>CM010311.1:63874524-64399883 GCA_001923025.3 Taenia multiceps | reverse complement strand
ACCGACTGACCGACTGACCGACTGACTGACTGACTGACTGACTTGACAAGTGCAACAATGCACCACATGCCAGAGTGTCACTCACTTCTCTAGCTCTCCACTCCAAGCTGTCAAGCTGACAGCTTGTCACGGCTTGTCACACGCCTCACTGACCCCCGACTGACTAACCGACTAACCGACTGACCGACTGACCGACTGACCGACTGACTGACTGACTGACTGACAAGTGACACAATGCCACCACATGCCAGATGTCACCTCACTTCTCTAGCTCTCCACTCTCAAGCTTTCAAGCTGACAGCTTGTCAAGGCTTGTCACACGCCTCACTGACCCACCCGACTGACTAACCGACTAACCGCTGACCGACTGACCGAATGACCGACTGACTGACTGACTGACTTGACAAGTGACAACAATGCACCACATGCCAGAGTGTCACTCACTTCTCTAGCTCTCCACTCTCAAGCTGTCAACTGACAGCATTGTCAGGCTTGTCACACGCCTCACTGACCCACCACTGACTAACCGACTACCGACTGACCGACTGACCGACTGACCGACTGACTGACTGACTGACTTGACAAGTGACAACAATGCAACCACATGCCAGAGTGTCACTCACTTCTCTAGCTCTCCACTCTCAAGCTGTCAAGCTGACAGCTTGTCAAGCTTGTCACACGCCTCACTGACCCACCCACTGACTAACCGACTAACCGACCTGACGACTGACCGACTGACGGACGACTGACTGACTGACTGACTTGACAAGTGACAACAATGCACCACATGCCAGAGTGTCACTACTTCTCTAGCTCTCCCTCTCAAGCTGTCAAGCTGACAGCTTGTCAAGGCTTGTCACACGCCTCACTGACCCACCCTGACTAACCGACTACCACTGACTAGCGACCGACTTACCGACTGACCGACTGACTGACTGACTGACTTGACTTGACAATGACAACAATGCACCACATGCCAATGTCACTCACTTCTCTAGCTCTCTCTCCACTCTCAAGCTGTCAAGCTGACAGCTGTCAAGGCTTGTCACACGCCTCACTGACCCACTGACTAACCGACTAAGCCGACTGAACGACTGACCGACTTACCGACTGACCGACTGACTGACTACTGACTGACTTGACAAGTGACAACAATGCACCCACATGCCAGAAGTGTCACTCACTTCTCTAGCTCTCCACTCTCAAGCTGTCAAGCTGACAGCTTGTCAAGGCTTGTCACACTCACCGCCTCACTGACCCACCCACTGACTAACCGACTAACCGACTGACCGACTGACACGACTGACCGACTGACCTGACTGACTGACTGACTTGACAAGTGACACATGCACCACATGCCAGAGTCACTCACTTCTCTAGCTCTCCACTCCAAGCTGTCAAGCTGACAGCTTGTCAAGGCTTGTCACACGCCTCACTGACCCACCCACTGACTAACCGACTAACCGACTGACCGACTGACCGACTGACGACTGACTGACTGACTGACTTGACAAGTGACAACAATGCACCACATGCCAGAGTGTCACTCACTTCTCTAGCTCTACTCTCAAGCTGTCAAGCTGACAGCTTGTCAAGGCTTGTCACACGCCTCACTGACCCACCGACTGACTAACCGCTAACCGACTGACCGACTGACCGACTGACCGACTGACTGACTGACTGACTTGACAATGACACAATGCACCACATGCCAGAGTGTCACTCACTTCTCTAGCTCTCCACTCTCGCTGTCAAGCTGACAGCTTGTCAAGGCTTGTCACACGCCTCACTGACCCACCGACTGACTAACCGACTAACCGACTGACCGACTGACCGACTGACCGACTGACTGACTGACTGACTTGACAAGTGACAACAATACCACATGCCAGAGTGTCACTCACTTCTCTAGCTCTCCACTCTCAAGCTGTCAAGCTGACAGCTTGTCAAGGCTTGTCACACGCCTCCACTGACCCACCCACTGACTAACCGACTAACCACTGACCGACTGACGACTGACCGACTACCGACTGACGACTGACTGACTGACTTGACAATGACAACATGCACCACATGCCAGAGTGTCACTCACTTCTCTAGCTCTCCACTCTCAAGCTGTCAAGCTGACAGCTTGTCAAGGCTTGTCACACGCCTCACTGACCCACCACTGACTAACCGACTAACCGACTGACGACTGACCGACTACGACTGACCGCTACTGACTGACTTGACTTGACAAGTGACAACAATGCACCACATGCCAGAGTGTCACTCACTTCTCTAGCTCTCCACTCTCAAGCTGTCAAGCTGACAGCTTGTCAAGGCTTGTCACACACGCCTCACTGACCCACCACTGACTAACCGACTAACCACTGACCGACTGACGACTACCGACTGACCGACTGACCGCTGACTGCTGACGTGACTTGACAAGTGACAACAATGCACCACTGCCAGAGTGTCACTCACTTCTCTAGCTCTCCACTCTCAAGCTGTCAGCTGACAGCTTGTCAAGGCTTGTCACACGCCTCACTGACCCACCGACTGACTAACCGACTAACCGACTGACCGACTGACTGACGACTGACCGACTGACGACTGACTGACTTGACAAGTGACAACAATGCACCACATGCCAGAGTGTCACTCACTTCTCTAGCTCTCCACTCTCAAGCTGTCAAGCTGACAGCTTGTCAAGGCTTGTCACACACGCCTCACTGACCCACCGACTGACTAACCGACTAACCGACTGACCGACTGACCGACTGACCGACTACCGACTGACTGACTGACGACTTGACAAGTGACAACAATGCACCACATGCCAGAGTGTCACTCACTTCTCTAGCTCTCCACTCTCAAGCTGTCAAGCTGACAGCTTGTCAGGCTTGTCACACGCCTCACTGACCCACCGACTGACTAACCGACTAACCGACTGACCGACTGACCGACTGACCGACTGACTGACTGACTGACTGACTTGACAAGTGACAACAATGCACCACATGCCAGAGTGTCACTCACTTCTCTAGCTCTCCACTCTCAAGCTGTCAAGCTGACAGCTTGTCAAGGCTTGTCACACGCCTCACTGACCCACCGACTGACTAACCGACTAACCGACTGACCGACTGACCGACTGACTGACTGACTGACTGACTGACTTGACAAGTGACAACAATGCACCACATGCCAGAGTGTCACTCACTTCTCTAGCTCTCCACTCTCAAGCTGTCAAGCTGACAGCTTGTCAAGGCTTGTCACACGCCTCACTGACCCACCCACTGACTAACCGACTACCGACCGACTAACGACTGACCGACTGACCGACTGACCACTGACTGACTGACTGACTTGACAAGTGACAACAATGCACCACATGCCAGAGTGTCACTCACTTCTCTAGCTCTCCACTCTCAAGCTGTCAAGCTGACAGCTTGTCAAGGCTTGTCACACGCCTCACTGACCCACCGACTGACTAACCGACTAACCGACTGACCGACTGACCGACTGACCGACTGACTGACTGACTGACTTGACAAGTGACAACAATGCACCACATGCCAGAGTGTCACTCACTTCTCTAGCTCTCCACTCTCAAGCTGTCAAGCTGACAGCTTGTCAAGGCTTGTCACACGCCTCACTGACCCCACGACTAACCACTACCGACTGAACCGACTGACCGACTGACCGACTGACCGACTGACTACTGACTGACTTGACAAGTGACAACAATGCACCACATGCCAGAGTGTCACTCACTTCTCTAGCTCTCCACTCTCAAGCTGTCAAGCTGACAGCTTGTCAAGGCTTGTCACACGCCTCACTGACCCACCGACTGACTAACCGACTAACCGACTGACCGACTGACCGACTGACCGACTGACACTGACTGACTGACACTTGACAAGTGACAACAATGCACCACATGCCAGAGTGTCACTCACTTCTCTAGCTCTCCACTCTCAAGCTGTCAAGCTGACAGCTTGTCAAGGCTTGTCACACGCCTCACTGACCCCCGACTGACTAACCGACTAACCGACTGACCGACTGACCGACTGACTGACTGACTGACTTGACAAGTGACAACAATGCACCACATGCCAGAGTGTCACTCACTTCTCTAGCTCTCCACTCTCAAGCTGTCAACTGACAGCTGTCAAGGCTTGTCACACGCCTCACTGACCCACCCACTGACTAACCGACTAACCGACTGACCGACTGACCGACCCTGACTGACGACTGACTGACTGACTTTGACAAGTGACAACAATGCACCACATGCCAGAGTGTCACTCACTTCTCTAGCTCTCCACTCTCAAGCTGTCAAGCTGACAGCTTGTCAAGGCTTGTCACACGCCTCACTGACCCACCACTGACTAACCGACTAACCGACTGACCGACTGACGACGACTGACCGACTGACTGACTGACTGACTTGACAAGTGACAACAATGCACCACATGCCAGAGTGTCACTCACTTCTCTAGCTCTCCACTCTCAAGCTGTCAAGCTGACAGCTTGTCAAGGCTTGTCACACGCCTCACTGACCCACCCACTGACTAACCGACTAACCGACTGACCGACTGACCGACTGACCTGACTGACTGACTGACTTGACAAGTGACAACAATGCACCACATGCCAGAGTGTCACTCACTTCTCTAGCTCTCCACTCTCAAGCTGTCAAGCTGACAGCTTGTCAAGGCTTGTCACACGCCTCACTGACCCACCGACTGACTAACCGACTAACCGACTGACCGACTGACCGACTGACCGACTGACTGACTGACTGACTTGACAAGTGACAACAATGCACCACATGCCAGAGTGTCACTCACTTCTCTAGCTCTCCACTCTCAAGCTGTCAAGCTGACAGCTTGTCAAGGCTTGTCACACGCCTCACTGACCCACCCACTGACTAACCGACTAACCGACTGACCGACTGACCGACTGACCGACTGACTGACTGACTGACTTGACAAGTGACAACAATGCACCACATGCCAGAGTGTCACTCACTTCTCTAGCTCTCCACTCTCAAGCTGTCAAGCTGACAGCTTGTCAAGGCTTGTCACACGCCTCACTGACCCACCGACTGACTAACCGACTAACCGACTGACCGACTGACCGACTGACCGACTGACCGACTGACTGACTGACTGACTTGACAAGTGACAACAATGCACCACATGCCAGAGTGTCACTCACTTCTCTAGCTCTCCACTCTCAAGCTGTCAAGCTGACAGCTTGTCAAGGCTTGTCACACGCCTCACTGACCCACCGACTGACTAACCGACTAACCGACTGACCGACTGACCGACTGACCGACTGACTGACTGACTTGACAAGTGACAACAATGCACCACATGCCAGAGTGTCACTCACTTCTCTAGCTCTCCACTCTCAAGCTGTCAAGCTGACAGCTTGTCAAGGCTTGTCACACGCCTCACTGACCCACCGACTGACTAACCGACTAACCGACTGACCGACTGACCGACTGACCGACTGACTGACTGACTGACTTGACAAGTGACAACAATGCACCACATGCCAGAGTGTCACTCACTTCTCTAGCTCTCCACTCTCAAGCTGTCAAGCTGACAGCTTGTCAAGGCTTGTCACACGCCTCACTGACCCACCGACTGACTAACCGACTAACCGACTGACCGACTGACCGACTGACTGACTGACTGACTTGACAAGTGACAACAATGCACCACATGCCAGAGTGTCACTCACTTCTCTAGCTCTCCACTCTCAAGCTGTCAAGCTGACAGCTTGTCAAGGCTTGTCACACGCCTCACTGACCCACCGACTGACTAACCGACTAACCGACTGACCGACTGACCGACTGACCGACTGACTGACTGACTTGACAAGTGACAACAATGCACCACATGCCAGAGTGTCACTCACTTCTCTAGCTCTCCACTCTCAAGCTGTCAAGCTGACAGCTTGTCAAGGCTTGTCACACGCCTCACTGACCCACCGACTGACTAACCGACTAACCGACTGACCGACTGACCGACTGACTGACTGACTGACTGACTTGACAAGTGACAACAATGCACCACATGCCAGAGTGTCACTCACTTCTCTAGCTCTCCACTCTCAAGCTGTCAAGCTGACAGCTTGTCAAGGCTTGTCACACGCCTCACTGACCCACCCACTGACTAACCGACTAACCGACTGACCGACTGACCGACGACTGACCGACTGACTGACTGACTTTGACAAGTGACAACAATGCACCACATGCCAGAGTGTCACTCACTTCTCTAGCTCTCCACTCTCAAGCTGTCAAGCTGACAGCTTGTCAAGGCTTGTCACACGCCTCACTGACCCACCGACTGACTAACCGACTAACCGACTGACCGACTGACCGACTGACCGACTGACTGACTGACTGACTTGACAAGTGACAACAATGCACCACATGCCAGAGTGTCACTCACTTCTCTAGCTCTCCACTCTCAAGCTGTCAAGCTGACAGCTTGTCAAGGCTTGTCACACGCCTCACTGACCCACCGACTGACTAACCGACTAACCGACTGACCGACTGACCGACTGACTGACGACTGACTGACTGACTGACTTGACAAGTGACAACAATGCACCACATGCCAGAGTGTCACTCACTTCTCTAGCTCTCCACTCTCAAGCTGTCAAGCTGACAGCTTGTCAAGGCTTGTCACACGCCTCACTGACCCACCGACTGACTAACCGACTAACCGACTGACCGACTGACCGACTGACCGACTGACTGACTGACTGACTTGACAAGTGACAACAATGCACCACATGCCAGAGTGTCACTCACTTCTCTAGCTCTCCACTCTCAAGCTGTCAAGCTGACAGCTTGTCAAGGCTTGTCACACGCCTCACTGACCCACCGACTGACTAACCGACTAACCGACTGACCGACTGACCGACTGACCGACTGACTGACTGACTGACTTGACAAGTGACAACAATGCACCACATGCCAGAGTGTCACTCACTTCTCTAGCTCTCCACTCTCAAGCTGTCAAGCTGACAGCTTGTCAAGGCTTGTCACACGCCTCACTGACCCACCGACTGACTAACCGACTAACCCGACTGACCGACTGACCGACTGACCGACTGACTGACTGACTGACTTGACAAGTGACAACAATGCACCACATGCCAGAGTGTCACTCACTTCTCTAGCTCTCCACTCTCAAGCTGTCAAGCTGACAGCTTGTCAAGGCTTGTCACACGCCTCACTGACCCACCGACTGACTAACCGACTAACCGACTGACCGACTGACCGACTGACCGACTGACTGACTGACTGACTGACTTGACAAGTGACAACAATGCACCACATGCCAGAGTGTCACTCACTTCTCTAGCTCTCCACTCTCAAGCTGTCAAGCTGACAGCTTGTCAAGGCTTGTCACACGCCTCACTGACCCACCACTGACTAACCGACTAACCGACTGACCGACTGACCGACTGACCGACTGACTGACGACTGACTGACTTGACAAGTGACAACAATGCACCACATGCCAGAGTGTCACTCACTTCTCTAGCTCTCCACTCTCAAGCTGTCAAGCTGACAGCTTGTCAAGGCTTGTCACACGCCTCACTGACCCACCGACTGACTAACCGACTAACCGACTGACCGACTGACCGACTGACCGACTGACTGACTGACTGACTTGACAAGTGACAACAATGCACCACATGCCAGAGTGTCACTCACTTCTCTAGCTCTCCACTCTCAAGCTGTCAAGCTGACAGCTTGTCAAGGCTTGTCACACGCCTCACTGACCCACCGACTGACTAACCGACTAACCGACTGACCGACTGACCGACTGACCGACTGACTGACTGACTGACTTGACAAGTGACAACAATGCACCACATGCCAGAGTGTCACTCACTTCTCTAGCTCTCCACTCTCAAGCTGTCAAGCTGACAGCTTGTCAAGGCTTGTCACACGCCTCACTGACCCACCGACTGACTAACCGACTAACCGACTGACCGACTGACCGACTGACCGACTGACTGACTGACTGACTTGACAAGTGACAACAATGCACCACATGCCAGAGTGTCACTCACTTCTCTAGCTCTCCACTCTCAAGCTGTCAAGCTGACAGCTTGTCAAGGCTTGTCACACGCCTCACTGACCCACCGACTGACTAACCGACTAACCGACTGACCGACTGACCGACTGACCGACTGACTGACTGACTGACTGACTGACTTGACAAGTGACAACAATGCACCACATGCCAGAGTGTCACTCACTTCTCTAGCTCTCCACTCTCAAGCTGTCAAGCTGACAGCTTGTCAAGGCTTGTCACACGCCTCACTGACCCACCGACTGACTAACCGACTAACCGACTGACCGACTGACCGACTGACCGACTGACTGACTGACTGACTTGACAAGTGACAACAATGCACCACATGCCAGAGTGTCACTCACTTCTCTAGCTCTCCACTCTCAAGCTGTCAAGCTGACAGCTTGTCAAGGCTTGTCACACGCCTCACTGACCCACCGACTGACTAACCGACTAACCGACTGACCGACTGACCGACTGACCGACTGACTGACTGACTTGACAAGTGACAACAATGCACCACATGCCAGAGTGTCACTCACTTCTCTAGCTCTCCACTCTCAAGCTGTCAAGCTGACAGCTTGTCAAGGCTTGTCACACGCCTCACTGACCCACCGACTGACTAACCGACTAACCTGACCGACTGACCGACTGACTGACTGACTGACTTGACAAGTGACAACAATGCACCACATGCCAGAGTGTCACTCACTTCTCTAGCTCTCCACTCTCAAGCTGTCAAGCTGACAGCTTGTCAAGGCTTGTCACACGCCTCACTGACCCACCGACTGACTAACCGACTAACCGACTGACCGACTGACCGACTGACTGACTGACTGACTTGACAAGTGACAACAATGCACCACATGCCAGAGTGTCACTCACTTCTCTAGCTCTCCACTCTCAAGCTGTCAAGCTGACAGCTTGTCAAGGCTTGTCACACGCCTCACTGACCCACCGACTGACTAACCGACTAACCGACTGACCGACTGACCGACTGACCGACTGACTGACTGACTGACTTGACAAGTGACAACAATGCACCACATGCCAGAGTGTCACTCACTTCTCTAGCTCTCCACTCTCAAGCTGTCAAGCTGACAGCTTGTCAAGGCTTGTCACACGCCTCACTGACCCACCGACTAACCGACTAACCGACTACCGACTGACCGACTGACCGACTGACCGACTGACTGACTGACTGACTTGACAAGTGACAACAATGCACCACATGCCAGAGTGTCACTCACTTCTCTAGCTCTCCACTCTCAAGCTGTCAAGCTGACAGCTTGTCAAGGCTTGTCACACGCCTCACTGACCCACCGACTGACTAACCGACTAACCGACTGACCGACTGACCGACTGACCGACTGACTGACTGACTGACTTGACAAGTGACAACAATGCACCACATGCCAGAGTGTCACTCACTTCTCTAGCTCTCCACTCTCAAGCTGTCAAGCTGACAGCTTGTCAAGGCTTGTCACACGCCTCACTGACCCACCGACTGACTAACCGACTAACCGACTGACCGACTGACCGACTGACCGACTGACTGACTGACTGACTTGACAAGTGACAACAATGCACCACATGCCAGAGTGTCACTCACTTCTCTAGCTCTCCACTCTCAAGCTGTCAAGCTGACAGCTTGTCAAGGCTTGTCACACGCCTCACTGACCCACCGACTGACTAACCGACTAACCGACTGACCGACTGACCGACTGACCGACTGACTGACTGACTGACTTGACAAGTGACAACAATGCACCACATGCCAGAGTGTCACTCACTTCTCTAGCTCTCCACTCTCAAGCTGTCAAGCTGACAGCTTGTCAAGGCTTGTCACACGCCTCACTGACCCACCGACTGACTAACCGACTAACCGACTGACCGACTGACCGACTGACCTGACTGACTGACTGACTTGACAAGTGACAACAATGCACCACATGCCAGAGTGTCACTCACTTCTCTAGCTCTCCACTCTCAAGCTGTCAAGCTGACAGCTTGTCAAGGCTTGTCACACGCCTCACTGACCCACCGACTGACTAACCGACTAACCGACTGACCGACTGACCGACTGACCGACTGACTGACTGACTGACTTGACAAGTGACAACAATGCACCACATGCCAGAGTGTCACTCACTTCTCTAGCTCTCCACTCTCAAGCTGTCAAGCTGACAGCTTGTCAAGGCTTGTCACACGCCTCACTGACCCACCGACTGACTAACCGACTAACCGACTGACCGACTGACCGACTGACCGACTGACTGACTGACTGACTTGACAAGTGACAACAATGCACCACATGCCAGAGTGTCACTCACTTCTCTAGCTCTCCACTCTCAAGCTGTCAAGCTGACAGCTTGTCAAGGCTTGTCACACGCCTCACTGACCCACCCTGACTAACCGACTAACCGACTGACCGACTGACCGACTGACCGACTGACTGACTGACTGACTTGACAAGTGACAACAATGCACCACATGCCAGAGTGTCACTCACTTCTCTAGCTCTCCACTCTCAAGCTGTCAAGCTGACAGCTTGTCAAGGCTTGTCACACGCCTCACTGACCCACCGACTGACTAACCGACTAACCGACTGACCGACTGACCGACTGACCGACTGACTGACTGACTGACTTGACAAGTGACAACAATGCACCACATGCCAGAGTGTCACTCACTTCTCTAGCTCTCCACTCTCAAGCTGTCAAGCTGACAGCTTGTCAAGGCTTGTCACACGCCTCACTGACCCACCACTGACTAACCGACTAACCGACTGACCGACTGACCGACTGACCGACTGACTGACTGACTGACTTGACAAGTGACAACAATGCACCACATGCCAGAGTGTCACTCACTTCTCTAGCTCTCCACTCTCAAGCTGTCAAGCTGACAGCTTGTCAAGGCTTGTCACACGCCTCACTGACCCACCGACTGACTAACCGACTAACCGACTGACCGACTGACCGACTGACCGACTGACTGACTGACTGACTTGACAAGTGACAACAATGCACCACATGCCAGAGTGTCACTCACTTCTCTAGCTCTCCACTCTCAAGCTGTCAAGCTGACAGCTTGTCAAGGCTTGTCACACGCCTCACTGACCCACCGACTGACTAACCGACTAACCGACTGACCGACTGACCGACTGACCGACTGACTGACTGACTGACTTGACAAGTGACAACAATGCACCACATGCCAGAGTGTCACTCACTTCTCTAGCTCTCCACTCTCAAGCTGTCAAGCTGACAGCTTGTCAAGGCTTGTCACACGCCTCACTGACCCACCGACTGACTAACCGACTAACCGACTGACCGACTGACCGACTGACCGACTGACTGACTGACTGACTTGACAAGTGACAACAATGCACCACATGCCAGAGTGTCACTCACTTCTCTAGCTCTCCACTCTCAAGCTGTCAAGCTGACAGCTTGTCAAGGCTTGTCACACGCCTCACTGACCCACCGACTGACTAACCGACTAACCGACTGACCGACTGACCGACTGACTGACTGACTGACTTGACAAGTGACAACAATGCACCACATGCCAGAGTGTCACTCACTTCTCTAGCTCTCCACTCTCAAGCTGTCAAGCTGACAGCTTGTCAAGGCTTGTCACACGCCTCACTGACCCACCGACTGACTAACCGACTAACCGACTGACCGACTGACCGACTGACCGACTGACTGACTGACTTGACAAGTGACAACAATGCACCACATGCCAGAGTGTCACTCACTTCTCTAGCTCTCCACTCTCAAGCTGTCAAGCTGACAGCTTGTCAAGGCTTGTCACACGCCTCACTGACCCACCGACTGACTAACCGACTAACCGACTGACCGACTGACCGACTGACCGACTGACTGACTGACTGACTTGACAAGTGACAACAATGCACCACATGCCAGAGTGTCACTCACTTCTCTAGCTCTCCACTCTCAAGCTGTCAAGCTGACAGCTTGTCAAGGCTTGTCACACGCCTCACTGACCCACCGACTGACTAACCGACTAACCGACTGACCGACTGACCGACTGACCGACTGACTGACTGACTGACTTGACAAGTGACAACAATGCACCACATGCCAGAGTGTCACTCACTTCTCTAGCTCTCCACTCTCAAGCTGTCAAGCTGACAGCTTGTCAAGGCTTGTCACACGCCTCACTGACCCACCGACTGACTAACCGACTAACCGACTGACCGACTGACCGACTGACCGACTGACTGACTGACTGACTTGACAAGTGACAACAATGCACCACATGCCAGAGTGTCACTCACTTCTCTAGCTCTCCACTCTCAAGCTGTCAAGCTGACAGCTTGTCAAGGCTTGTCACACGCCTCACTGACCCACCGACTGACTAACCGACTAACCGACTGACCGACTGACCGACTGACCGACTGACTGACTGACTGACTTGACAAGTGACAACAATGCACCACATGCCAGAGTGTCACTCACTTCTCTAGCTCTCCACTCTCAAGCTGTCAAGCTGACAGCTTGTCAAGGCTTGTCACACGCCTCACTGACCCACCGACTGACTAACCGACTAACCGACTGACCGACTGACCGACTGACCGACTGACTGACTGACTGACTTGACAAGTGACAACAATGCACCACATGCCAGAGTGTCACTCACTTCTCTAGCTCTCCACTCTCAAGCTGTCAAGCTGACAGCTTGTCAAGGCTTGTCACACGCCTCACTGACCCACCGACTGACTAACCGACTAACCGACTGACCGACTGACCGACTGACCGACTGACTGACTGACTGACTGACAAGTGACAACAATGCACCACATGCCAGAGTGTCACTCACTTCTCTAGCTCTCCACTCTCAAGCTGTCAAGCTGACAGCTTGTCAAGGCTTGTCACACGCCTCACTGACCCACCGACTGACTAACCGACTAACCGACTGACCGACTGACCGACTGACCGACTGACTGACTGACTGACTTGACAAGTGACAACAATGCACCACATGCCAGAGTGTCACTCACTTCTCTAGCTCTCCACTCTCAAGCTGTCAAGCTGACAGCTTGTCAAGGCTTGTCACACGCCTCACTGACCCACCGACTGACTAACCGACTAACCGACTGACCGACTGACCGACTGACCGACTGACTGACTGACTGACTTGACAAGTGACAACAATGCACCACATGCCAGAGTGTCACTCACTTCTCTAGCTCTCCACTCTCAAGCTGTCAAGCTGACAGCTTGTCAAGGCTTGTCACACGCCTCACTGACCCACCGACTGACTAACCGACTAACCGACTGACCGACTGACCGACTGACCGACTGACTGACTGACTGACTTGACAAGTGACAACAATGCACCACATGCCAGAGTGTCACTCACTTCTCTAGCTCTCCACTCTCAAGCTGTCAAGCTGACAGCTTGTCAAGGCTTGTCACACGCCTCACTGACCCACCACTGACTAACCGACTAACCGACTGACCGACTGACCGACTGACCGACTGACTGACTGACTGACTTGACAAGTGACAACAATGCACCACATGCCAGAGTGTCACTCACTTCTCTAGCTCTCCACTCTCAAGCTGTCAAGCTGACAGCTTGTCAAGGCTTGTCACACGCCTCACTGACCCACCCTGACTAACCGACTAACCGACTGACCGACTGACCGACTGACCGACTGACTGACTGACTGACTTGACAAGTGACAACAATGCACCACATGCCAGAGTGTCACTCACTTCTCTAGCTCTCCACTCTCAAGCTGTCAAGCTGACAGCTTGTCAAGGCTTGTCACACGCCTCACTGACCCACCGACTGACTAACCGACTAACCGACTGACCGACTGACCGACTGACCGACTGACTGACTGACTTGACAAGTGACAACAATGCACCACATGCCAGAGTGTCACTCACTTCTCTAGCTCTCCACTCTCAAGCTGTCAAGCTGACAGCTTGTCAAGGCTTGTCACACGCCTCACTGACCCACCGACTGACTAACCGACTAACCGACTGACCGACTGACCGACTGACCGACTGACTGACTGACTGACTTGACAAGTGACAACAATGCACCACATGCCAGAGTGTCACTCACTTCTCTAGCTCTCCACTCTCAAGCTGTCAAGCTGACAGCTTGTCAAGGCTTGTCACACGCCTCACTGACCCACCGACTGACTAACCGACTAACCGACTGACCGACTGACCGACTGACTGACTGACTGACTTGACAAGTGACAACAATGCACCACATGCCAGAGTGTCACTCACTTCTCTAGCTCTCCACTCTCAAGCTGTCAAGCTGACAGCTTGTCAAGGCTTGTCACACGCCTCACTGACCCACCGACTGACTAACCGACTAACCGACTGACCGACTGACCGACTGACCGACTGACTGACTGACTTGACAAGTGACAACAATGCACCACATGCCAGAGTGTCACTCACTTCTCTAGCTCTCCACTCTCAAGCTGTCAAGCTGACAGCTTGTCAAGGCTTGTCACACGCCTCACTGACCCACCGACTGACTAACCGACTAACCGACTGACCGACTGACCGACTGACCGACTGACTGACTGACTGACTTGACAAGTGACAACAATGCACCACATGCCAGAGTGTCACTCACTTCTCTAGCTCTCCACTCTCAAGCTGTCAAGCTGACAGCTTGTCAAGGCTTGTCACACGCCTCACTGACCCACCGACTGACTAACCGACTAACCGACTGACCGACTGACCGACTGACCGACTGACTGACTGACTGACTTGACAAGTGACAACAATGCACCACATGCCAGAGTGTCACTCACTTCTCTAGCTCTCCACTCTCAAGCTGTCAAGCTGACAGCTTGTCAAGGCTTGTCACACGCCTCACTGACCCACCGACTGACTAACCGACTAACCGACTGACCGACTGACCGACTGACCGACTGACTGACTGACTGACTTGACAAGTGACAACAATGCACCACATGCCAGAGTGTCACTCACTTCTCTAGCTCTCCACTCTCAAGCTGTCAAGCTGACAGCTTGTCAAGGCTTGTCACACGCCTCACTGACCCACCGACTGACTAACCGACTAACCGACTGACCGACTGACCGACTGACCGACTGACTGACTGACTGACTTGACAAGTGACAACAATGCACCACATGCCAGAGTGTCACTCACTTCTCTAGCTCTCCACTCTCAAGCTGTCAAGCTGACAGCTTGTCAAGGCTTGTCACACGCCTCACTGACCCACCGACTGACTAACCGACTAACCGACTGACCGACTGACCGACTGACCGACTGACTGACTGACTGACTTGACAAGTGACAACAATGCACCACATGCCAGAGTGTCACTCACTTCTCTAGCTCTCCACTCTCAAGCTGTCAAGCTGACAGCTTGTCAAGGCTTGTCACACGCCTCACTGACCCACCGACTGACTAACCGACTAACCGACTGACCGACTGACCGACTGACCGACTGACTGACTGACTGACTTGACAAGTGACAACAATGCACCACATGCCAGAGTGTCACTCACTTCTCTAGCTCTCCACTCTCAAGCTGTCAAGCTGACAGCTTGTCAAGGCTTGTCACACGCCTCACTGACCCACCGACTGACTAACCGACTAACCGACTGACCGACTGACCGACTGACCGACTGACTGACTGACTGACTTGACAAGTGACAACAATGCACCACATGCCAGAGTGTCACTCACTTCTCTAGCTCTCCACTCTCAAGCTGTCAAGCTGACAGCTTGTCAAGGCTTGTCACACGCCTCACTGACCCACTGACTAACCGACTAACCGACTGACCGACTGACCGACTGACTGACGACTGACTGACTGACTGACTTGACAAGTGACAACAATGCACCACATGCCAGAGTGTCACTCACTTCTCTAGCTCTCCACTCTCAAGCTGTCAAGCTGACAGCTTGTCAAGGCTTGTCACACGCCTCACTGACCCACCGACTGACTAACCGACTACCGACTGACCGACTGACCGACTGACCGACTGACTGACTGACTGACTTGACAAGTGACAACAATGCACCACATGCCAGAGTGTCACTCACTTCTCTAGCTCTCCACTCTCAAGCTGTCAAGCTGACAGCTTGTCAAGGCTTGTCACACGCCTCACTGACCCACCGACTGACTAACCGACTAACCGACTGACCGACTGACCGACTGACCGACTGACTGACTGACTGACTTGACAAGTGACAACAATGCACCACATGCCAGAGTGTCACTCACTTCTCTAGCTCTCCACTCTCAAGCTGTCAAGCTGACAGCTTGTCAAGGCTTGTCACACGCCTCACTGACCCACCGACTGACTAACCGACTAACCGACTGACCGACTGACCGACTGACCGACTGACTGACTGACTGACTTGACAAGTGACAACAATGCACCACATGCCAGAGTGTCACTCACTTCTCTAGCTCTCCACTCTCAAGCTGTCAAGCTGACAGCTTGTCAAGGCTTGTCACACGCCTCACTGACCCACCGACTGACTAACCGACTAACCGACTGACCGACTGACCGACTGACCGACTGACTGACTGACTGACTTGACAAGTGACAACAATGCACCACATGCCAGAGTGTCACTCACTTCTCTAGCTCTCCACTCTCAAGCTGTCAAGCTGACAGCTTGTCAAGGCTTGTCACACGCCTCACTGACCCACCGACTGACTAACCGACTAACCGACTGACCGACTGACCGACTGACCGACTGACTGACTGACTTGACAAGTGACAACAATGCACCACATGCCAGAGTGTCACTCACTTCTCTAGCTCTCCACTCTCAAGCTGTCAAGCTGACAGCTTGTCAAGGCTTGTCACACGCCTCACTGACCCACCGACTGACTAACCGACTAACCGACTGACCGACTGACCGACTGACCGACTGACTGACTGACTGACTTGACAAGTGACAACAATGCACCACATGCCAGAGTGTCACTCACTTCTCTAGCTCTCCACTCTCAAGCTGTCAAGCTGACAGCTTGTCAAGGCTTGTCACACGCCTCACTGACCCACCGACTGACTAACCGACTAACCGACTGACCGACTGACCGACTGACTGACTGACTGACTTGACAAGTGACAACAATGCACCACATGCCAGAGTGTCACTCACTTCTCTAGCTCTCCACTCTCAAGCTGTCAAGCTGACAGCTTGTCAAGGCTTGTCACACGCCTCACTGACCCACCGACTGACTAACCGACTAACCGACTGACCGACTGACCGACTGACCGACTGACTGACTGACTTGACAAGTGACAACAATGCACCACATGCCAGAGTGTCACTCACTTCTCTAGCTCTCCACTCTCAAGCTGTCAAGCTGACAGCTTGTCAAGGCTTGTCACACGCCTCACTGACCCACCGACTGACTAACCGACTAACCGACTGACCGACTGACCGACTGACCGACTGACTGACTGACTGACTTGACAAGTGACAACAATGCACCACATGCCAGAGTGTCACTCACTTCTCTAGCTCTCCACTCTCAAGCTGTCAAGCTGACAGCTTGTCAAGGCTTGTCACACGCCTCACTGACCCACCACTGACTAACCGACTAACCGACTGACCGACTGACCGACTGACCGACTGACTGACTGACTGACTTGACAAGTGACAACAATGCACCACATGCCAGAGTGTCACTCACTTCTCTAGCTCTCCACTCTCAAGCTGTCAAGCTGACAGCTTGTCAAGGCTTGTCACACGCCTCACTGACCCACCGACTGACTAACCGACTAACCGACTGACCGACTGACCGACTGACCGACTGACCGACTGACTGACTGACTTGACAAGTGACAACAATGCACCACATGCCAGAGTGTCACTCACTTCTCTAGCTCTCCACTCTCAAGCTGTCAAGCTGACAGCTTGTCAAGGCTTGTCACACGCCTCACTGACCCACCGACTGACTAACCGACTAACCGACTGACCGACTGACCGACTGACCGACTGACTGACTGACTGACTTGACAAGTGACAACAATGCACCACATGCCAGAGTGTCACTCACTTCTCTAGCTCTCCACTCTCAAGCTGTCAAGCTGACAGCTTGTCAAGGCTTGTCACACGCCTCACTGACCCACCGACTGACTAACCGACTAACCGACTGACCGACTGACCGACTGACCGACTGACTGACTGACTGACTTGACAAGTGACAACAATGCACCACATGCCAGAGTGTCACTCACTTCTCTAGCTCTCCACTCTCAAGCTGTCAAGCTGACAGCTTGTCAAGGCTTGTCACACGCCTCACTGACCCACCGACTGACTAACCGACTAACCGACTGACCGACTGACCGACTGACCGACTGACTGACTGACTGACTTGACAAGTGACAACAATGCACCACATGCCAGAGTGTCACTCACTTCTCTAGCTCTCCACTCTCAAGCTGTCAAGCTGACAGCTTGTCAAGGCTTGTCACACGCCTCACTGACCCACCGACTGACTAACCGACTAACCGACTGACCGACTGACCGACTGACCGACTGACTGACTGACTGACTGACTTGACAAGTGACAACAATGCACCACATGCCAGAGTGTCACTCACTTCTCTAGCTCTCCACTCTCAAGCTGTCAAGCTGACAGCTTGTCAAGGCTTGTCACACGCCTCACTGACCCACCGACTGACTAACCGACTAACCGACTGACCGACTGACCGACTGACTGACGACTGACTGACTGACTGACTTGACAAGTGACAACAATGCACCACATGCCAGAGTGTCACTCACTTCTCTAGCTCTCCACTCTCAAGCTGTCAAGCTGACAGCTTGTCAAGGCTTGTCACACGCCTCACTGACCCACCGACTGACTAACCGACTAACCGACTGACCGACTGACCGACTGACCGACTGACTGACTGACTGACTTGACAAGTGACAACAATGCACCACATGCCAGAGTGTCACTCACTTCTCTAGCTCTCCACTCTCAAGCTGTCAAGCTGACAGCTTGTCAAGGCTTGTCACACGCCTCACTGACCCACCGACTGACTAACCGACTAACCGACTGACCGACTGACCGACTGACCGACTGACTGACTGACTGACTTGACAAGTGACAACAATGCACCACATGCCAGAGTGTCACTCACTTCTCTAGCTCTCCACTCTCAAGCTGTCAAGCTGACAGCTTGTCAAGGCTTGTCACACGCCTCACTGACCCACCGACTAACCGACTAACCGACTGACCGACTGACCGACTGACCGACTGACTGACTGACTGACTTGACAAGTGACAACAATGCACCACATGCCAGAGTGTCACTCACTTCTCTAGCTCTCCACTCTCAAGCTGTCAAGCTGACAGCTTGTCAAGGCTTGTCACACGCCTCACTGACCCACCGACTGACTAACCGACTAACCGACTGACCGACTGACCGACTGACCGACTGACTGACTGACTGACTTGACAAGTGACAACAATGCACCACATGCCAGAGTGTCACTCACTTCTCTAGCTCTCCACTCTCAAGCTGTCAAGCTGACAGCTTGTCAAGGCTTGTCACACGCCTCACTGACCCACCGACTGACTAACCGACTAACCGACTGACCGACTGACCGACTGACTGACGACTGACTGACTGACTGACTTGACAAGTGACAACAATGCACCACATGCCAGAGTGTCACTCACTTCTCTAGCTCTCCACTCTCAAGCTGTCAAGCTGACAGCTTGTCAAGGCTTGTCACACGCCTCACTGACCCACCGACTGACTAACCGACTAACCGACTGACCGACTGACCGACTGACCGACTGACTGACTGACTTGACAAGTGACAACAATGCACCACATGCCAGAGTGTCACTCACTTCTCTAGCTCTCCACTCTCAAGCTGTCAAGCTGACAGCTTGTCAAGGCTTGTCACACGCCTCACTGACCCACCGACTGACTAACCGACTAACCGACTGACCGACTGACCGACTGACCGACTGACTGACTGACTGACTTGACAAGTGACAACAATGCACCACATGCCAGAGTGTCACTCACTTCTCTAGCTCTCCACTCTCAAGCTGTCAAGCTGACAGCTTGTCAAGGCTTGTCACACGCCTCACTGACCCACCGACTGACTAACCGACTAACCGACTGACCGACTGACCGACTGACCGACTGACTGACTGACTGACTTGACAAGTGACAACAATGCACCACATGCCAGAGTGTCACTCACTTCTCTAGCTCTCCACTCTCAAGCTGTCAAGCTGACAGCTTGTCAAGGCTTGTCACACGCCTCACTGACCCACCGACTGACTAACCGACTAACCGACTGACCGACTGACCGACTGACCGACTGACTGACTGACTTGACAAGTGACAACAATGCACCACATGCCAGAGTGTCACTCACTTCTCTAGCTCTCCACTCTCAAGCTGTCAAGCTGACAGCTTGTCAAGGCTTGTCACACGCCTCACTGACCCACCGACTGACTAACCGACTAACCGACTGACCGACTGACCGACTGACCTGACTGACTGACTGACTGACTTGACAAGTGACAACAATGCACCACATGCCAGAGTGTCACTCACTTCTCTAGCTCTCCACTCTCAAGCTGTCAAGCTGACAGCTTGTCAAGGCTTGTCACACGCCTCACTGACCCACCCACTGACTAACCGACTAACCGACTGACCGACTGACCGACTGACCGACTGACTGACTGACTGACTTGACAAGTGACAACAATGCACCACATGCCAGAGTGTCACTCACTTCTCTAGCTCTCCACTCTCAAGCTGTCAAGCTGACAGCTTGTCAAGGCTTGTCACACGCCTCACTGACCCACCACTGACTAACCGACTAACCGACTGACCGACTGACCGACTGACCGACTGACGACTGACTGACTTGACAAGTGACAACAATGCACCACATGCCAGAGTGTCACTCACTTCTCTAGCTCTCCACTCTCAAGCTGTCAAGCTGACAGCTTGTCAAGGCTTGTCACACGCCTCACTGACCCACCGACTGACTAACCGACTAACCGACTGACCGACTGACCGACTGACCGACTGACTGACTGACTGACTTGACAAGTGACAACAATGCACCACATGCCAGAGTGTCACTCACTTCTCTAGCTCTCCACTCTCAAGCTGTCAAGCTGACAGCTTGTCAAGGCTTGTCACACGCCTCACTGACCCACCGACTGACTAACCGACTAACCGACTGACCGACTGACCGACTGACCGACTGACTGACTGACTGACTTGACAAGTGACAACAATGCACCACATGCCAGAGTGTCACTCACTTCTCTAGCTCTCCACTCTCAAGCTGTCAAGCTGACAGCTTGTCAAGGCTTGTCACACGCCTCACTGACCCACCGACTGACTAACCGACTAACCGACTGACCGACTGACCGACTGACCGACTGACTGACTGACTGACTTGACAAGTGACAACAATGCACCACATGCCAGAGTGTCACTCACTTCTCTAGCTCTCCACTCTCAAGCTGTCAAGCTGACAGCTTGTCAAGGCTTGTCACACGCCTCACTGACCCACCGACTGACTAACCGACTAACCGACTGACCGACTGACCGACTGACCGACTGACTGACTGACTTGACAAGTGACAACAATGCACCACATGCCAGAGTGTCACTCACTTCTCTAGCTCTCCACTCTCAAGCTGTCAAGCTGACAGCTTGTCAAGGCTTGTCACACGCCTCACTGACCCACCGACTGACTAACCGACTAACCGACTGACCGACTGACCGACTGACCGACTGACTGACTGACTGACTTGACAAGTGACAACAATGCACCACATGCCAGAGTGTCACTCACTTCTCTAGCTCTCCACTCTCAAGCTGTCAAGCTGACAGCTTGTCAAGGCTTGTCACACGCCTCACTGACCCACCGACTGACTAACCGACTAACCGACTGACCGACTGACCGACTGACTGACTGACTGACTTGACAAGTGACAACAATGCACCACATGCCAGAGTGTCACTCACTTCTCTAGCTCTCCACTCTCAAGCTGTCAAGCTGACAGCTTGTCAAGGCTTGTCACACGCCTCACTGACCCACCGACTGACTAACCGACTAACCGACTGACCGACTGACCGACTGACCGACTGACTGACTGACTTGACAAGTGACAACAATGCACCACATGCCAGAGTGTCACTCACTTCTCTAGCTCTCCACTCTCAAGCTGTCAAGCTGACAGCTTGTCAAGGCTTGTCACACGCCTCACTGACCCACCCACTGACTAACCGACTAACCGACTGACCGACTGACCGACTGACCGACTGACTGACTGACTGACTTGACAAGTGACAACAATGCACCACATGCCAGAGTGTCACTCACTTCTCTAGCTCTCCACTCTCAAGCTGTCAAGCTGACAGCTTGTCAAGGCTTGTCACACGCCTCACTGACCCACCGACTGACTAACCGACTAACCGACTGACCGACTGACCGACTGACCGACTGACCGACTGACTGACTGACTTGACAAGTGACAACAATGCACCACATGCCAGAGTGTCACTCACTTCTCTAGCTCTCCACTCTCAAGCTGTCAAGCTGACAGCTTGTCAAGGCTTGTCACACGCCTCACTGACCCACCCACTGACTAACCGACTAACCGACTACCGACTGACCGACTGACCGACTGACTGACGACTGACTGACTGACTTGACAAGTGACAACAATGCACCACATGCCAGAGTGTCACTCACTTCTCTAGCTCTCCACTCTCAAGCTGTCAAGCTGACAGCTTGTCAAGGCTTGTCACACGCCTCACTGACCCACCGACTGACTAACCGACTAACCGACTGACCGACTGACCGACTGACCGACTGACTGACTGACTGACTTGACAAGTGACAACAATGCACCACATGCCAGAGTGTCACTCACTTCTCTAGCTCTCCACTCTCAAGCTGTCAAGCTGACAGCTTGTCAAGGCTTGTCACACGCCTCACTGACCCACCGACTGACTAACCGACTAACCGACTGACCGACTGACCGACTGACCGACTGACTGACTGACTGACTTGACAAGTGACAACAATGCACCACATGCCAGAGTGTCACTCACTTCTCTAGCTCTCCACTCTCAAGCTGTCAAGCTGACAGCTTGTCAAGGCTTGTCACACGCCTCACTGACCCACCGACTGACTAACCGACTAACCGACTGACCGACTGACCGACTGACCGACTGACTGACTGACTGACTTGACAAGTGACAACAATGCACCACATGCCAGAGTGTCACTCACTTCTCTAGCTCTCCACTCTCAAGCTGTCAAGCTGACAGCTTGTCAAGGCTTGTCACACGCCTCACTGACCCACCGACTGACTAACCGACTAACCGACTGACCGACTGACCGACTGACCGACTGACTGACTGACTGACTGACTTGACAAGTGACAACAATGCACCACATGCCAGAGTGTCACTCACTTCTCTAGCTCTCCACTCTCAAGCTGTCAAGCTGACAGCTTGTCAAGGCTTGTCACACGCCTCACTGACCCACCGACTGACTAACCGACTAACCGACTGACCGACTGACCGACTGACCGACTGACTGACTGACTGACTTGACAAGTGACAACAATGCACCACATGCCAGAGTGTCACTCACTTCTCTAGCTCTCCACTCTCAAGCTGTCAAGCTGACAGCTTGTCAAGGCTTGTCACACGCCTCACTGACCCACCCACTGACTAACCGACTAACCGACTGACCGACTGACCGACTGACCGACTGACTGACTGACTGACTGACAAGTGACAACAATGCACCACATGCCAGAGTGTCACTCACTTCTCTAGCTCTCCACTCTCAAGCTGTCAAGCTGACAGCTTGTCAAGGCTTGTCACACGCCTCACTGACCCACCGACTGACTAACCGACTAACCGACTGACCGACTGACCGACTGACCGACTGACTGACTGACTGACTTGACAAGTGACAACAATGCACCACATGCCAGAGTGTCACTCACTTCTCTAGCTCTCCACTCTCAAGCTGTCAAGCTGACAGCTTGTCAAGGCTTGTCACACGCCTCACTGACCCACCCACTGACTAACCGACTAACCGACTGACCGACTGACCGACTGACCGACTGACCGACTGACTGACTGACTGACTTGACAAGTGACAACAATGCACCACATGCCAGAGTGTCACTCACTTCTCTAGCTCTCCACTCTCAAGCTGTCAAGCTGACAGCTTGTCAAGGCTTGTCACACGCCTCACTGACCCACCGACTGACTAACCGACTAACCGACTGACCGACTGACCGACTGACCGACTGACCGACTGACTGACTGACTGACTTGACAAGTGACAACAATGCACCACATGCCAGAGTGTCACTCACTTCTCTAGCTCTCCACTCTCAAGCTGTCAAGCTGACAGCTTGTCAAGGCTTGTCACACGCCTCACTGACCCACCGACTGACTAACCGACTAACCGACCGACTGACCGACTGACCGACTGACGACTGACTGACTGACTGACTTGACAAGTGACAACAATGCACCACATGCCAGAGTGTCACTCACTTCTCTAGCTCTCCACTCTCAAGCTGTCAAGCTGACAGCTTGTCAAGGCTTGTCACACGCCTCACTGACCCACCCACTGACTAACCGACTAACCGACTGACCGACTGACCGACTGACCGACTGACTGACTGACTGACTTGACAAGTGACAACAATGCACCACATGCCAGAGTGTCACTCACTTCTCTAGCTCTCCACTCTCAAGCTGTCAAGCTGACAGCTTGTCAAGGCTTGTCACACGCCTCACTGACCCACCGACTGACTAACCGACTAACCGACTGACCGACTGACCGACTGACCGACTGACTGACTGACTGACTTGACAAGTGACAACAATGCACCACATGCCAGAGTGTCACTCACTTCTCTAGCTCTCCACTCTCAAGCTGTCAAGCTGACAGCTTGTCAAGGCTTGTCACACGCCTCACTGACCCACCGACTGACTAACCGACTAACCGACTGACCGACTGACCGACTGACCGACTGACTGACTGACTGACTGACTTGACAAGTGACAACAATGCACCACATGCCAGAGTGTCACTCACTTCTCTAGCTCTCCACTCTCAAGCTGTCAAGCTGACAGCTTGTCAAGGCTTGTCACACGCCTCACTGACCCACCGACTGACTAACCGACTAACCGACTGACCGACTGACCGACTGACCGACTGACTGACTGACTGACTTGACAAGTGACAACAATGCACCACATGCCAGAGTGTCACTCACTTCTCTAGCTCTCCACTCTCAAGCTGTCAAGCTGACAGCTTGTCAAGGCTTGTCACACGCCTCACTGACCCACCACTGACTAACCGACTAACCGACCGACTGACCGACTGACCGACTGACCGACTGACTGACTGACTGACTTGACAAGTGACAACAATGCACCACATGCCAGAGTGTCACTCACTTCTCTAGCTCTCCACTCTCAAGCTGTCAAGCTGACAGCTTGTCAAGGCTTGTCACACGCCTCACTGACCCACCGACTGACTAACCGACTAACCGACTGACCGACTGACCGACTGACCGACTGACTGACTGACTGACTTGACAAGTGACAACAATGCACCACATGCCAGAGTGTCACTCACTTCTCTAGCTCTCCACTCTCAAGCTGTCAAGCTGACAGCTTGTCAAGGCTTGTCACACGCCTCACTGACCCACCCACTGACTAACCGACTAACCGACTGACCGACTGACCGACTGACTGACCGACTGACTGACTGACTGACTTGACAAGTGACAACAATGCACCACATGCCAGAGTGTCACTCACTTCTCTAGCTCTCCACTCTCAAGCTGTCAAGCTGACAGCTTGTCAAGGCTTGTCACACGCCTCACTGACCCACCGACTGACTAACCGACTAACCGACTGACCGACTGACCGACTGACCGACTGACTGACTGACTGACTTGACAAGTGACAACAATGCACCACATGCCAGAGTGTCACTCACTTCTCTAGCTCTCCACTCTCAAGCTGTCAAGCTGACAGCTTGTCAAGGCTTGTCACACGCCTCACTGACCCACCGACTGACTAACCGACTAACCGACTGACCGACTGACCGACTGACCGACTGACTGACTGACTGACTTGACAAGTGACAACAATGCACCACATGCCAGAGTGTCACTCACTTCTCTAGCTCTCCACTCTCAAGCTGTCAAGCTGACAGCTTGTCAAGGCTTGTCACACGCCTCACTGACCCACCGACTGACTAACCGACTAACCGACTGACCGACTGACCGACTGACTGACTGACTGACTGACTGACTGACTTGACAAGTGACAACAATGCACCACATGCCAGAGTGTCACTCACTTCTCTAGCTCTCCACTCTCAAGCTGTCAAGCTGACAGCTTGTCAAGGCTTGTCACACGCCTCACTGACCCACCGACTGACTAACCGACTAACCGACTGACCGACTGACCGACTGACCGACTGACCGACTGACTGACTGACTGACTTGACAAGTGACAACAATGCACCACATGCCAGAGTGTCACTCACTTCTCTAGCTCTCCACTCTCAAGCTGTCAAGCTGACAGCTTGTCAAGGCTTGTCACACGCCTCACTGACCCACCGACTGACTAACCGACTAACCGACTGACCGACTGACCGACTGACCGACTGACTGACTGACTGACTTGACAAGTGACAACAATGCACCACATGCCAGAGTGTCACTCACTTCTCTAGCTCTCCACTCTCAAGCTGTCAAGCTGACAGCTTGTCAAGGCTTGTCACACGCCTCACTGACCCACCGACTGACTAACCGACTAACCGACTGACCGACTGACCGACTGACCGACTGACTGACTGACTGACTTGACAAGTGACAACAATGCACCACATGCCAGAGTGTCACTCACTTCTCTAGCTCTCCACTCTCAAGCTGTCAAGCTGACAGCTTGTCAAGGCTTGTCACACGCCTCACTGACCCACCGACTGACTAACCGACTAACCGACTGACCGACTGACCGACTGACCACTGACTGACTGACTGACTTGACAAGTGACAACAATGCACCACATGCCAGAGTGTCACTCACTTCTCTAGCTCTCCACTCTCAAGCTGTCAAGCTGACAGCTTGTCAAGGCTTGTCACACGCCTCACTGACCCACCGACTGACTAACCGACTAACCGACCGACTGACCGACTGACCGACTGACCGACTGACTGACTGACTGACTTGACAAGTGACAACAATGCACCACATGCCAGAGTGTCACTCACTTCTCTAGCTCTCCACTCTCAAGCTGTCAAGCTGACAGCTTGTCAAGGCTTGTCACACGCCTCACTGACCCACCGACTGACTAACCGACTAACCGACTGACCGACTGACCGACTGACCGACTGACTGACTGACTTGACAAGTGACAACAATGCACCACATGCCAGAGTGTCACTCACTTCTCTAGCTCTCCACTCTCAAGCTGTCAAGCTGACAGCTTGTCAAGGCTTGTCACACGCCTCACTGACCCACCGACTGACTAACCGACTAACCGACTGACCGACTGACCGACTGACCGACTGACTGACTGACTGACTTGACAAGTGACAACAATGCACCACATGCCAGAGTGTCACTCACTTCTCTAGCTCTCCACTCTCAAGCTGTCAAGCTGACAGCTTGTCAAGGCTTGTCACACGCCTCACTGACCCACCGACTGACTAACCGACTAACCGACTGACCGACTGACCGACTGACTGACTGACTGACTTGACAAGTGACAACAATGCACCACATGCCAGAGTGTCACTCACTTCTCTAGCTCTCCACTCTCAAGCTGTCAAGCTGACAGCTTGTCAAGGCTTGTCACACGCCTCACTGACCCACCGACTGACTAACCGACTAACCGACTGACCGACTGACCGACTGACCGACTGACCGACTGACTGACTGACTTGACAAGTGACAACAATGCACCACATGCCAGAGTGTCACTCACTTCTCTAGCTCTCCACTCTCAAGCTGTCAAGCTGACAGCTTGTCAAGGCTTGTCACACGCCTCACTGACCCACCGACTGACTAACCGACTAACCGACTGACCGACTGACCGACTGACCGACTGACTGACTGACTGACTTGACAAGTGACAACAATGCACCACATGCCAGAGTGTCACTCACTTCTCTAGCTCTCCACTCTCAAGCTGTCAAGCTGACAGCTTGTCAAGGCTTGTCACACGCCTCACTGACCCACCGACTGACTAACCGACTAACCGACTGACCGACTGACCGACTGACCGACTGACTGACTGACTGACTTGACAAGTGACAACAATGCACCACATGCCAGAGTGTCACTCACTTCTCTAGCTCTCCACTCTCAAGCTGTCAAGCTGACAGCTTGTCAAGGCTTGTCACACGCCTCACTGACCCACCGACTGACTAACCGACTGACCGACTGACCGACTGACCGACTGACTGACTTGACAAGTGACAACAATGCACCACATGCCAGAGTGTCACTCACTTCTCTAGCTCTCCACTCTCAAGCTGTCAAGCTGACAGCTTGTCAAGGCTTGTCACACGCCTCACTGACCCACCCACTGACTAACCGACTAACCGACTGACCGACTGACCGACTGACCGACTGACTGACTGACTGACTTGACAAGTGACAACAATGCACCACATGCCAGAGTGTCACTCACTTCTCTAGCTCTCCACTCTCAAGCTGTCAAGCTGACAGCTTGTCAAGGCTTGTCACACGCCTCACTGACCCACCGACTGACTAACCGACTAACCGACTGACCGACTGACCGACTGACTGACTGACTGACTGACTTGACAAGTGACAACAATGCACCACATGCCAGAGTGTCACTCACTTCTCTAGCTCTCCACTCTCAAGCTGTCAAGCTGACAGCTTGTCAAGGCTTGTCACACGCCTCACTGACCCACCGACTGACTAACCGACTAACCGACTGACCGACTGACCGACTGACCGACTGACTGACTGACTGACTTGACAAGTGACAACAATGCACCACATGCCAGAGTGTCACTCACTTCTCTAGCTCTCCACTCTCAAGCTGTCAAGCTGACAGCTTGTCAAGGCTTGTCACACGCCTCACTGACCCACCCACTGACTAACCGACTAACCGACTGACCGACTGACCGACTTACCGACTGACCGACTGACTGACTGACTGACTTGACAAGTGACAACAATGCACCACATGCCAGAGTGTCACTCACTTCTCTAGCTCTCCACTCTCAAGCTGTCAAGCTGACAGCTTGTCAAGGCTTGTCACACGCCTCACTGACCCACCGACTGACTAACCGACTAACCGACTGACCGACTGACCGACTGACCGACTGACTGACTGACTGACTTGACAAGTGACAACAATGCACCACATGCCAGAGTGTCACTCACTTCTCTAGCTCTCCACTCTCAAGCTGTCAAGCTGACAGCTTGTCAAGGCTTGTCACACGCCTCACTGACCCACCACTGACTAACCGACTAACCG
This sequence comes from Taenia multiceps, assembly GCA_001923025.3. Classification (NCBI taxonomy): domain Eukaryota; kingdom Metazoa; phylum Platyhelminthes; class Cestoda; order Cyclophyllidea; family Taeniidae; genus Taenia; species Taenia multiceps. Next base: position 64,370,202 of record CM010311.1, on the reverse strand, counting down.
ACTGACCGACGACTGACCGACTGACCGACTGACTGACTGACTGACTTGACAAGTGACAACAATGCACCACATGCCAGAGTGTCACTCACTTCTCTAGCTCTCCACTCTCAAGCTGTCAAGCTGACAGCTTGTCAAGGCTTGTCACACGCCTCACTGACCCACCGACTGACTAACCGACTAACCGACTGACCGACTGACTGACCGACTGACCGACTGACTGACTGACTGACTGACTGACTGACTTGACAAGTGACAACAATGCACCACATGCCAGAGTGTCACTCACTTCTCTAGCTCTCCACTCTCAAGCTGTCAAGCTGACAGCTTGTCAAGGCTTGTCACACGCCTCACTGACCCACCGACTGACTAACCGACTAACCGACTGACCGACTGACCGACTGACCGACTGACCGACTGACTGACTGACTGACTTGACAAGTGACAACAATGCACCACATGCCAGAGTGTCACTCACTTCTCTAGCTCTCCACTCTCAAGCTGTCAAGCTGACAGCTTGTCAAGGCTTGTCACACGCCTCACTGACCCACCGACTGACTAACCGACTAACCGACTGACCGACTGACCGACTGACCGACTGACTGACTGACTGACTTGACAAGTGACAACAATGCACCACATGCCAGAGTGTCACTCACTTCTCTAGCTCTCCACTCTCAAGCTGTCAAGCTGACAGCTTGTCAAGGCTTGTCACACGCCTCACTGACCCACCGACTGACTAACCGACTAACCGACTGACCGACTGACCGACTGACCGACTGACTGACTGACTTGACAAGTGACAACAATGCACCACATGCCAGAGTGTCACTCACTTCTCTAGCTCTCCACTCTCAAGCTGTCAAGCTGACAGCTTGTCAAGGCTTGTCACACGCCTCACTGACCCACCGACTGACTAACCGACTAACCGACTGACCGACTGACCGACTGACCGACTGACTGACTGACTGACTTGACAAGTGACAACAATGCACCACATGCCAGAGTGTCACTCACTTCTCTAGCTCTCCACTCTCAAGCTGTCAAGCTGACAGCTTGTCGAGGCTTGTCACACGCCCCACTGACCCACCGACTGACTAACCGACTAACCGACTGACCGACTGACCGACTGACCGACTGACCGACTGACTGACTGACTTGACAAGTGACAACAATGCACCACATGCCAGAGTGTCACTCACTTCTCTAGCTCTCCACTCTCAAGCTGTCAAGCTGACAGCTTGTCAAGGCTTGTCACACGCCTCACTGACCCACCGACTGACTAACCGACTAACCGACTGACCGACTGACCGACTGACCGACTGACCGACTGACTGACTGACTGACTGACTGACAAGTGACAACAATGCACCACATGCCAGAGTGTCACTCACTTCTCTAGCTCTCCACTCTCAAGCTGTCAAGCTGACAGCTTGTCAAGGCTTGTCACACGCCTCACTGACCCACCCACTGACTAACCGACTAACCGACTGACCGACTGACCGACTGACCGACTGACTGACTGACTGACTGACTGACTTGACAAGTGACAACAATGCACCACATGCCAGAGTGTCACTCACTTCTCTAGCTCTCCACTCTCAAGCTGTCAAGCTGACAGCTTGTCAAGGCTTGTCACACGCCTCACTGACCCACCACTGACTAACCGACTAACCGACTGACCGACTGACCGACTGACCGACTGACTGACTGACTGACTTGACAAGTGACAACAATGCACCACATGCCAGAGTGTCACTCACTTCTCTAGCTCTCCACTCTCAAGCTGTCAAGCTGACAGCTTGTCAAGGCTTGTCACACGCCTCACTGACCCACCGACTGACTAACCGACTAACCGACTGACCGACTGACCGACTGACCGACTGACTGACTGACTGACTTGACAAGTGACAACAATGCACCACATGCCAGAGTGTCACTCACTTCTCTAGCTCTCCACTCTCAAGCTGTCAAGCTGACAGCTTGTCAAGGCTTGTCACACGCCTCACTGACCCACCGACTGACTAACCGACTAACCGACTGACCGACTGACCGACTGACCGACTGACTGACTGACTTGACAAGTGACAACAATGCACCACATGCCAGAGTGTCACTCACTTCTCTAGCTCTCCACTCTCAAGCTGTCAAGCTGACAGCTTGTCAAGGCTTGTCACACGCCTCACTGACCCACCGACTGACTAACCGACTAACCGACTGACCGACTGACCGACTGACCGACTGACCGACTGACTGACTGACTGACTGACTTGACAAGTGACAACAATGCACCACATGCCAGAGTGTCACTCACTTCTCTAGCTCTCCACTCTCAAGCTGTCAAGCTGACAGCTTGTCAAGGCTTGTCACACGCCTCACTGACCCACCCACTGACTAACCGACTAACCGACTGACCGACTGACCGACTGACCGACTGACCGACTGACGACTGACTGACTGACTTGACAAGTGACAACAATGCACCACATGCCAGAGTGTCACTCACTTCTCTAGCTCTCCACTCTCAAGCTGTCAAGCTGACAGCTTGTCAAGGCTTGTCACACGCCTCACTGACCCACCCACTGACTAACCGACTAACCGACTGACCGACTGACCGACTGACCGACTGACCGACTGACTGACTGACTGACTTGTGACAACAATGCACCACATGCCAGAGTGTCACTCACTTCTCTAGCTCTCCACTCTCAAGCTGTCAAGCTGACAGCTTGTCAAGGCTTGTCACACGCCTCACTGACCCACCGACTGACTAACCGACTAACCGACTGACCGACTGACCGACTGACCGACTGACTGACTGACTGACTTGACAAGTGACAACAATGCACCACATGCCAGAGTGTCACTCACTTCTCTAGCTCTCCACTCTCAAGCTGTCAAGCTGACAGCTTGTCAAGGCTTGTCACACGCCTCACTGACCCACCGACTGACTAACCGACTAACCGACTGACCGACTGACCGACTGACCGACTGACTGACTGACTTGACAAGTGACAACAATGCACCACATGCCAGAGTGTCACTCACTTCTCTAGCTCTCCACTCTCAAGCTGTCAAGCTGACAGCTTGTCAAGGCTTGTCACACGCCTCACTGACCCACCCACTGACTAACCGACTAACCGACTGACCGACTGACCGACTGACCGACTGACTGACTGACTGACTTGACAAGTGACAACAATGCACCACATGCCAGAGTGTCACTCACTTCTCTAGCTCTCCACTCTCAAGCTGTCAAGCTGACAGCTTGTCAAGGCTTGTCACACGCCTCACTGACCCACCCACTGACTAACCGACTAACCGACTGACCGACTGACCGACTGACCGACTGACTGACTGACTGACTGACTTGACAAGTGACAACAATGCACCACATGCCAGAGTGTCACTCACTTCTCTAGCTCTCCACTCTCAAGCTGTCAAGCTGACAGCTTGTCAAGGCTTGTCACACGCCTCACTGACCCACCCACTGACTAACCGACTAACCGACTGACCGACTGACCGACTGACCGACTGACTGACTGACTGACTTGACAAGTGACAACAATGCACCACATGCCAGAGTGTCACTCACTTCTCTAGCTCTCCACTCTCAAGCTGTCAAGCTGACAGCTTGTCAAGGCTTGTCACACGCCTCACTGACCCACCGACTGACTAACCGACTAACCGACTGACCGACTGACCGACTGACCGACTGACTGACTGACTTGACAAGTGACAACAATGCACCACATGCCAGAGTGTCACTCACTTCTCTAGCTCTCCACTCTCAAGCTGTCAAGCTGACAGCTTGTCAAGGCTTGTCACACGCCTCACTGACCCACCGACTGACTAACCGACTGACCGACTGACCGACTGACTGACTGACTGACAAGTGACAACAATGCACCACATGCCAGAGTGTCACTCACTTCTCTAGCTCTCCACTCTCAAGCTGTCAAGCTGACAGCTTGTCAAGGCTTGTCACACGCCTCACTGACCCACCGACTGACTAACCGACTAACCGACTGACCGACTGACCGACTGACCGACTGACCGACTGACTGACTGACTGACTTGACAAGTGACAACAATGCACCACATGCCAGAGTGTCACTCACTTCTCTAGCTCTCCACTCTCAAGCTGTCAAGCTGACAGCTTGTCAAGGCTTGTCACACGCCTCACTGACCCACCGACTGACTAACCGACTAACCGACTGACCGACTGACCGACTGACCGACTGACTGACTTGACAAGTGACAACAATGCACCACATGCCAGAGTGTCACTCACTTCTCTAGCTCTCCACTCTCAAGCTGTCAAGCTGACAGCTTGTCAAGGCTTGTCACACGCCTCACTGACCCACCGACTGACTAACCGACTAACCGACTGACCGACTGACCGACTGACTGACCGACTGACTGACTGACTTGACAAGTGACAACAATGCACCACATGCCAGAGTGTCACTCACTTCTCTAGCTCTCCACTCTCAAGCTGTCAAGCTGACAGCTTGTCAAGGCTTGTCACACGCCTCACTGACCCACCCACTGACTAACCGACTGACCGACTGACCGACTGACCGACTGACCGACTGACCGACTGACTGACTGACTTGACAAGTGACAACAATGCACCACATGCCAGAGTGTCACTCACTTCTCTAGCTCTCCACTCTCAAGCTGTCAAGCTGACAGCTTGTCAAGGCTTGTCACACGCCTCACTGACCCACCCACTGACTAACCGACTAACCGACTGACCGACTGACCGACTGACCGACTGACTGACTGACTTGACAAGTGACAACAATGCACCACATGCCAGAGTGTCACTCACTTCTCTAGCTCTCCACTCTCAAGCTGTCAAGCTGACAGCTTGTCAAGGCTTGTCACACGCCTCACTGACCCACCGACTGACTAACCGACTAACCGACTGACCGACTGACCGACTGACCGACTGACTGACTGACTTGACAAGTGACAACAATGCACCACATGCCAGAGTGTCACTCACTTCTCTAGCTCTCCACTCTCAAGCTGTCAAGCTGACAGCTTGTCAAGGCTTGTCACACGCCTCACTGACCCACCACTGACTAACCGACTAACCGACTGACCGACTGACCGACTGACCGACTGACTGACTGACTGACTTGACAAGTGACAACAATGCACCACATGCCAGAGTGTCACTCACTTCTCTAGCTCTCCACTCTCAAGCTGTCAAGCTGACAGCTTGTCAAGGCTTGTCACACGCCTCACTGACCCACCCACTGACTAACCGACTAACCGACTGACCGACTGACTGACTGACTGACTTGACAAGTGACAACAATGCACCACATGCCAGAGTGTCACTCACTTCTCTAGCTCTCCACTCTCAAGCTGTCAAGCTGACAGCTTGTCAAGGCTTGTCACACGCCTCACTGACCCACCACTGACTAACCGACTAACCGACTGACCGACTGACCGACTGACCGACTGACTGACTGACTGACTTGACAAGTGACAACAATGCACCACATGCCAGAGTGTCACTCACTTCTCTAGCTCTCCACTCTCAAGCTGTCAAGCTGACAGCTTGTCAAGGCTTGTCACACGCCTCACTGACCCACCACTGACTAACCGACTAACCGACTGACCGACTGACGACTGACCGACTGACGACGACTGACTGACTGACTGACTTGACAAGTGACAACAATGCACCACATGCCAGAGTGTCACTCACTTCTCTAGCTCTCCACTCTCAAGCTGTCAAGCTGACAGCTTGTCAAGGCTTGTCACACGCCTCACTGACCCACCGACTGACTAACCGACTAACCGACTGACCGACTGACCGACTGACCGACTGACTGACTGACTTGACAAGTGACAACAATGCACCACATGCCAGAGTGTCACTCACTTCTCTAGCTCTCCACTCTCAAGCTGTCAAGCTGACAGCTTGTCAAGGCTTGTCACACGCCTCACTGACCCACCGACTGACTAACCGACTAACCGACTGACCGACTGACCGACTGACCGACTGACTGACTGACTGACTTGACAAGTGACAACAATGCACCACATGCCAGAGTGTCACTCACTTCTCTAGCTCTCCACTCTCAAGCTGTCAAGCTGACAGCTTGTCAAGGCTTGTCACACGCCTCACTGACCCACCCTGACTAACCGACTAACCGACTGACCGACTGACCGACTGACCGACTGACTGACTGACTGACTTGACAAGTGACAACAATGCACCACATGCCAGAGTGTCACTCACTTCTCTAGCTCTCCACTCTCAAGCTGTCAAGCTGACAGCTTGTCAAGGCTTGTCACACGCCTCACTGACCCACCACTGACTAACCGACTAACCGACTGACCGACTGACCGACTGACTGACTGACTGACTTGACAAGTGACAACAATGCACCACATGCCAGAGTGTCACTCACTTCTCTAGCTCTCCACTCTCAAGCTGTCAAGCTGACAGCTTGTCAAGGCTTGTCACACGCCTCACTGACCCACCGACTGACTAACCGACTAACCGACTGACCGACTGACCGACTGACCGACTGACTGACTTGACAAGTGACAACAATGCACCACATGCCAGAGTGTCACTCACTTCTCTAGCTCTCCACTCTCAAGCTGTCAAGCTGACAGCTTGTCAAGGCTTGTCACACGCCTCACTGACCCACCGACTGACTAACCGACTAACCGACTGACCGACTGACCGACTGACCGACTGACTGACTGACTGACTTGACAAGTGACAACAATGCACCACATGCCAGAGTGTCACTCACTTCTCTAGCTCTCCACTCTCAAGCTGTCAAGCTGACAGCTTGTCAAGGCTTGTCACACGCCTCACTGACCCACCGACTGACTAACCGACTAACCGACTGACCGACTGACCGACTGACCGACTGACTGACTGACTGACTTGACAAGTGACAACAATGCACCACATGCCAGAGTGTCACTCACTTCTCTAGCTCTCCACTCTCAAGCTGTCAAGCTGACAGCTTGTCAAGGCTTGTCACACGCCTCACTGACCCACCCTGACTAACCGACTAACCGACTGACCGACTGACCGACTGACCGACTGACTGACTGACTGACTTGACAAGTGACAACAATGCACCACATGCCAGAGTGTCACTCACTTCTCTAGCTCTCCACTCTCAAGCTGTCAAGCTGACAGCTTGTCAAGGCTTGTCACACGCCTCACTGACCCACCGACTGACTAACCGACTAACCGACTGACCGACTGACCGACTGACTGACTGACTGACTGACTTGACAAGTGACAACAATGCACCACATGCCAGAGTGTCACTCACTTCTCTAGCTCTCCACTCTCAAGCTGTCAAGCTGACAGCTTGTCAAGGCTTGTCACACGCCTCACTGACCCACCGACTGACTAACCGACTAACCGACTGACCGACTGACCGACTGACTGACTGACTGACTTGACAAGTGACAACAATGCACCACATGCCAGAGTGTCACTCACTTCTCTAGCTCTCCACTCTCAAGCTGTCAAGCTGACAGCTTGTCAAGGCTTGTCACACGCCTCACTGACCCACCACTGACTAACCGACTAACCGACTGACCGACTGACCGACTGACCTGACTGACTGACTGACTTGACAAGTGACAACAATGCACCACATGCCAGAGTGTCACTCACTTCTCTAGCTCTCCACTCTCAAGCTGTCAAGCTGACAGCTTGTCAAGGCTTGTCACACGCCTCACTGACCCACCGACTGACTAACCGACTAACCGACTGACCGACTGACCGACTGACCGACTGACTGACTGACTTGACAAGTGACAACAATGCACCACATGCCAGAGTGTCACTCACTTCTCTAGCTCTCCACTCTCAAGCTGTCAAGCTGACAGCATGTCGAGGCTTGTCACACGCCTCACTGACCCACCGACTGACTAACCGACTAACCGACTGACCGACTGACCGACTGACTGACTGACTGACTGACTTGACAAGTGACAACAATGCACCACATGCCAGAGTGTCACTCACTTCTCTAGCTCTCCACTCTCAAGCTGTTAAGCTGACAGCTTGTCAAGGCTTGTCACACGCCTCACTGACCCACCGACTGACTAACCGCCTAACCGACTGACCGACTGACCGACTGACCAACTGACTGACTGACTGACTTACAAGTGACAACAATGCACCACATGCCAGAGTGTCACTCACTTCTCTAGCTCTCCACTCTCAAGCTGTCAAGCTGACAGCTTGTCAAGGCTTGTCACACGCCTCACTGACCCACCACTGACTAACCGACTAACCGACTGACCGACTGACCGACTGACCGACTGACTGACTGACTGACTTGACAAGTGACAACAATGCACCACATGCCAGAGTGTCACTCACTTCTCTAGCTCTCCACTCTCAAGCTGTCAAGCTGACAGCTTGTCAAGGCTTGTCACACGCCTCACTGACCCACCGACTGACTAACCGACTAACCGACTGACCGACTGACCGACTGACCGACTGACTGACTGACTGACTTGACAAGTGACAACAATGCACCACATGCCAGAGTGTCACTCACTTCTCTAGCTCTCCACTCTCAAGCTGTCAAGCTGACAGCTTGTCAAGGCTTGTCACACGCCTCACTGACCCACCGACTGACTAACCGACTAACCGACTGACCGACTGACCGACTGACCGACTGACTGACTGACTGACTTGACAAGTGACAACAATGCACCACATGCCAGAGTGTCACTCACTTCTCTAGCTCTCCACTCTCAAGCTGTCAAGCTGACAGCTTGTCAAGGCTTGTCACACGCCTCACTGACCCACCGACTGACTAACCGACTAACCGACTGACCGACTGACCGACTGACCGACTGACTGACTGACTGACTTGACAAGTGACAACAATGCACCACATGCCAGAGTGTCACTCACTTCTCTAGCTCTCCACTCTCAAGCTGTCAAGCTGACAGCTTGTCAAGGCTTGTCACACGCCTCACTGACCCACCGACTGACTAACCGACTAACCGACTGACCGACTGACCGACTGACCGACTGACTGACTGACTGACTTGACAAGTGACAACAATGCACCACATGCCAGAGTGTCACTCACTTCTCTAGCTCTCCACTCTCAAGCTGTCAAGCTGACAGCTTGTCAAGGCTTGTCACACGCCTCACTGACCCACCGACTGACTAACCGACTAACCGACTGACCGACTGACCGACTGACCGACTGACTGACTTGACAAGTGACAACAATGCACCACATGCCAGAGTGTCACTCACTTCTCTAGCTCTCCACTCTCAAGCTGTCAAGCTGACAGCTTGTCAAGGCTTGTCACACGCCTCACTGACCCACCGACTGACTAACCGACTAACCGACTGACCGACTGACCGACTGACCGACTGACTGACTGACTGACTTGACAAGTGACAACAATGCACCACATGCCAGAGTGTCACTCACTTCTCTAGCTCTCCACTCTCAAGCTGTCAAGCTGACAGCTTGTCAAGGCTTGTCACACGCCTCACTGACCCACCACTGACTAACCGACTAACCGACTGACCGACTGACCGACTGACCGACTGACTGACTGACTGACTTGACAAGTGACAACAATGCACCACATGCCAGAGTGTCACTCACTTCTCTAGCTCTCCACTCTCAAGCTGTCAAGCTGACAGCTTGTCAAGGCTTGTCACACGCCTCACTGACCCACCGACTGACTAACCGACTAACCGACTGACCGACTGACCGACTGACCGACTGACTGACTGACTGACTTGACAAGTGACAACAATGCACCACATGCCAGAGTGTCACTCACTTCTCTAGCTCTCCACTCTCAAGCTGTCAAGCTGACAGCTTGTCAAGGCTTGTCACACGCCTCACTGACCCACCGACTGACTAACCGACTAACCGACTGACCGACTGACCGACTGACCGACTGACTGACTGACTGACTTGACAAGTGACAACAATGCACCACATGCCAGAGTGTCACTCACTTCTCTAGCTCTCCACTCTCAAGCTGTCAAGCTGACAGCTTGTCAAGGCTTGTCACACGCCTCACTGACCCACCGACTGACTAACCGACTAACCGACTGACCGACTGACCGACTGACCGACTGACTGACTGACTGACTTGACAAGTGACAACAATGCACCACATGCCAGAGTGTCACTCACTTCTCTAGCTCTCCACTCTCAAGCTGTCAAGCTGACAGCTTGTCAAGGCTTGTCACACGCCTCACTGACCCACCGACTGACTAACCGACTAACCGACTGACCGACTGACCGACTGACCGACTGACTGACTGACTGACTGACAAGTGACAACAATGCACCACATGCCAGAGTGTCACTCACTTCTCTAGCTCTCCACTCTCAAGCTGTCAAGCTGACAGCTTGTCAAGGCTTGTCACACGCCTCACTGACCCACCGACTGACTAACCGACTGACCGACTGACCGACTGACCGACTGACTGACTGACTTGACAAGTGACAACAATGCACCACATGCCAGAGTGTCACTCACTTCTCTAGCTCTCCACTCTCAAGCTGTCAAGCTGACAGCTTGTCAAGGCTTGTCACACGCCTCACTGACCCACCGACTGACTAACCGACTAACCGAATGACCGACTGACCGACTGACCGACTGACTGACTGACTGACTTGACAAGTGACAACAATGCACCACATGCCAGAGTGTCACTCACTTCTCTAGCTCTCCACTCTCAAGCTGTCAAGCTGACAGCTTGTCAAGGCTTGTCACACGCCTCACTGACCCACCCTGACTAACCGACTAACCGACTGACCGACTGACCGACTGACCGACTGACTGACTGACTTGACAAGTGACAACAATGCACCACATGCCAGAGTGTCACTCACTTCTCTAGCTCTCCACTCTCAAGCTGTCAAGCTGACAGCTTGTCAAGGCTTGTCACACGCCTCACTGACCCACCCTGACTAACCGACTAACCGACTGACCGACTGACCGACTGACCGACTGACTGACTGACTGACTTGACAAGTGACAACAATGCACCACATGCCAGAGTGTCACTCACTTCTCTAGCTCTCCACTCTCAAGCTGTCAAGCTGACAGCTTGTCAAGGCTTGTCACACGCCTCACTGACCCACCGACTGACTAACCGACTAACCGACTGACCGACTGACCGACTGACCGACTGACTGACTGACTGACTTGACAAGTGACAACAATGCACCACATGCCAGAGTGTCACTCACTTCTCTAGCTCTCCACTCTCAAGCTGTCAAGCTGACAGCTTGTCAAGGCTTGTCACACGCCTCACTGACCCACCACTGACTAACCGACTAACCGACTGACCGACTGACCGACTGACCGACTGACTGACTGACTGACTTGACAAGTGACAACAATGCACCACATGCCAGAGTGTCACTCACTTCTCTAGCTCTCCACTCTCAAGCTGTCAAGCTGACAGCTTGTCAAGGCTTGTCACACGCCTCACTGACCCACCGACTGACTAACCGACTAACCGACTGACCGACTGACCGACTGACCGACTGACTGACTGACTGACTTGACAAGTGACAACAATGCACCACATGCCAGAGTGTCACTCACTTCTCTAGCTCTCCACTCTCAAGCTGTCAAGCTGACAGCTTGTCAAGGCTTGTCACACGCCTCACTGACCCACCGACTGACTAACCGACTAACCGACTGACCGACTGACCGACTGACCGACTGACTGACTGACTGACTTGACAAGTGACAACAATGCACCACATGCCAGAGTGTCACTCACTTCTCTAGCTCTCCACTCTCAAGCTGTCAAGCTGACAGCTTGTCAAGGCTTGTCACACGCCTCACTGACCCACCGACTGACTAACCGACTAACCGACTGACCGACTGACCGACTGACCGACTGACTGACTGACTGACTTGACAAGTGACAACAATGCACCACATGCCAGAGTGTCACTCACTTCTCTAGCTCTCCACTCTCAAGCTGTCAAGCTGACAGCTTGTCAAGGCTTGTCACACGCCTCACTGACCCACCACTGACTAACCGACTAACCGACTGACCGACTGACCGACTGACCGACTGACTGACTGACTGACTGACAAGTGACAACAATGCACCACATGCCAGAGTGTCACTCACTTCTCTAGCTCTCCACTCTCAAGCTGTCAAGCTGACAGCTTGTCAAGGCTTGTCACACGCCTCACTGACCCACCACTGACTAACCGACTAACCGACTGACCGACTGACCGACTGACCGACTGACTGACTGACTTGACAAGTGACAACAATGCACCACATGCCAGAGTGTCACTCACTTCTCTAGCTCTCCACTCTCAAGCTGTCAAGCTGACAGCTTGTCAAGGCTTGTCACACGCCTCACTGACCCACCGACTGACTAACCGACTAACCGACTGACCGACTGACCGACTGACCGACTGACTGACTGACTGACTGACAAGTGACAACAATGCACCACATGCCAGAGTGTCACTCACTTCTCTAGCTCTCCACTCTCAAGCTGTCAAGCTGACAGCTTGTCAAGGCTTGTCACACGCCTCACTGACCCACCGACTGACTAACCGACTAACCGACTGACCGACTGACCGACTGACCGACTGACTGACTGACTGACTTGACAAGTGACAACAATGCACCACATGCCAGAGTGTCACTCACTTCTCTAGCTCTCCACTCTCAAGCTGTCAAGCTGACAGCTTGTCAAGGCTTGTCACACGCCTCACTGACCCACCGACTGACTAACCGACTAACCGACTGACCGACTGACCGACTGACCGACTGACTGACTGACTTGACAAGTGACAACAATGCACCACATGCCAGAGTGTCACTCACTTCTCTAGCTCTCCACTCTCAAGCTGTCAAGCTGACAGCTTGTCAAGGCTTGTCACACGCCTCACTGACCCACCCACTGACTAACCGACTAACCGACTGACCGACTGACCGACTGACCGACTGACTGACTGACTGACTTGACAAGTGACAACAATGCACCACATGCCAGAGTGTCACTCACTTCTCTAGCTCTCCACTCTCAAGCTGTCAAGCTGACAGCTTGTCAAGGCTTGTCACACGCCTCACTGACCCACCGACTGACTAACCGACTAACCGACTGACCGACTGACCGACTGACCGACTGACTGACTGACTGACTGACTGACAAGTGACAACAATGCACCACATGCCAGAGTGTCACTCACTTCTCTAGCTCTCCACTCTCAAGCTGTCAAGCTGACAGCTTGTCAAGGCTTGTCACACGCCTCACTGACCCACCGACTGACTAACCGACTAACCGACTGACCGACTGACCGACTGACCGACTGACTGACTGACTGACTTGACAAGTGACAACAATGCACCACATGCCAGAGTGTCACTCACTTCTCTAGCTCTCCACTCTCAAGCTGTCAAGCTGACAGCTTGTCAAGGCTTGTCACACGCCTCACTGACCCACCGACTGACTAACCGACTAACCGACTGACCGACTGACCGACTGACTGACTGACTGACTGACTTGACAAGTGACAACAATGCACCACATGCCAGAGTGTCACTCACTTCTCTAGCTCTCCACTCTCAAGCTGTCAAGCTGACAGCTTGTCAAGGCTTGTCACACGCCTCACTGACCCACCGACTGACTAACCGACTAACCGACTGACCGACTGACCGACTGACCGACTGACCGACTGACTGACTGACTGACTTGACAAGTGACAACAATGCACCACATGCCAGAGTGTCACTCACTTCTCTAGCTCTCCACTCTCAAGCTGTCAAGCTGACAGCTTGTCAAGGCTTGTCACACGCCTCACTGACCCACCACTGACTAACCGACTAACCGACTGACCGACTGACCGACTGACCGACTGACTGACTGACTGACTTGACAAGTGACAACAATGCACCACATGCCAGAGTGTCACTCACTTCTCTAGCTCTCCACTCTCAAGCTGTCAAGCTGACAGCTTGTCAAGGCTTGTCACACGCCTCACTGACCCACCGACTGACTAACCGACTAACCGACTGACCGACTGACCGACTGACCGACTGACTGACTGACTGACTTGACAAGTGACAACAATGCACCACATGCCAGAGTGTCACTCACTTCTCTAGCTCTCCACTCTCAAGCTGTCAAGCTGACAGCTTGTCAAGGCTTGTCACACGCCTCACTGACCCACCGACTGACTAACCGACTAACCGACTGACCGACTGACCGACTGACCGACTGACTGACTGACTGACTTGACAAGTGACAACAATGCACCACATGCCAGAGTGTCACTCACTTCTCTAGCTCTCCACTCTCAAGCTGTCAAGCTGACAGCTTGTCAAGGCTTGTCACACGCCTCACTGACCCACCGACTGACTAACCGACTAACCGACTGACCGACTGACCGACTGACCGACTGACTGACTGACTGACTTGACAAGTGACAACAATGCACCACATGCCAGAGTGTCACTCACTTCTCTAGCTCTCCACTCTCAAGCTGTCAAGCTGACAGCTTGTCAAGGCTTGTCACACGCCTCACTGACCCACCGACTGACTAACCGACTAACCGACTGACCGACTGACCGACTGACCGACTGACTGACTGACTGACTTGACAAGTGACAACAATGCACCACATGCCAGAGTGTCACTCACTTCTCTAGCTCTCCACTCTCAAGCTGTCAAGCTGACAGCTTGTCAAGGCTTGTCACACGCCTCACTGACCCACCGACTGACTAACCGACTAACCGACTGACCGACTGACCGACTGACCGACTGACTGACTGACTGACTTGACAAGTGACAACAATGCACCACATGCCAGAGTGTCACTCACTTCTCTAGCTCTCCACTCTCAAGCTGTCAAGCTGACAGCTTGTCAAGGCTTGTCACACGCCTCACTGACCCACCGACTGACTAACCGACTAACCGACTGACCGACTGACCGACTGACCGACTGACTGACTGACTGACTTGACAAGTGACAACAATGCACCACATGCCAGAGTGTCACTCACTTCTCTAGCTCTCCACTCTCAAGCTGTCAAGCTGACAGCTTGTCAAGGCTTGTCACACGCCTCACTGACCCACCGACTGACTAACCGACTAACCGACTGACCGACTGACCGACTGACCGACTGACTGACTGACTGACTTGACAAGTGACAACAATGCACCACATGCCAGAGTGTCACTCACTTCTCTAGCTCTCCACTCTCAAGCTGTCAAGCTGACAGCTTGTCAAGGCTTGTCACACGCCTCACTGACCCACCGACTGACTAACCGACTAACCGACTGACCGACTGACCGACTGACCGACTGACTGACTGACTGACTTGACAAGTGACAACAATGCACCACATGCCAGAGTGTCACTCACTTCTCTAGCTCTCCACTCTCAAGCTGTCAAGCTGACAGCTTGTCAAGGCTTGTCACACGCCTCACTGACCCACCGACTGACTAACCGACTAACCGACTGACCGACTGACCGACTGACCGACTGACTGACTGACTGACTTGACAAGTGACAACAATGCACCACATGCCAGAGTGTCACTCACTTCTCTAGCTCTCCACTCTCAAGCTGTCAAGCTGACAGCTTGTCAAGGCTTGTCACACGCCTCACTGACCCACCACTGACTAACCGACTAACCGACTGACCGACTGACCGACTGACCGACTGACTGACTGACTTGACAAGTGACAACAATGCACCACATGCCAGAGTGTCACTCACTTCTCTAGCTCTCCACTCTCAAGCTGTCAAGCTGACAGCTTGTCAAGGCTTGTCACACGCCTCACTGACCCACCGACTGACTAACCGACTAACCGACTGACCGACTGACCGACTGACCGACTGACTGACTGACTGACTTGACAAGTGACAACAATGCACCACATGCCAGAGTGTCACTCACTTCTCTAGCTCTCCACTCTCAAGCTGTCAAGCTGACAGCTTGTCAAGGCTTGTCACACGCCTCACTGACCCACCGACTGACTAACCGACTAACCGACTGACCGACTGACCGACTGACCGACTGACTGACTGACTGACTTGACAAGTGACAACAATGCACCACATGCCAGAGTGTCACTCACTTCTCTAGCTCTCCACTCTCAAGCTGTCAAGCTGACAGCTTGTCAAGGCTTGTCACACGCCTCACTGACCCACCGACTGACTAACCGACTAACCGACTGACCGACTGACCGACTGACCGACTGACTGACTGACTGACTTGACAAGTGACAACAATGCACCACATGCCAGAGTGTCACTCACTTCTCTAGCTCTCCACTCTCAAGCTGTCAAGCTGACAGCTTGTCAAGGCTTGTCACACGCCTCACTGACCCACCGACTGACTAACCGACTAACCGACTGACCGACTGACCGACTGACCGACTGACTGACTGACTGACTTGACAAGTGACAACAATGCACCACATGCCAGAGTGTCACTCACTTCTCTAGCTCTCCACTCTCAAGCTGTCAAGCTGACAGCTTGTCAAGGCTTGTCACACGCCTCACTGACCCACCCACTGACTAACCGACTAACCGACTGACCGACTGACCGACTGACCGACTGACTGACTGACTGACTTGACAAGTGACAACAATGCACCACATGCCAGAGTGTCACTCACTTCTCTAGCTCTCCACTCTCAAGCTGTCAAGCTGACAGCTTGTCAAGGCTTGTCACACGCCTCACTGACCCACCGACTGACTAACCGACTAACCGACTGACCGACTGACCGACTGACCGACTGACTGACTGACTGACTTGACAAGTGACAACAATGCACCACATGCCAGAGTGTCACTCACTTCTCTAGCTCTCCACTCTCAAGCTGTCAAGCTGACAGCTTGTCAAGGCTTGTCACACGCCTCACTGACCCACCCACTGACTAACCGACTAACCGACTGACCGACTGACCGACTGACCGACTGACTGACTGACTGACTTGACAAGTGACAACAATGCACCACATGCCAGAGTGTCACTCACTTCTCTAGCTCTCCACTCTCAAGCTGTCAAGCTGACAGCTTGTCAAGGCTTGTCACACGCCTCACTGACCCACCGACTGACTAACCGACTAACCGACTGACCGACTGACCGACTGACCGACTGACTGACTGACTGACTTGACAAGTGACAACAATGCACCACATGCCAGAGTGTCACTCACTTCTCTAGCTCTCCACTCTCAAGCTGTCAAGCTGACAGCTTGTCAAGGCTTGTCACACGCCTCACTGACCCACCGACTGACTAACCGACTAACCGACTGACCGACTGACCGACTGACCGACTGACTGACTGACTGACTTGACAAGTGACAACAATGCACCACATGCCAGAGTGTCACTCACTTCTCTAGCTCTCCACTCTCAAGCTGTCAAGCTGACAGCTTGTCAAGGCTTGTCACACGCCTCACTGACCCACCGACTGACTAACCGACTAACCGACTGACCGACTGACCGACTGACCGACTGACTGACTGACTTGACAAGTGACAACAATGCACCACATGCCAGAGTGTCACTCACTTCTCTAGCTCTCCACTCTCAAGCTGTCAAGCTGACAGCTTGTCAAGGCTTGTCACACGCCTCACTGACCCACCCACTGACTAACCGACTAACCGACTGACCGACTGACCGACTGACCGACTGACTGACTGACTTGACAAGTGACAACAATGCACCACATGCCAGAGTGTCACTCACTTCTCTAGCTCTCCACTCTCAAGCTGTCAAGCTGACAGCTTGTCAAGGCTTGTCACACGCCTCACTGACCCACCCACTGACTAACCGACTAACCGACTGACCGACTGACCGACTGACCGACTGACTGACTGACTTGACAAGTGACAACAATGCACCACATGCCAGAGTGTCACTCACTTCTCTAGCTCTCCACTCTCAAGCTGTCAAGCTGACAGCTTGTCAAGGCTTGTCACACGCCTCACTGACCCACCGACTGACTAACCGACTAACCGACTGACCGACTGACCGACTGACCGACTGACTGACTGACTGACTTGACAAGTGACAACAATGCACCACATGCCAGAGTGTCACTCACTTCTCTAGCTCTCCACTCTCAAGCTGTCAAGCTGACAGCTTGTCAAGGCTTGTCACACGCCTCACTGACCCACCGACTGACTAACCGACTAACCGACTGACCGACTGACCGACTGACCGACTGACTGACTGACTGACTTGACAAGTGACAACAATGCACCACATGCCAGAGTGTCACTCACTTCTCTAGCTCTCCACTCTCAAGCTGTCAAGCTGACAGCTTGTCAAGGCTTGTCACACGCCTCACTGACCCACCGACTGACTAACCGACTAACCGACTGACCGACTGACCGACTGACCGACTGACTGACTGACTGACTTGACAAGTGACAACAATGCACCACATGCCAGAGTGTCACTCACTTCTCTAGCTCTCCACTCTCAAGCTGTCAAGCTGACAGCTTGTCAAGGCTTGTCACACGCCTCACTGACCCACCGACTGACTAACCGACTAACCGACTGACCGACTGACCGACTGACTGACTGACTGACTGACTGACTTGACAAGTGACAACAATGCACCACATGCCAGAGTGTCACTCACTTCTCTAGCTCTCCACTCTCAAGCTGTCAAGCTGACAGCTTGTCAAGGCTTGTCACACGCCTCACTGACCCACCCACTGACTAACCGACTAACCGACTGACCGACTGACCGACTGACCGACTGACTGACTGACTGACTTGACAAGTGACAACAATGCACCACATGCCAGAGTGTCACTCACTTCTCTAGCTCTCCACTCTCAAGCTGTCAAGCTGACAGCTTGTCAAGGCTTGTCACACGCCTCACTGACCCACCGACTGACTAACCGACTAACCGACTGACCGACTGACCGACTGACCGACTGACTGACTGACTGACTTGACAAGTGACAACAATGCACCACATGCCAGAGTGTCACTCACTTCTCTAGCTCTCCACTCTCAAGCTGTCAAGCTGACAGCTTGTCAAGGCTTGTCACACGCCTCACTGACCCACCGACTGACTAACCGACTAACCGACTGACCGACTGACCGACTGACCGACTGACTGACTGACTGACTTGACAAGTGACAACAATGCACCACATGCCAGAGTGTCACTCACTTCTCTAGCTCTCCACTCTCAAGCTGTCAAGCTGACAGCTTGTCAAGGCTTGTCACACGCCTCACTGACCCACCGACTGACTAACCGACTAACCGACTGACCGACTGACCGACTGACCGACTGACTGACTGACTGACTTGACAAGTGACAACAATGCACCACATGCCAGAGTGTCACTCACTTCTCTAGCTCTCCACTCTCAAGCTGTCAAGCTGACAGCTTGTCAAGGCTTGTCACACGCCTCACTGACCCACCGACTGACTAACCGACTAACCGACTGACCGACTGACCGACTGACCGACTGACTGACTGACTGACTTGACAAGTGACAACAATGCACCACATGCCAGAGTGTCACTCACTTCTCTAGCTCTCCACTCTCAAGCTGTCAAGCTGACAGCTTGTCAAGGCTTGTCACACGCCTCACTGACCCACCGACTAACCGACTAACCGACTGACCGACTGACCGACTGACCGACTGACTGACTGACTGACTTGACAAGTGACAACAATGCACCACATGCCAGAGTGTCACTCACTTCTCTAGCTCTCCACTCTCAAGCTGTCAAGCTGACAGCTTGTCAAGGCTTGTCACACGCCTCACTGACCCACCGACTGACTAACCGACTAACCGACTGACCGACTGACCGACTGACCGACTGACTGACTGACTGACAAGTGACAACAATGCACCACATGCCAGAGTGTCACTCACTTCTCTAGCTCTCCACTCTCAAGCTGTCAAGCTGACAGCTTGTCAAGGCTTGTCACACGCCTCACTGACCCACCGACTGACTAACCGACTAACCGACTGACCGACTGACCGACTGACCGACTGACTGACTGACTTGACAAGTGACAACAATGCACCACATGCCAGAGTGTCACTCACTTCTCTAGCTCTCCACTCTCAAGCTGTCAAGCTGACAGCTTGTCAAGGCTTGTCACACGCCTCACTGACCCACCGACTGACTAACCGACTAACCGACTGACCGACTGACCGACTGACCGACTGACTGACTGACTTGACAAGTGACAACAATGCACCACATGCCAGAGTGTCACTCACTTCTCTAGCTCTCCACTCTCAAGCTGTCAAGCTGACAGCTTGTCAAGGCTTGTCACACGCCTCACTGACCCACCGACTGACTAACCGACTAACCGACTGACCGACTGACCGACTGACCGACTGACTGACTGACTGACTTGACAAGTGACAACAATGCACCACATGCCAGAGTGTCACTCACTTCTCTAGCTCTCCACTCTCAAGCTGTCAAGCTGACAGCTTGTCAAGGCTTGTCACACGCCTCACTGACCCACCGACTGACTAACCGACTAACCGACTGACCGACTGACCGACTGACCGACTGACTGACTGACTTGACAAGTGACAACAATGCACCACATGCCAGAGTGTCACTCACTTCTCTAGCTCTCCACTCTCAAGCTGTCAAGCTGACAGCTTGTCAAGGCTTGTCACACGCCTCACTGACCCACCGACTGACTAACCGACTAACCGACTGACCGACTGACCGACTGACCGACTGACTGACTGACTGACTTGACAAGTGACAACAATGCACCACATGCCAGAGTGTCACTCACTTCTCTAGCTCTCCACTCTCAAGCTGTCAAGCTGACAGCTTGTCAAGGCTTGTCACACGCCTCACTGACCCACCACTGACTGACTAACCGACTACCGACTGACCGACTGACCGACTGACCGACTGACTGACTGACTTGACAAGTGACAACAATGCACCACATGCCAGAGTGTCACTCACTTCTCTAGCTCTCCACTCTCAAGCTGTCAAGCTGACAGCTTGTCAAGGCTTGTCACACGCCTCACTGACCCACCGACTGACTAACCGACTAACCGACTGACCGACTGACCGACTGACCGACTGACTGACTGACTGACTTGACAAGTGACAACAATGCACCACATGCCAGAGTGTCACTCACTTCTCTAGCTCTCCACTCTCAAGCTGTCAAGCTGACAGCTTGTCAAGGCTTGTCACACGCCTCACTGACCCACCGACTGACTAACCGACTAACCGACTGACCGACTGACCGACTGACCGACTGACTGACTGACTGACTTGACAAGTGACAACAATGCACCACATGCCAGAGTGTCACTCACTTCTCTAGCTCTCCACTCTCAAGCTGTCAAGCTGACAGCTTGTCAAGGCTTGTCACACGCCTCACTGACCCACCGACTGACTAACCGACTAACCGACTGACCGACTGACCGACTGACTGACTGACTGACTGACTTGACAAGTGACAACAATGCACCACATGCCAGAGTGTCACTCACTTCTCTAGCTCTCCACTCTCAAGCTGTCAAGCTGACAGCTTGTCAAGGCTTGTCACACGCCTCACTGACCCACCGACTGACTAACCGACTAACCGACTGACCGACTGACCGACTGACCGACTGACTGACTGACTGACTTGACAAGTGACAACAATGCACCACATGCCAGAGTGTCACTCACTTCTCTAGCTCTCCACTCTCAAGCTGTCAAGCTGACAGCTTGTCAAGGCTTGTCACACGCCTCACTGACCCACCACTGACTAACCGACTAACCGACTGACCGACTGACCGACTGACCGACTGACTGACTGACTGACTTGACAAGTGACAACAATGCACCACATGCCAGAGTGTCACTCACTTCTCTAGCTCTCCACTCTCAAGCTGTCAAGCTGACAGCTTGTCAAGGCTTGTCACACGCCTCACTGACCCACCGACTGACTAACCGACTAACCGACTGACCGACTGACCGACTGACCGACTGACTGACTGACTGACTTGACAAGTGACAACAATGCACCACATGCCAGAGTGTCACTCACTTCTCTAGCTCTCCACTCTCAAGCTGTCAAGCTGACAGCTTGTCAAGGCTTGTCACACGCCTCACTGACCCACCGACTGACTAACCGACTAACCGACTGACCGACTGACCGACTGACCGACTGACTGACTGACTGACTTGACAAGTGACAACAATGCACCACATGCCAGAGTGTCACTCACTTCTCTAGCTCTCCACTCTCAAGCTGTCAAGCTGACAGCTTGTCAAGGCTTGTCACACGCCTCACTGACCCACCGACTGACTAACCGACTAACCGACTGACCGACTGACCGACTGACCGACTGACTGACTGACTGACTTGACAAGTGACAACAATGCACCACATGCCAGAGTGTCACTCACTTCTCTAGCTCTCCACTCTCAAGCTGTCAAGCTGACAGCTTGTCAAGGCTTGTCACACGCCTCACTGACCCACCGACTGACTAACCGACTAACCGACTGACCGACTGACCGACTGACCGACTGACTGACTGACTGACTTGACAAGTGACAACAATGCACCACATGCCAGAGTGTCACTCACTTCTCTAGCTCTCCACTCTCAAGCTGTCAAGCTGACAGCTTGTCAAGGCTTGTCACACGCCTCACTGACCCACCGACTGACTAACCGACTAACCGACTGACCGACTGACCGACTGACCGACTGACTGACTGACTGACTGACTTGACAAGTGACAACAATGCACCACATGCCAGAGTGTCACTCACTTCTCTAGCTCTCCACTCTCAAGCTGTCAAGCTGACAGCTTGTCAAGGCTTGTCACACGCCTCACTGACCCACCGACTGACTAACCGACTAACCGACTGACCGACTGACCGACTGACCGACTGACTGACTGACTGACTTGACAAGTGACAACAATGCACCACATGCCAGAGTGTCACTCACTTCTCTAGCTCTCCACTCTCAAGCTGTCAAGCTGACAGCTTGTCAAGGCTTGTCACACGCCTCACTGACCCACCGACTGACTAACCGACTAACCGACTGACCGACTGACCGACTGACCGACTGACTGACTGACTGACTTGACAAGTGACAACAATGCACCACATGCCAGAGTGTCACTCACTTCTCTAGCTCTCCACTCTCAAGCTGTCAAGCTGACAGCTTGTCAAGGCTTGTCACACGCCTCACTGACCCACCGACTGACTAACCGACTAACCGACTGACCGACTGACCGACTGACCGACTGACTGACTGACTGACTTGACAAGTGACAACAATGCACCACATGCCAGAGTGTCACTCACTTCTCTAGCTCTCCACTCTCAAGCTGTCAAGCTGACAGCTTGTCAAGGCTTGTCACACGCCTCACTGACCCACCGACTGACTAACCGACTAACCGACTGACCGACTGACCGACTGACCGACTGACTGACTGACTGACTGACAAGTGACAACAATGCACCACATGCCAGAGTGTCACTCACTTCTCTAGCTCTCCACTCTCAAGCTGTCAAGCTGACAGCTTGTCAAGGCTTGTCACACGCCTCACTGACCCACCGACTGACTAACCGACTAACCGACTGACCGACTGACCGACTGACCGACTGACTGACTGACTGACTTGACAAGTGACAACAATGCACCACATGCCAGAGTGTCACTCACTTCTCTAGCTCTCCACTCTCAAGCTGTCAAGCTGACAGCTTGTCAAGGCTTGTCACACGCCTCACTGACCCACCGACTGACTAACCGACTAACCGACTGACCGACTGACCGACTGACCGACTGACTGACTGACTGACTTGACAAGTGACAACAATGCACCACATGCCAGAGTGTCACTCACTTCTCTAGCTCTCCACTCTCAAGCTGTCAAGCTGACAGCTTGTCAAGGCTTGTCACACGCCTCACTGACCCACCCACTGACTAACCGACTAACCGACTGACCGACTGACCGACTGACCGACTGACTGACTGACTGACTTGACAAGTGACAACAATGCACCACATGCCAGAGTGTCACTCACTTCTCTAGCTCTCCACTCTCAAGCTGTCAAGCTGACAGCTTGTCAAGGCTTGTCACACGCCTCACTGACCCACCGACTGACTAACCGACTAACCGACTGACCGACTGACCGACTGACCGACTGACTGACTGACTGACTTGACAAGTGACAACAATGCACCACATGCCAGAGTGTCACTCACTTCTCTAGCTCTCCACTCTCAAGCTGTCAAGCTGACAGCTTGTCAAGGCTTGTCACACGCCTCACTGACCCACCGACTGACTAACCGACTAACCGACTGACCGACTGACCGACTGACCGACTGACTGACTGACTTTGACAAGTGACAACAATGCACCACATGCCAGAGTGTCACTCACTTCTCTAGCTCTCCACTCTCAAGCTGTCAAGCTGACAGCTTGTCAAGGCTTGTCACACGCCTCACTGACCCACCGACTGACTAACCGACTAACCGACTGACCGACTGACCGACTGACCGACTGACTGACTGACTGACTTGACAAGTGACAACAATGCACCACATGCCAGAGTGTCACTCACTTCTCTAGCTCTCCACTCTCAAGCTGTCAAGCTGACAGCTTGTCAAGGCTTGTCACACGCCTCACTGACCCACCGACTGACTAACCGACTAACCGACTGACCGACTGACCGACTGACCGACTGACTGACTGACTGACTTGACAAGTGACAACAATGCACCACATGCCAGAGTGTCACTCACTTCTCTAGCTCTCCACTCTCAAGCTGTCAAGCTGACAGCTTGTCAAGGCTTGTCACACGCCTCACTGACCCACCGACTGACTAACCGACTAACCGACTGACCGACTGACCGACTGACCGACTGACTGACTGACTGACTTGACAAGTGACAACAATGCACCACATGCCAGAGTGTCACTCACTTCTCTAGCTCTCCACTCTCAAGCTGTCAAGCTGACAGCTTGTCAAGGCTTGTCACACGCCTCACTGACCCACCACTGACTAACCGACTAACCGACTGACCGACTGACCGACTGACTGACTGACTGACTGACTTGACAAGTGACAACAATGCACCACATGCCAGAGTGTCACTCACTTCTCTAGCTCTCCACTCTCAAGCTGTCAAGCTGACAGCTTGTCAAGGCTTGTCACACGCCTCACTGACCCACCGACTGACTAACCGACTAACCGACTGACCGACTGACCGACTGACGACTGACTGACTGACTGACTTGACAAGTGACAACAATGCACCACATGCCAGAGTGTCACTCACTTCTCTAGCTCTCCACTCTCAAGCTGTCAAGCTGACAGCTTGTCAAGGCTTGTCACACGCCTCACTGACCCACCGACTGACTAACCGACTAACCGACTGACCGACTGACCGACTGACCGACTGACTGACTGACTGACTTGACAAGTGACAACAATGCACCACATGCCAGAGTGTCACTCACTTCTCTAGCTCTCCACTCTCAAGCTGTCAAGCTGACAGCTTGTCAAGGCTTGTCACACGCCTCACTGACCCACTGACTAACCGACTAACCGACTGACCGACTGACCGACTGACTGACTGACTGACTGACAAGTGACAACAATGCACCACATGCCAGAGTGTCACTCACTTCTCTAGCTCTCCACTCTCAAGCTGTCAAGCTGACAGCTTGTCAAGGCTTGTCACACGCCTCACTGACCCACCGACTGACTAACCGACTAACCTGACCGACTGACCGACTGACCGACTGACTGACTGACTGACTTGACAAGTGACAACAATGCACCACATGCCAGAGTGTCACTCACTTCTCTAGCTCTCCACTCTCAAGCTGTCAAGCTGACAGCTTGTCAAGGCTTGTCACACGCCTCACTGACCCACCACTGACTAACCGACTAACCGACTGACCGACTGACCGACTGACCGACTGACTGACTGACTGACTTGACAAGTGACAACAATGCACCACATGCCAGAGTGTCACTCACTTCTCTAGCTCTCCACTCTCAAGCTGTCAAGCTGACAGCTTGTCAAGGCTTGTCACACGCCTCACTGACCCACCGACTGACTAACCGACTAACCGACTGACCGACTGACCGACTGACCGACTGACTGACTGACTGACTTGACAAGTGACAACAATGCACCACATGCCAGAGTGTCACTCACTTCTCTAGCTCTCCACTCTCAAGCTGTCAAGCTGACAGCTTGTCAAGGCTTGTCACACGCCTCACTGACCCACCGACTGACTAACCGACTAACCGACTGACCGACTGACCGACTGACCGACTGACTGACTGACTGACTTGACAAGTGACAACAATGCACCACATGCCAGAGTGTCACTCACTTCTCTAGCTCTCCACTCTCAAGCTGTCAAGCTGACAGCTTGTCAAGGCTTGTCACACGCCTCACTGACCCACCGACTGACTAACCGACTAACCGACTGACCGACTGACCGACTGACCGACTGACTGACTGACTGACTTGACAAGTGACAACAATGCACCACATGCCAGAGTGTCACTCACTTCTCTAGCTCTCCACTCTCAAGCTGTCAAGCTGACAGCTTGTCAAGGCTTGTCACACGCCTCACTGACCCACCGACTGACTAACCGACTAACCGACTGACCGACTGACCGACTGACCGACTGACTGACTGACTGACTTGACAAGTGACAACAATGCACCACATGCCAGAGTGTCACTCACTTCTCTAGCTCTCCACTCTCAAGCTGTCAAGCTGACAGCTTGTCAAGGCTTGTCACACGCCTCACTGACCCACCACTGACTAACCGACTAACCGACTGACCGACTGACCGACTGACCGACTGACTGACTGACTGACTTGACAAGTGACAACAATGCACCACATGCCAGAGTGTCACTCACTTCTCTAGCTCTCCACTCTCAAGCTGTCAAGCTGACAGCTTGTCAAGGCTTGTCACACGCCTCACTGACCCACCGACTGACTAACCGACTAACCGACTGACCGACTGACCGACTGACTGACTGACTGACTTGACAAGTGACAACAATGCACCACATGCCAGAGTGTCACTCACTTCTCTAGCTCTCCACTCTCAAGCTGTCAAGCTGACAGCTTGTCAAGGCTTGTCACACGCCTCACTGACCCACCGACTGACTAACCGACTAACCGACTGACCGACTGACCGACTGACCGACTGACTGACTGACTGACTTGACAAGTGACAACAATGCACCACATGCCAGAGTGTCACTCACTTCTCTAGCTCTCCACTCTCAAGCTGTCAAGCTGACAGCTTGTCAAGGCTTGTCACACGCCTCACTGACCCACCGACTGACTAACCGACTAACCGACTGACCGACTGACCGACTGACTGACTGACTGACTTGACAAGTGACAACAATGCACCACATGCCAGAGTGTCACTCACTTCTCTAGCTCTCCACTCTCAAGCTGTCAAGCTGACAGCTTGTCAAGGCTTGTCACACGCCTCACTGACCCACCCACTGACTAACCGACTAACCGACTGACCGACTGACCGACTGACCGACTGACTGACTGACTTGACAAGTGACAACAATGCACCACATGCCAGAGTGTCACTCACTTCTCTAGCTCTCCACTCTCAAGCTGTCAAGCTGACAGCTTGTCAAGGCTTGTCACACGCCTCACTGACCCACCGACTGACTAACCGACTAACCGACTGACCGACTGACCGACTGACTGACTGACTTGACAAGTGACAACAATGCACCACATGCCAGAGTGTCACTCACTTCTCTAGCTCTCCACTCTCAAGCTGTCAAGCTGACAGCTTGTCAAGGCTTGTCACACGCCTCACTGACCCACCCTGACTAACCGACTAACCGACTGACCGACTGACCGACTGACTGACTGACTGACTTGACAAGTGACAACAATGCACCACATGCCAGAGTGTCACTCACTTCTCTAGCTCTCCACTCTCAAGCTGTCAAGCTGACAGCTTGTCAAGGCTTGTCACACGCCTCACTGACCCACCCACTGACTAACCGACTAACCGACTGACCGACTGACCGACTGACCGACTGACTGACTGACTGACTTGACAAGTGACAACAATGCACCACATGCCAGAGTGTCACTCACTTCTCTAGCTCTCCACTCTCAAGCTGTCAAGCTGACAGCTTGTCAAGGCTTGTCACACGCCTCACTGACCCACCGACTGACTAACCGACTAACCGACTGACCGACTGACCGACTGACTGACTGACTGACTTGACAAGTGACAACAATGCACCACATGCCAGAGTGTCACTCACTTCTCTAGCTCTCCACTCTCAAGCTGTCAAGCTGACAGCTTGTCAAGGCTTGTCACACGCCTCACTGACCCACCACTGACTAACCGACTAACCGACTGACCGACTGACCGACTGACCGACTGACTGACTGACTGACTTGACAAGTGACAACAATGCACCACATGCCAGAGTGTCACTCACTTCTCTAGCTCTCCACTCTCAAGCTGTCAAGCTGACAGCTTGTCAAGGCTTGTCACACGCCTCACTGACCCACCCTGACTAACTAACCGACTAACCGACTGACCGACTGACTGACTGACTGACTTGACAAGTGACAACAATGCACCACATGCCAGAGTGTCACTCACTTCTCTAGCTCTCCACTCTCAAGCTGTCAAGCTGACAGCTTGTCAAGGCTTGTCACACGCCTCACTGACCCACCCACTAACCGACTAACCGACTACCGACTGACCGACTGACCGACTGACTGACTGACTGACTTGACAAGTGACAACAATGCACCACATGCCAGAGTGTCACTCACTTCTCTAGCTCTCCACTCTCAAGCTGTCAAGCTGACAGCTTGTCAAGGCTTGTCACACGCCTCACTGACCCACCGACTGACTAACCGACTAACCGACTGACCGACTGACCGACTGACCGACTGACTGACTGACTGACACAAGTGACAACAATGCACCACATGCCAGAGTGTCACTCACTTCTCTAGCTCTCCACTCTCAAGCTGTCAAGCTGACAGCTTGTCAAGGCTTGTCACACGCCTCACTGACCCACCGACTGACTAACCGACTAACCGACTGACCGACTGACCGACTGACCGACTGACTGACTGACTGACTTGACAAGTGACAACAATGCACCACATGCCAGAGTGTCACTCACTTCTCTAGCTCTCCACTCTCAAGCTGTCAAGCTGACAGCTTGTCAAGGCTTGTCACACGCCTCACTGACCCACCGACTGACTAACCGACTAACCGACTGACCGACTGACCGACTGACCGACTGACTGACTGACTGACTTGACAAGTGACAACAATGCACCACATGCCAGAGTGTCACTCACTTCTCTAGCTCTCCACTCTCAAGCTGTCAAGCTGACAGCTTGTCAAGGCTTGTCACACGCCTCACTGACCCACCGACTGACTAACCGACTAACCGACTGACCGACTGACCGACTGACTGACTGACTGACTTGACAAGTGACAACAATGCACCACATGCCAGAGTGTCACTCACTTCTCTAGCTCTCCACTCTCAAGCTGTCAAGCTGACAGCTTGTCAAGGCTTGTCACACGCCTCACTGACCCACCGACTGACTAACCGACTAACCGACTGACCGACTGACCGACTGACCGACTGACTGACTGACTTGACAAGTGACAACAATGCACCACATGCCAGAGTGTCACTCACTTCTCTAGCTCTCCACTCTCAAGCTGTCAAGCTGACAGCTTGTCAAGGCTTGTCACACGCCTCACTGACCCACCGACTGACTAACCGACTAACCGACTGACCGACTGACCGACTGACCGACTGACTGACTGACTTGACAAGTGACAACAATGCACCACATGCCAGAGTGTCACTCACTTCTCTAGCTCTCCACTCTCAAGCTGTCAAGCTGACAGCTTGTCAAGGCTTGTCACACGCCTCACTGACCCACCGACTGACTAACCGACTAACCGACTGACCGACTGACCGACTGACCGACTGACTGACTGACTGACTTGACAAGTGACAACAATGCACCACATGCCAGAGTGTCACTCACTTCTCTAGCTCTCCACTCTCAAGCTGTCAAGCTGACAGCTTGTCAAGGCTTGTCACACGCCTCACTGACCCACCGACTGACTAACCGACTAACCGACTGACCGACTGACCGACTGACCGACTGACTGACTGACTGACTTGACAAGTGACAACAATGCACCACATGCCAGAGTGTCACTCACTTCTCTAGCTCTCCACTCTCAAGCTGTCAAGCTGACAGCTTGTCAAGGCTTGTCACACGCCTCACTGACCCACCGACTGACTAACCGACTAACCGACTGACCGACTGACCGACTGACCGACTGACTGACTTGACAAGTGACAACAATGCACCACATGCCAGAGTGTCACTCACTTCTCTAGCTCTCCACTCTCAAGCTGTCAAGCTGACAGCTTGTCAAGGCTTGTCACACGCCTCACTGACCCACCGACTGACTAACCGACTAACCGACTGACCGACTGACCGACTGACCGACTGACTGACTGACTGACTTGACAAGTGACAACAATGCACCACATGCCAGAGTGTCACTCACTTCTCTAGCTCTCCACTCTCAAGCTGTCAAGCTGACAGCTTGTCAAGGCTTGTCACACGCCTCACTGACCCACCCTGACTAACCGACTAACCGACTGACCGACTGACCGACTGACTGACTGACTGACTTGACAAGTGACAACAATGCACCACATGCCAGAGTGTCACTCACTTCTCTAGCTCTCCACTCTCAAGCTGTCAAGCTGACAGCTTGTCAAGGCTTGTCACACGCCTCACTGACCCACCCACTGACTAACCGACTAACCGACTGACCGACTGACCGACTGACCGACTGACTGACTGACTGACTTGACAAGTGACAACAATGCACCACATGCCAGAGTGTCACTCACTTCTCTAGCTCTCCACTCTCAAGCTGTCAAGCTGACAGCTTGTCAAGGCTTGTCACACGCCTCACTGACCCACCCACTGACTAACCGACTAACCGACTGACCGACTGACCGACTGACCGACTGACTGACTGACTGACTTGACAAGTGACAACAATGCACCACATGCCAGAGTGTCACTCACTTCTCTAGCTCTCCACTCTCAAGCTGTCAAGCTGACAGCTTGTCAAGGCTTGTCACACGCCTCACTGACCCACCCACTGACTAACCGACTAACCGACTGACCGACTGACCGACTGACCGACTGACTGACTGACTGACTTGACAAGTGACAACAATGCACCACATGCCAGAGTGTCACTCACTTCTCTAGCTCTCCACTCTCAAGCTGTCAAGCTGACAGCTTGTCAAGGCTTGTCACACGCCTCACTGACCCACCCACTGACTAACCGACTAACCGACTGACCGACTGACCGACTGACCGACTGACTGACTGACTGACTTGACAAGTGACAACAATGCACCACATGCCAGAGTGTCACTCACTTCTCTAGCTCTCCACTCTCAAGCTGTCAAGCTGACAGCTTGTCAAGGCTTGTCACACGCCTCACTGACCCACCCACTGACTAACCGACTAACCGACTGACCGACTGACCGACTGACCGACTGACTGACTGACTGACTTGACAAGTGACAACAATGCACCACATGCCAGAGTGTCACTCACTTCTCTAGCTCTCCACTCTCAAGCTGTCAAGCTGACAGCTTGTCAAGGCTTGTCACACGCCTCACTGACCCACCGACTGACTAACCGACTAACCGACTGACCGACTGACCGACTGACTGACTGACTGACTTGACAAGTGACAACAATGCACCACATGCCAGAGTGTCACTCACTTCTCTAGCTCTCCACTCTCAAGCTGTCAAGCTGACAGCTTGTCAAGGCTTGTCACACGCCTCACTGACCACCCACTGACTAACCGACTAACCGACTGACCGACTGACCGACTGACCGACTGACTGACTGACTGACTTGACAAGTGACAACAATGCACCACATGCCAGAGTGTCACTCACTTCTCTAGCTCTCCACTCTCAAGCTGTCAAGCTGACAGCTTGTCAAGGCTTGTCACACGCCTCACTGACCCACCGACTGACTAACCGACTAACCGACTGACCGACTGACCGACTGACCGACTGACTGACTTGACAAGTGACAACAATGCACCACATGCCAGAGTGTCACTCAATTCTCTAGCTCTCCACTCTCAAGCTGTCAAGCTGACAGGTTGTCAAGGCTTGTCACACGCCTCACTGACCCACCCACTGACTAACCGACTAACCGACTGACCGACTGACCGACTGACTGACTGACTGACTTGACAAGTGACAACAATGCACCACATGCCAGAGTGTCACTCACTTCTCTAGCTCTCCACTCTCAAGCTGTCTAGCTGACAGGTTGTCAAGGCTTGTCACACGCCTCACTGACCCACCGACTGACTAACCGACTAACCGACTGACCGACTGACCGACTGACCGACTTACCGACTGACTGACTGACTGACTTGACAAGTGACAACAATGCACCACATGCCAGAGTGTCACTCACTTCTCTAGCTCTCCACTCTCAAGCTGTCAACCTGACAGCTTGTCAAGGCTTGTCACACGCCTCACTGACCCACCCACTGACTAACCGCCTAACCGACTGACCGACTGACCGACTGACCGACTGACCGACTGACTGACTTGACAAGTGACAACAATGCACCACATGCCAGAGTGTCACTCACTTCTCTAGCTCTCCACTCTCAAGCTGTCAAGCTGACAGCTTGTCAAGGCTTGTCACACGCCTCACTGACCCACCGACTGACTAACCGACTAACCGACTGACCGACTGACCGACTGACTTACTGACTGACTGACTTGACAAGTGACAACTATGCACCACATGCTAGAGTGTCACTCACTTCTCTAGCTCTCCACTCTCAAGCTGTCAAGCTGACAGCATGTCGAGGCTTGTCACACGCCTCACTGACCCACCGACTGACTAACCGACTAACCGACTGACCGACTGACCGACTGACCGACTGACTGACTGACTGACTTGACAAGTGACAACAATGCACCACATGCCAGAGTGTCACTCACTTCTCTAGCTCTCCACTCTCAAGCTGTCAAGCTGACAGCTTGTCAAGGCTTGTCACACGCCTCACTGACCCACCGACTGACTAACCGACTAACCGACTGATCGACTGACCGACTGACTGACTGACTGACTTGACAAGTGATAACAATGCACCACATGCCAGAGTGTCACTCACTTCTCTAGCTTTCCCTCTCAAGCTGTCAAGCTGACAGGTTGTCAACGCTTGTCACACGCCTCACTGGCCGACTGACTGACTGACCTTTCAAATGAGAATTTACATGGCATTTTTCACATTTGAACGCACGTTGCTTAGTGTTTTTTGGTGGCATTTGACACATGACAAATAACATGTTATAGCAGTGCAATGCATCTCAGAATATCACCGACATGTCAGTGTCACGATGTCTCATTTTAAATATCACATCAGTAGTCACCTTTCTGGCTACGTTTTTGTGACTTTTGAGAATGACAAATGACAAGTGACATGTGACAGCATTGCAATGCCTGTCAGAGTGTCACTGACTTGCCACTGTCAAAATGTCACATATCAGATATCACATGTCAGATATCACATCAGAATGCACATTGCCATGTTAATGGGGTGGCACTTAACATGTGACAAGTGACAATCGACAGCCATGCAATGCCTGTCAGAGTGTGATTGGCATGTTAATGTCAAGATGTCACATGTCAGATGTCACATCAGAAGGCATGCTGCTAAGTGCGATGTGGTGACACAAGACAAGGCACAAGTGAGAGCAATGCAATGCATGTCTCATTGTCACTGGCATGTCAATGTCAGGATATTACGAGTTGGATGTCACATGAGAAGGCGCGTTGCTAAGTGCGTTGTGGTGTCACTTGACAGTGCAAGTCACTTGTGACAAGTGACAGCAGTGCAATGCCTGTCAGTGTCACTTACATGTCAATGTCGAGATATCACATGTTAAATGTCACATCAAAAGGCACGGTGCTAAGTGCCTTGGGGTGTCACTTGACAATGGCAAGTGACAAGAGACAAGTGAGAGCAATGCAATGCATGTCAAAGTATCACTGACATGTCAATGTCAAAATGTCACATGTCAGATGTCACATCAGAAGGCACGTTGCTGAGCGCGAGAGGGTGACACTTGACATGAGACAAGTGACAAATGACAGCAGTGCAAGACATGTCAGAGTGTCACTTACTTGTCAATGTCAAGATGTCACATGTCAGATGTCACATAAGGAGGCACGTTGCTGAGTGCATTGCAGTGACACTAGACATGAGACAAGTGGCAACTGACAGCAGTTCAATGCATGCCAGAGTATCAATAACATATCAATGTCAACATGTCACATGTCAGATGTCACATCAGAAGGCACATTGCTGAGTGCATTGGGGTGACACTTGACCTGAGACAAGTGACAGGTGACAGCATTTCAATGCGTGTCAGAGTGTCACTGACATGTCAATGTCAACATGTCACATGACAGATGTCACATCAGGAGGCACGTTGCTAATTTTGTTGTGGTGTCACTCGACAATGGCAAGTGACAAGTGACAGCAGTGCAATACATGTCAGAGTGTCACTGACACGTCAATGTTAACATGTCACATGTCAGATGTCACATCAGGAGGCACGTTGCTGAGTGATTTGGGGTGGCACTTGACATGAGACAAGTGACGAGTGACAGCAATGCAATGCCTGTTAGAGTGTCACTGACGTGTCAATGTCAAGATGTCACATGTCAGATGTCACATCAGAAGGCACGTTGCTAAGTTTGCTGTGGTGTCACTTGACAATGGCAAGTGACAAGTGACAAGTGACAGCAGTGCAATTCATGACAAAGTATCACTGACATGTCTATTTCAAGATGTCACATTTCAGATGTCACATCCGAAGGCACGTTGCTGAGTGGGTCGCGTTGACACTTGACACTTGACATTGAGCAGTGACAGGTGACAGCATTGCAATGCATGTCAGAGTATTACGGACTTGTCAATGTCACGATGTCACATGTTAGATGTCACATGAAAAGGCACGCTGCTAAGTTCGTTGTGGTGTCATTTGACAGTGGCAAGTGACAAGTGACAAGTGACAGCAGTGCAATGCATGTCAAAGTATCACTGACATGTCAATGTCAACATGTCACATGTCAGATGTCACATCAGTAGGCACGTTGCTGAGCGCGATAGGGTGACACTTGACATGAGATAAGTGACAAGTGACAACAATGCAATACATATCAATGTCAAGATGTCACATGTTAGATATGACATCAAATGACACATTCCTAACTGCGTTTGTGTGACAGGTGACAAGTGACAACAATGCAATTTATGTTATTGTAGATTGCATCTTTTAATTATGATTAATCGTGTTCTTATATGGTCGTAAACTCTGCCCAAAATAATTAGTGGAAAAATTAGTTTGCAGGCCATAGTAGCTTTTTTATTTTAGAGTTAATTTTATGCTCTTTCTTTGATGACAGATTGATGTGACATCTTACACCTGGTAGAAATTTGTGAGGGTATGGTAGATTTACGCAGAGTGTATATCCCTCTACGGCTTTAATGTATTTTACTAGCACACAGCGACGGAATTGAACTCGCTGAGCAGGGTGGATAGGCAAATTTGGCAAGTTTAATCAAATCTATTTCTAGATTATAAGATTTTATTAGCATTTGATAGTGCTGGGTCTCCCGGGCGTCCAGTGTTTTGAAGTGCATTGGTATAAACTGTCCTTTATGAACTCCCTAAGCAATTGGTCTGTAGATTTAAAAAAATGCTTTTTGTCTGATAAAATACGTAATGATGGCCTTTAACCGACTTAGATGTACTTGCTTTCTGCCAAAACTTCTGTATCTACATCAGTTTTACACATAATGACACATTACTTGTCGGTTATAAGAACGATGTTTATATACTGGCGAAAAAAGAAGGCCATCGAAAATGGCACATGTAGACATCAGCCTTACGGAAAGCACCGTTAACGCTGCTAAAAATGCTAATAACATATGCAACACAGTTATTCTGCATCTTTTTTAGGGGATAAGATTGGTATTCGGGGACATCTTACCATACGATATTGGGTCCCAAAGTGAAAGTGAACTCCGAGCCCTCTGTAACAATATCTTATATAATATCCCCTTCGTTAACTAGCCTGTTTTATCGAGCATGCCAAGCCAGAGGTGGAAGTGGGTACTAGTGTACCCATTATGCAAAGAGAGAAAGAGAGCAAAACAAATGTTAAGCAATGCCTATATATAGACCTCCAATTATATTTTTTATTGAAAGTCAAAAAATTAATTTGTTAATTTAATTTTCGTACTCCTGATACTTGCCTTGACGTTATGTGGTTTTGAGTACTTCTTGGGGTTTCGTACCTCTGGTAATACCCTGCCTTAAATTTTAAGACTCCTTTAAAACTAGTACAATTTTCTTGAAAACGGATTCCGTTGCAAAATTTTTAGAAATGCAAACCATTCTACTAAGCTTATTTTAGGAAGCAGTAAAACTGAATTCGTATTACCAATAATAAAGTTGGAGGATTTCGTAAAATCAGTAAATGCTCCAACATCGTTTCAATGATGCTACTTAAGTTATAAAAACTTTTCGTCTTTACATTATTTGCATTGCAACGCGGCTAGGAAGAAAATGTTTTCCCTATCAAGGTACAGAGAGCATAAATATCACTCGCGTTATGGAACTGTAAAACACTAAATGTGTTACTACATCACCCTGTATTTTTGACGCACACCAAGGCAATCATTCGTCCAAAGGCTACCTGTTTACCTTAAATTTCTGTCCATCTCTTTCATATCATCCTTTTTACCACATTACCCTTAATCAGCATGTAATGTCCCAAAAATGTTGAAATATCACTGTATTCTTTTTAGTTTCTTACGGAATAATAGTATTAATAAGTAGTGCGGAGGTCTTTAAAGGGTTGAAGCAGGATGAAAAGTCATGGGGACAAATCTGGTTCACTTTTATCGGAAATAATTTGTACAGGCAAGCGAGTTGTCAAACAGACTGACGAAGAAAGAAGGACAGTGCAATGCTATAGCTTGAGAACAAAAGATAAGCGCCTAGTCTTACAAGAAATCTCTAATATCACCACCACGATTTCGATGAGGAACGTTGCGAAGGTGGCGTTGATCCGTGAAGATTGTTTCGACGATTAGTCGTTGCCGTAGGTGTTAGAGGTGGAGGATCGGGAGGACTTGTGGTGACGGTGGCAGTACCTTGAAGAATCTGTAAACGTTTAATCTCCTTAATCAACTCGTTGATGCAGCGCTCCTGACCCTCCATCATCAGCATATTTGATGCTACCGCCTTCTGCATTTCTTGACGATCCTCATTTAAATGCTCCTCCATTGCTCGAAGTCTAAAAATTTATGAAATGTTGCGATTATAGATTACATTTATTCACAACGAATGTTCGTTTTGCTGTAATAGTTCACCAAAATGAAGTCCTTAGATGACAGGTGACAGACAGGTACCCACCTCTGTTGCAGCTCCTCCAGCTGAGTGGATCCCACTTTTCGTGGATCCACCTCCCTTTCCTCTCTCTGTTTTTCAATCTTCCTAGAAGATGTTGATGGAGCTGGTCTGACGATACCTCTTACATTTTGGTAATCATTCCCGCTACCACTGCCACCTCCAAAAAGAAGTTGATGCACTCGACTGAGGAGGGCTGGGTCGTTATTGTTGCTATTGGTGGTGTTGGAGTTTGAACACGAAATACGATTTCGCCGCTGAATAACAGCAGATGTACTTTGATCTGTCGGCAGTTCAAAATAATGTGCATTCTGTGCCACGAAGACACCTTGACCTCCGTCGTTGACATTGACAGTATCATTATTGGCACGAGGCATTATGGAAAGGCAAGAGGAGGAAGAAGCTGTAGATGATTCATAGCTAGCAGCTGAATCGACGGATAGGACACTACCATCCGCTGCTCCTTCTCCTACGTCTACAACCCCATGACATGTTGTCGCTGTGTGATCACCAGTGACAACACTGGTTTCACATTGTAAGATGACAGGGACAGTGGAAAGTTGAATGTCATCCCTCCCAGCCTCTCCACTTCGTGTTAGAGGTCCTGACTACAGCACAGGAAAAATATTTAAAACAGAAATAATAGGCGAAGGGTAATCCAAATTTCTACAAAATCGAATATGCAAGACACGTTTACATTCAGCTGGGACTTTATTTTACACGCACAAGTGATGCTTCCGTAGTTACGCTATACGAAGACGATTTTCTGTTGTTACATGTCGTGTACGATTCCATACCAAGTGATGGCCTACGAAGTTTCTCTTGAACAAAGCCATGAAACCCGCGTACTCACGTATGGTGAGTAAGATAATTGCTTGACTCGGAGCATCTAGAGGTGACAGAAATCTATTAACAGAGCTCTCTACAATGGTGAAATTTAAAAACCGGAAAATTAGGTGTCTTACTTCGATATTTCCAGGTAGGTCTCTTTCTCTCGACATTCGAAGAGCCCGTGTCCCCATCCGAATGTTGGTGGAACTACCCCCAAGACCTTTATCTTTCTGTTGTTGAGGAAAAGCTGGAGGAGGGGGTGGAAATCTAAGGATAACAGGAGAGTCCGTATGGAGTTCTGGTCCACTAGACCACTTCTGCGGAGGTGTGGGTAAGGTTTTAGTCGTAGATGTGGTACCACTATTATCAGTGTCACAGTTGTCAACCTCTTTGCATCGTTGTAGAGACGCTGATGCCTGTGGAGTTTTGCGACGTTGAGCACTTGTAGACCGATAATGTCCTCCATTTGCTGTGGCGCAGATTGCCAATTGCATTGCTGGCGATGTGGAAATCGTAGCCAGTGGAGATGAAGCCGGCGCCTTCAAGGAGAGAAAAAGTCCCTTTTTCTGGCCAATTCTAAAACATTCTAGAAAGCCCCACTACCGTTCACTTTCTCCCAACTTGCCAACATTGGGTGCAGATAGACCTTAAGTGTGCTATAGGATCGCTATGAGGTCAAGGTCAATCAGATACGCGAGGATAGCACCACTCTGTCTCGAGCAGTCAGTTGGCAGTCACCTACGCGTATTCCACTCTCAAAAATGTCCATTTTTGTGTGAGTGTGCAATGCACTCCGGACAAGAATATTCACACGATTTTCTTAGCTCAATATCAAACAAGAAGTACCTTTGACACCTCTTTATTCACTAGGGCACAAGTCGTTCATACAAGCACGAAACATTTTTCTTTAGAAACGATTGCAACAATCCAATCTATCAATATGAAAATTTACAAGTATTTAGCAGATGAGATAAGCCAAGGCCACTATGCCACCGCAGAACTTATCTGTATTGAGGAAATAAATCATACCTCGATTTCTGAGATTGACTCCAGGTCGGCACCCCTAGAATCCTCGATTCCAGGTTCAAAAGAGTCGCCAAAGAAGGCCTGCTGATGCGTCATACCTTCTGTAGACAAGTTGCTAATTTCAAAACCACACCTTTGTTCTCTACCGGGAGAAACACACTTCGGTGTCTGCAAGATAAATCAGTGATCAGGAGGGTGGACCCACCTTCATCTACAAAGCTATGCCATCTAGTTCTTACATAATCTCCACCAAGCGTAGAAAACGACATTGGTATTGAAGGCTGTTCAGCGAGAGTTACTCGCAGCCTATTTAGCAATGGTGGAGTTACAGTGCTATGGAAACGAAAGGCTGAATTCCGGACAGCTACTGCATCTTCCAGGAAAGTTGAAGTTCCCAACCTTGTTGAATTTGCAAGATTTGAAACACTTCGACTAAGAGATGGCTTTGAAAGCATGTGTTCAATATCAGCTAGAACTTCCGGCAACTCGGCCAAGCAATCAGGAACCTAGGAATGTAAGATAACACAATGCTACTTATATAGTATTCAGTGGTTAGGTTTCGTTTATATATCTGTTGGACCAACCTTTGGATGTTCTTCCAAAATAGCCGAGAGATGACCGTAGAGGACGGTGAGTTCATAGCCCAAATCAATATTGTTATGACAAGTTGACACACTGGTCTTTTGTCTCTTCCATATCTCCGGACTATCCTCGTCATCATTTAAGGTGGAGACAGCTCGCAGGAATTGATGCATCTCCTCCTGCATAGACTGAACAAAGGAGTTCAAAAAACGCATGTAATTTTCCTTAGCTTCAAAGTGTGAGAAATTGGCTATAGTCTGAAGCACTTTGGCTAGGAGCGTGAGGTTTCGAGAAACACGGGGATCATCGGGAACAGTGTTGGTTAGACCAAAGAGTGTCGGACCATGTATAGCTGGACAAATGTAACGAAGAAAGAGACATCCGGAAACCAATTGATCCCCGACTTCTTGACCATGTCGTTGTTCAACGGTTTGACGGATTGAGGCTAACGTCTCACGTAATTCTCTAAAAAATTGGGACAGAAGGAGTCCTAGCATATCGGTTAGTAAAATGCATACGGAAAATGCTTGGGATAAAGCCTTACGCTGGAAAGTAGGTGAGACTGGTCTGCAATCGATTGAATACAGTTTTTACGCAATTTGTAAGGGCGGTTTGATTTCTTTGGAGAATGTTTGCATCCAAATCTGTGATGGAACCGACAATTCCACTCTCTGAGGGAGGCGGCCACGATTGTCCTGTTAAACGAGCTACATCCACTTCAAGATCCTCATTGGAAGTTAGGAGATTCTCTATAAATCCTTGAAGTAACTTTTGAAGATACTAAAAAAGAAATGTGGATCAACTGCTGACAGAAGTGGGTTTTCCTGCATGCTTTTGTTTAGTTTCTTTTTTCCTTAAGTCGTTCTGTCATCTGGAAAAAATAAATTTGTATTCATCATAAATCTCTGGCCTGGATTATGGTACACTGGTCTATTTATTGCATTATGTCAATAAAATTTAGCTAATCTTGGCTGGAACCCATGAACAACTGATTCTAGGAAAGGGAAGGAATTAGAAGGAAAAGGTCATTTTTTCATGAAAAGAAGTTCATTTTTTTCCT
Source organism: Taenia multiceps (assembly GCA_001923025.3). NCBI lineage: Eukaryota > Metazoa > Platyhelminthes > Cestoda > Cyclophyllidea > Taeniidae > Taenia > Taenia multiceps. The sequence continues at coordinate 64,329,085 of CM010311.1, read as the reverse complement.
TATTTCTACATCTTGCAAAGAATAATGAGAATAAAATGGGGTAGGCAGAAAGTACCACAAATAGAAATGAGAAATCAGCAAGTTGGAAATGATGGATTACAGGAGATTCCTCCTTCAAATGGGGAATTATCTCAAAAGTCTTTTCTGACGTGAGGGAAGAATGTCGTTTCGAAGCAGATTTATTTTACGTGTTTACTATTCTGTATTAATTAAGCCAGTAAACGCAAGAAAGAAGTTACAGAAGGCTAGGCTAGGGTAGTTTGGGTTTTCGCGCGGTTCGCAGCACAAGTGACTGCAATGAGTGATTGTAAAGTAGGTGGAGACTTAAACAAATTGCGCGACCGTTTATACGCAAGCATTATAAAGCACAGATCCATGTCAATCAATCATTTGCGGTGTCCTATCGGTCAAAGCTTTCCGTTGCAGAAGAAACGTGTCAGAAAATTACCATGGAGTTTAGACAAATGGATCTTGATGATGAAATAATCAATAATGGGTGCAGCCATCAAATACACCCTATAGCTTTGGTAGTAGAGAGATATATGCCAATAGTAACACAGAGCTGATTAAACTGAAATTGACTAAGATATTCGTCAAATATAAGTGAATAGTGTGGCGTATGTCGCGCAGAACACGTATGCTCCCCACTTCTTTGGTGTGCGTTTTAAAATGTGTCATTCTCTAGCGTGTTTAATTAGAGGCGACCCCTAAGTTTTGACTTTCGTTAAGCGAACGAGCGACATGGTCCACCTCCAGACCACCACCTCATTCCCGCAAAAATATGCCTCCCTTGCGTGCGTGCGTAGTGGACTGTAGGCGCTATTTTTCACTTAGAAAGGCTTTGTCGGTCGATAAATAATAAATAATACGTCAGAGGTCTCCATTGCCACTGGGATCTGCAGGAGTATAAGTCTGGCCCAAAAAACAGCCTAGTCTCCACACTTGCAAGGCAACACAAAGCTTCAAACATCAAAAACATATTGGAGACGATACTATCCCATCCGCCGAGTGATTACCCTCCGGCCTAATATTAGATACTCATGCAAGCGAAGGACAGTTGGGAATGGAAGTGGTGTGAATAAAGTGTCTAAATATTGTTTTTTCTTTGCCTCTGTGGACAAAAAAAATAGGATTCACAGTTAATTCGCAACCTATGGAGAAGGAGCTGTAGGTTATTTACAGATTTATATTTCAATTTTTCCTTACCTCAGCTCCAACTAGTTTGATGTAGCACTCGACGGCTTTTGAACCGATAGAGTTGGAGCGAAAAAGGAGGGATAGATTATCTGAAATAAAGAAGGATCACTTTATCTGATCTAGAGCTTAGAACTTATTCAACTATTCCTCCGGTTTCATTAATTATGGATTTTTATCTGAAGATCACCGTCCGAACATTCTTGATTACTTGCCGGGTCGAACACTCCACCTACCTATCTCTTTATCCGCTTATCGGATAGATTGATCTATTTCTCTTCGATCCTCCCATTCGTTCTCAGCCCCTCCAGTAAGTCCAACTCTACTGATCTACACAGCTATCCTATTCTTTACACTTTTAAATTATCTGTCTTGTATCAAAGATTCGCCAGTACAATTGTAATCAGGTAAACTACTCTTCAAGCTACTCCAACCTTTTTTCTTCAATTAAACACCTATAAACAGGAAAAAATGAGGAGGTGTTGAAAATGATGCACTCGCATTCACCCTGTTTTGTAAGACATTTATTGCCAGCATTGTTTGCAGCATGCACCGGGCACAGCCTGTCATACTGTGTACAAATAGATTTACTTCCTCTTTTCTATCTCTTTCTTCAATAAAACATGCTTTGTTGGGAATGAATGGGAAATTTGACTAAATGTGTCCCTGTTTTTTGGCAATTTCTCAATTTTTAACAACACCGCATGTGCAGCATTATTAGACGCAATACCTTTCTGCGTAGAAGAGCTATCATAAATTCAGAGAAGTTAGGGCTAAACTCAAAAATGAAGCCAAAAAAGGGTGGCTAAAACTACACATTAAAAAGGTACTTACTTCAACTCAAAACAATAAACTTGAAGCATGCACAAGGGAGGTCAATTTATCATCCTTTATTTTCACAAGCGTACTCCTTTTTATGACTTATTTTATCATCACTTGTAAGTGTTGATGTGCTTAACAAACTTCGAGACAAAAAGGGAGGAAGAAAAAGATATTCAGCAGCTCATATTAGAAGAACTCACCCGAGGTATCCAGCTCGTGATTGATAAGGGGAGCAAGAAATTCAGTAATGTTACTTTCCGGTGCCTTTTCATGAATATTAACAAGACAGCGGGCTATCTCCTCCTTCCTTTTAGTTGGTAAGAGTGGCTCTAGGTACTGCACAAACGCAGTGGACTTCCCAACAACAAGCTAAAAAGAGATGATTTCGCTGGGAGTAGTCCCACAATTCAGCGCCTTAGTATTTCTAGACGGATGCTGAACGAAGCATAGCGAATAAGGCAGAATATGCAGCCACTTTATCCCCGGTTTCTCGTTATCCCTTGATGTTAAAAATGGTCGACACTCTAAAATAATCCAGTCCGAAAGTGAGACACTTTGCGTTTTGGTTCGGTATATTTTTTATGATACTAAAAATTCTTTTGCCCTCAAAAAATTCTTCTCACAAAAAGTCACTTTTTCCTATCAAGAAAGTATCTCCGATTGCAGCTAGTCTCTGTGATAGCTGACTTCCCAGTTAAATTCCCGATTAATTTGTCTGAAAACAGTACGGACACATTCTTTTCCTTTTTTCTTCCTTTCCTTTGTGAATTTGTTGATTTACAACGAATTATACCTGCTCTGAGGCAAAAATTCTGGTAGATTTCTCACATTCCCAATAACTCATGCGTAACGGTTAACCACGACTCTCTTGTCAGCTGTCACAACTAGTTTCCAGTGCTTAAAACAAATGGCAAGGTGCAAAAACGAAATCTTTATTTTCTTGAATTAACACAAAAATTGATTAAATTGGCCATGTTATTTTTGTTTCTACGGGATTATATGAGGCGAAACAGCCTACGTAATAATTTATGCAGGAGATTTATAGAACTTATGTACTGACAAGGAAACTGCGCTACTGTATTATATTTAGACATGAACGCAGTTTATTTTTTGTTGGGTAGAGGAAACCAACCCTACATGGCTAAGATTTAAGTGAAAATGAGGCTTATTGACGACCGCGATTGCTATGGTTTTCTTAGTACGTGACATTTGTCTCACGTGTATGTACGCTAACTGTCCAGTGTGCCGTTACTTAAGACAACAAAATGGTATGTTGATTAACTTAGGTTTTTGTGAATGCAAACAAAGAGATTGCAGTCTTCCAGCACAGTGCAGCTTAACTACAGATGAGATACTTATTTGGCATGTTCTGAAGATGGTCGAATGTTTGTCAGTAAAAAAATTAACTACGGTGGTTCTGAATCCACAGTATAGAAGCAAAATACCCCATCTTAACACCAATTCTACTACGAAACCTCTCATGAGGCGGACCATTCATAGTCATTTGAGCATCCTAGAATGATTTAGCCGTCTACCAGGAGCATTGCTTGAGTTTAATGCCAAAGGGCAATGCAGACAATAAATGCATTTTTTTCACTTATAAAATACCATTTTCTCCTTTAGACTCCAACGTCTCGATTTGACTTGAACTAAGCTTATCATTTTATTACACCACTTATTAGGGATAAAGAAATTACTGGATCAATTGGTAAAAATGTACCTTTCTCAAATCGTCGTAGCAGTGTAGCGGTAGCACGTCAATCGACTGGTACTTTACAGCCAATCGGATTTGAGGAAGTAGCGCGCTATTACCTCCACTGCCGCCGCTGCCACTACTGTTCTGACTGGTATTCATTCCAGATTCACTGCCTCCCAGATTATGTTTGGAGGGCCTGCGAATTCGATTAGTTAGAATGTTGGTAGGTGGCGGTCCAACTAATGAAATAGAGCGCCTGGCGGAAGAACAACTCGCATTGATGTCCAAATTACATTGTAAGGAGTCTTGGGTATTGAAGGAGCCTATTGATTGGCGGATCGAGGACCGAGGGGAAATAGGATTGGTGTGGAGATTTTCCGATGGCGGAAGCATAGAACCGGGAGTCATTGTATGCCATTGCTGCGTCTCGTATTTTGATGATAGGTCGGATATGGCAATGGTAAGGAAAGCTAAAAAGAGTCATTGATTTTTTAGTCCAAGCTTTTTAATATTTACAGAGCCACTTTTAAAGGGGCTTTAATAAATATCCCTCGTGAGCAGAAATTCTAACTTTGTTAACCAGGTATCACGTCACAGAAAGTCGATATCAATTGCGGAAGGTCGAATCTGCGATGAATAAAAACAAAAGAGCTTTACAAATGCATTGACCCTTGATACTCACCTCAGTCTCAAGGGATTATATAATTGCCACTAAAATTGCCTACAATTTCCCAATTTTTTCATCAACCCAGTGATTTACGATTTGTGCTTGAGGCGATTATGTCGTCCATTTCTGTTGTTTTTTGGACAAGTGCCCCTTAAAATATGGCTAGTATACAGTTTATACGTGCTGTAGTCTATCTTCCATGGTTAATAAATGTTTTCCGAATAAATCAACTATGCTTTGTAATATCTTATTGCGTGGATAGTGTTTCGAAAACAAAGTAACGACGTGGTCTGAAACGTCGACGGCATGGATGTGGCTCATTTGCTAGTGATAGGTGATCCGCAAAATTCCATCCTCTTAGTTTATACCAAGTCTAAGCGTGTCAAACATCTCTGTTAGAAATGTAGCAAGCCTATAAATTTATGAAAGGTTGTTATATTCAAGCGTTTCTTGTCAAAGAGTGCTAAATGCACTCCTCCTGCTTCATAAAATGAGGCTCTTCTAGCTGAACAGTAGAAATCTTGTGCTATTTTGTCGGCGAACATAAAAGCAGAGGCAAAGACTGAGTTCATTTGCTATCCTTTTAACCGTTGAGCCATTGGACAGAAAGGTTTGATCTTGCAGGCTTAAAATGGATTTTCTCCTTCATTATAAATTATGCCTTAATCGAATACTTCCATTTGCGTAAGGTTAAATTTAATTATGATAATTAAATTTGGTGTTTAGAAGTGATACTTGGGTCTCACAAATTGGGTCAAAAGTAATTTCGCTTTTTGCCAGTGGATGAAGGCAAGATAAATTTCTTGAATTTTAAAAGGATTTTGTCTTAATAGCTGATGACGAGGAGGTTAATAATGGTAGAAGTAATGACTGGTTTTTAGTGCGCTAATAGTTGGTAACCTTTGAAATCTTAACAATGAAAGTACAAATTGAGCCTAACAGACGACTCAAAGGATCCCAAAGTTCCACTCTAGTCAAATTTGCCAATGAATAACAATTTAAACACAGCATATCATCTTTAAAAGGTAAATTCCCTCTCAAAAACATTTTTTTGAGAAGTGGGAATGCGCATCTCTGAACAATGCATCAAAATGGATGGTCTAGTTCCCCTAATCCCAACAACGGAATGTGGGAATTTGCTGTGGTGATTTATAAAGCAGCTTTTGCAAACCAGTTGTCAACCCTGATGATTCACCAAATTGTCGTAAAATGCGAGGTCATGTCGAGGTTAGGCACCAATTTTGCTTAACCGCGCTCCTCAAATGGGGCGTCGATCAATAGAATGATGATGTATTGCATCAATCCTTTCCAGCATCCAGGGTTTTATCTAGCTTGACAGCCCTTCCCTACGCTTGAAATAAGGCCATTTCTAGCAAGGAATTACGCTATCTTTGGTATTTCATTATCTAAGCATAATTTTAGGTTAATAGGTGACCAAATCAATATAGTCTTCTGTACAATTTGGCACAATGACTTTAATGGGAATGCGTTTATTTGTTTATGTGCATAAAACTTAAAGCCTGGATGTTTGTCAAGCGCCTTCATCGATGCCGCTGGACTCTGACGGATATGATTTGACATTGTCTGCCTGAGGGAATGAATTGAAATCTGTTCTAGAAGCGTAGACATTTCTCGTAGCATTAGGTGATAGTGGTGAGTACGTGGTGTAGGGTCGTACCACTCAGGAATGACAATTCAACAAAAGGAATACATTTGCTTGAATCCACCACAAGAGAGACTGAGACTAAACACTTGGGTTAAACCCTAATGCGTTAGCGGGGATGGCAACAAAGCACAAATGGTAATAATGAGTCTCTCACTCTCTCTATGTACATTATAAAAATGCACCATTTTTACATGACTTGTCTACGCCGAGTGCTTAATCTCAGTGTTTACACATGAATCATTTATTTATTTATTTATTTATAAAACTATTTGCTTTGTTGATTAAGGTTTGTTTTGTGTAAAACTTGCTCACGTGCTAGGAACCTATAGTCGGAGGAGAATTAATAAATACAAGAGAGATCTCGACTAGCCTTGAAGGTATGCAAGAAAATCGCCTCTGTGAAACAGTCAGGACTCAGTCAACACGTCCCTTTCTTACTGTAGCGAAACGTTTCCCCTGAGAGAAGTTACATTTCAGGGATGAATGTAACCTCATCTTTCATACTTCCTTTCCCCAAGTTATTGCTTCCCTCTCCCAATTAATACGTTCATTCGTTCTTGAGAGTAGTGGTGTGCAATCGAATAGACAGTGGGCTAGTAGAAGTGAGGTAGGAAAGGTGACTAAGGCTAAATTACCCCCTTCTTGGGGTGTTGGTGTGTGATAAAGGGGATTGTTCGGTCAATTTTTCTAGCATGCGTGGTTAACAGACTTTTTCACTCTCCAATGAAAGATGAGCTCGCTGTTTTTCTACCATTTTCTGTCATGGAAGGGCGAAAATAGGCTAATGACGTCTAAGACAATTGATTAGAAAGCGGAAGTCTTTTCGCCTAACTGGAACGTCCTATCGCCATCTTACCTCTCTCTCTCGCCTTGCCAAATTCAGAAGCAGAATAATAGCCACAGCACTTGGGATTCAATTCGCTCACCGCGTTAGTAACAGAGAATTCCACTAGTCTCGCTAGTGTCATCGGACCCATCAACCCCTCCACAATAAGTCCTCACTTCTTAAAAAGGAGACGCTACTTACCAATGAGTTTATTTTGTGATTTGCTCGGTTTGCGCCGTTTAGGTGGATCCTTTGTTAACTCGGCTTCACGGTAGAGATTTATTGTGATAAAGTTCAGCTCCGTAAGGTTGCTGAAGATGTAAAACATGGAACAACGCAAGTATTGCGAGGTGTGGAGTGCAATGGTATTGGTCACGCAGACATGGAAGCTATTTTTTAATGTTTAATCTTTTCTCTCTTTCTAACAGGAAAGGTTCGTTTTTAACAATGGACTGGTCAACAGCTAAGATGCTTAAACATAGACATTAAATAATGCCGAAAATGAGTTGATAGCTAAGCGTCATGAAGTGTTATCTACCTCCAAAGGAGATAAAATGCCATAATATTTTGATAAGGAGAGTCACTCTTTTTTAGGTGGTCTGGCATCTGTGTGGCCTGACTTCCGTCGCGTGTTATGCGACGACGACTACAGCGATGGCTACTTTCGTCACCGGTCCAGGCATCTAGGTGGTTTGTTGTTTACGCCTCTCTACATATCTGTCCGTATGTCGATGTCTGTCTGCCAGACAGACCTCTGCGCATTACTGGGATCAACGGAGCCAAACACAGGTTTATTAGAGGTCTTTGAACTCACTTTAAATCGAAACATTCACCCCAAAAAACTGTTTCTTTGGAAAGTTTACTCGTTGTTCGAGCGTAGAGTTTTCGATCCAAACAGATATCACAGAAGTACCTAAAAAATTGACGCGTTTTAAGGTGTCATTTGGTGTGAAAGTGCATTAGACAGTTAGAGTTAAGGGAGAAAGCGAAAAAAAGTGTGGAGGTGAAACCTAAACTTTGCAAGGCACATCATACGCTTAGCAATGTCAAATTTTTGGCTTTCGTCAGAAGTGAGAGATATGTGTCTTGAAGTTGACGAAGAATAAACAAACGATAGGTTTAGCATAAGTACTAAAAAAATGTAGGGCGCATAAGGGCCCTCCTAAAAGTTAAACTGCTGTAAAAAGAAGGAAGAAACAGAAATATCGAAAGTTTACATAATTCTGTGCGTTTTTATAGTTGAACCCAATGCATTGGCAACTTGTAAAGTATGGGCTATTGCTTATACGTGTGCCTGTGTTCATCGGCCAAATAGTTTTTACAAATAGGCTTTACTTTCTCGCTTCTCTTTCAACTCCATCCTCTCTCCCCATATTTATGAGGCATCACTTAAATCTGATGGACGTGATGTGATCATGCCTACTTGATGAGGCAATTTTAACATGGAGGCAAAGCTGTGCGGCCTTCTCGTGAAAAGTAGAGAAGGGAGGTGAGGTGTGCAGCATAAGGCAACAAAACGATTGAAATGGATTAACTAGGTAATTTGTATAAGATGTTGGATTGGTCACTAGAGGATAGTTGGATTAAATCTGGGAGGGGAATAACCCTTATCGTAGTAATTAGTCAGTACATGCCAACATTGGCAAGTTAAGATTATTTGTGCCAAACGACCTTTGGTCTATTTAAACATTTCGTTAATGCTAAGTGAATGGCTACCCTAGGCCGTTTGTTTTAACAATGCACCATTCGATGAGAAGTGGCATTCGAATCCTGACGTTCGTTGAGGGAGGAAACGGTTTCTTTGCCCACCCAACTCTGCCAGGTCATCACCTTATCCCCGCAAACATGTGTTCCTCTTGCACACACGTGCGCGCGGTGGACGCCCAATGGGTTTTTCACCAGGTATACCTTTGCTGGACGCCAAATAAGATCTTCATTATCACTGAAGCTTGTAAAAATACGCTTCTGGCTCAAAAAACAACCTAGAATAGGCAGCGAGTTAGGGAGAAAAAAGTACTCTGCTTATAAGACAACATAAGGCCTCAAAGATCAAAACTTATTGGTATGGAGATTCACTCATCAGGATGTTACGAGGAGAGAGAGGGAGAAGGAATGATAGTGTCTCATCCTCCTCCTCACTACCGCCTCCCACATCCCTTGGATGATATTACTCCAGGTGATTATCACCCTCCGCGGCATTAGACAGCCACATATGCCAAAGACATTTGGAAAATGAAACCACCGTAGAAAGCGAAATTTTGTTTTATCCACCTTGTGGTAATGATCAACTGAATGACGAAAGTATTTGGTAGTTCCTAAAATCACCCACTCTTATACGTGCCTGATGAAGCAGAAATAACCTAACCCTGAATTCATCCAGTTAAAACACATCTGCCTTGGAGGAGGAAAGAGAGTTCCGTACCGAAGCATTTGATAGGTAAAAAGCAAATTGAACTACCTATGGTTCTTTTGATATTAATGTGCATAAAGGCGTATTTTTTAATGGTAAACCTCTAACATGAATATATAAAAAAGGAAACTTTATTCCCTTTACTAAAAGAAGTCGATAAAAGCGCACGAAGAGCCCCCAATTCGGCTAATCCAGGATTTCTCCGCATCGAATTAGGGGACTTTAAATTCACTCTTTCCCTTATTTGGGAATTTCCGGTAATTTTTTGGATGAGCTACTTGATTAAAAAAGAAATTTGATCGTTTTGGCAAATAATGTCTTCTCACGTACGATTGCTCTGCAAAAGTAGTTTTGGGAATTCTCAAGTAAATTACGAAAATAGACAACCCGAAATTGGCAAGATTGATAAAGGAAGGGGGTACTTTTCCTATCTCACCGTCTATGAGAAGGCAAATTCTTTGACTCATGAATAGTTATACGTAGTGAGGTATCCCGATGCCGCTCCTGCTCCAAGTCGGGTCGTGCCACTCTCTTCAAACTATAAAATAAATAAGCAAGTGAAGGATTTCCAATTCACTCTGACATCAGTAACCACTTGTCAAGTAGTTAAAAAGTTCCCTCTCAAGTGGATAGTGACTTCGCTCGTTAATGTATAACAAAAAGCTGCAGTGTTGGAAGGTAATAGGTAGGTTTATTCACTTACAAATCTATCTGTCACCTTAAACTTCGCATCTATTGACAGCATCTGGGCTTGATATTGATTGGCATTGACAACAGAATCCACTTGCCCTTGGGAGTGTTGACTTAGAGATGGATTATTAACATAACATTTGCATAAGCTAAGGCAACCAGACACAAGCCTTGATGGCAATTACTAAGCGGAATTTACCTTCGGTCTCTTCACTTTATTCTCCTCCACCTCAACACGACTACGCCCAACAATTGTTGATGCCTCCACAGAAAGATTTCATCAGTACAGGATTGTAAAAAGTTGCCGCTTCACTTTTCACGTTGTTTATGTTAGTTAAAATGAATGCTATTTTTTGAAGAAGTTTAAGCGCCATAACGCCCTTCTGTTATGTACTAAAGTTCAACTCCGAGTTGACAAAACGCGTTTTCTTTCTCCTTTTAATTTTCTCTATCCATACGCAATCGCTAGTGCTATAGCCTTCCTGTATTTTATTAGAAAAAATAATAACTAGCCATTTCCAAGATTTACAAAAATAAGACGCGTAACATTTGTGGTAAGTGTATGCTTACCTCAAGGAACCGACCCAACTGTTATCAGCTGACATGATTGCACATTCCAGTTCTTGTTTATTAGGATATGCTCCCAAGACACTGCTAAGTCGTGGAACACTGAGGCGTCGTTGCTTCAGTAGCATAGCTGCTAATGAGCGTGTGTGTGACGTACTAATTTTTGACGTGTTTTGTCAAGAACTTCATGATTTAGGCACACAAGCACGCTGACACACGTAATAGAGGTATAGAACGCGACAGTGAGAGGACGCCAGAATGCAAAGAAATACTGCCGCCACTCGTACAGCCACCATCTTTCGCCTTTTACTTACTATTGGTCGGCTGTTGACATTGAGCCTAATAATGATTGGTAGTTGCATCTCATTGGCTATTTCTCTCCAATTTCCAATAGATGTGTGCTGCATCGAAATGGTGGATATTCTCTTCCCCCACCCCTTTTTAGCTTATTTTCTGGCACAAAAGTTTAAAGTTGCAACTGTCCAGAGAAGCAGGGCAAATGCGGGACAAGGAATAGGATAGAGGATAGAAATAAGTAAGAAAGAAAATAAATTCGCGAAAGCGCGTTTTTTCCTGTTAATAATGGACCCTCGATTGGACCTCTCATTGCCCATAAAGAAGTTTAGCCCAACTTCCCACTGATAGGCATTGTGTTATAACAAGAATTTTTATGCCTCTTCCCACAAACTTGAGTCAGTAAAGTACTTTGGTTGCACAAAAATTTTTCTGGACAAATTTAAGGTCCAAAATTAGTTTTGAAAAATTAGAATGAACATGAAGGATTGGCTTCTCCTTTTACATTTGAGAGTAGCCTTATCTCTTTTTGTAGAAAAAGAAAGATTAATCTGCACAAATTAAATATCAGATAAAATTACATCAGGCCCTCTTCTTTAAGGCAATTCAGTCCAATCAAATGTCTTTATTGTATTGAATGACGAGGAAGAATCAACAATAAAGGCACTATTGATCCATCTCCTCGGTGACTACGACATCTTCACTCTTTGCCGATTTATATTGAGGCAGTATCCTTGTTTAAATGTGTTATGAGGCAGCGCGACTTATTGTAGAGTATCATTTAGACTTCTGATGGTAAAAGTCCCCGGCGAAGAGTTGCACCACGTTTTGGATGATTTCCCCGTACCCATACTGAGTTATAAATGGGTCTGGAATAGCCTTCAGTCAAGCGGTTGGCACTTATTTCATTAAGAGAAAGGAATGAACTTCAAACACAGCCACTTTAATGTATCTCACTTCTTTTACGGATGGTATGAAAACGTACCACATCTACCTTGTCTGCTGAGTAGATAAATCATAGTGTGAAATGGCCACTGACGTCGAACGATATGATTCACTATTCACCCCACGCCTCTGTGCCATGCACCAATTAATCCGCACCGAAAAAAATGCTGCTTTATTTGGACATGGTGAGTTTTAGAAATAACTGTTTACTAGCTGAAAAATAAAGCATCGCGGATGCGACTTTTCTACTCTAATATGGAAAAATGGAATCTGCGTGTAAGGCAAACTAGTTGATTAGTCCCATCCCTAGAATTGTCAACATCCGTATCAACCTTGAAATGAGCCTGGGTCAAAATCCTGTGCTAGTTGAAGGGAAACTTAGTTGAAGTCAGAAAGAAGGAAAGAAGAAAAAAGATGTGGTCACCTGCTAATCGAATAATCAATTTTCTAGCTTTCGTGTAAGTGGTAGCTATGGCAGCTCACCAAAGTGCACCCTGAGTTAGTTCGAAATTGGATGAAGTCTGGGCCAGCGTCTGAATAGCGCCGACCGTCTGTCTGCGAGTCAACTTTGCCTTTGATACCGGTTTAGGCAAATTCGGAAGGGGATAGGATGGTGCAATTGTTCTAGCTGGTGTACTTCCTCTTGGTACTGGTGTCTTTTCGTGGGTATCGTTCTGAAGCAAAAATGTGGAAATTGAGAAAAGGGAATAATTGATAGTGGCACCAAAAGCATCTATCAAATCTGCTACTTCTGTGGCAAGGGAGGGTTGTTTTACATGTTCCAAATTTTGAGGACCAAATTATTAAAGACACCATCAAAGTCAGGAAGGCTCAAACAGTAGCATGGAAGTGCGTTCAAGTGCACTAGAAAACACTTGTTATTAAGTTTGGTGGTTATCTACACAAATCATTTAACCTACATAACCGGGTCGCCAACTTGGTGCGATGTGGTGGGTTGTCAGATCTTCTGAGCATTTGTTTTTCAAGCATTATAAGAGGTGGTTTAGGTGGGTTGATTCCCCCATAATGCAGAATTAGGTTTGATGCTTCCACCCCTACCTTTGTTTGCACGAGCTTCCACCCATGCCTATTGCGCCAAAGCCTATTCCTACGTTATCGACAAAACTTCTTTTGCAATGATATGGATATTTTGATTTTAATATCTAGCGTTTGTCGATAGTAGATATTAAATCTTCTTTTCGTATGACAATTCATAGGAACAAAAAGAATGTCGTAAACATCACTATTTTTGTCAAATATCACAATTTTGTGAAACGATTTTACAATATCAGATGACCGTTGTAAAGCCGCCGCACTATTTATGTCATGATATGGGAGCACCGTGAATAAATTATGCCCTTTTCGCGTTCCTATTAGATGATTTCAACTCTGATGGAGGACAGAGTGGAAAAATTGAAAGTGAATAACTAAGTAGCTTTCCTTCGGGACAAAGTTTCCGGATTTTACCAAACCAGCTAGGAAACAAGTGACCTTCAATCAACTCAGGATGAGGAATCGTATAAATTGCTCCTCTGTGTAATTGTAAGTCCTAACTAACTTCCTCTCCCAATTCTCTTCTTTTAAAAAAGAAAAGTAGTACAGTTGAAGAAGGGCAATCACTTTTAAAGGCCACAATTTTTATAATAAGCTTTCAAATGATAAAATCTTGACCAAACACACAAGCGTTTTTAAGGATTGCTTGGTTTCCCATATCACATCTAAGATTGAAAGGGTTCATTTGTTCGGTCATGAAGCTCAAAATGTCTTTTAACCTGTTCTTTGATGAAGGTTGGGGCTTCTAAATCTGTTTATTGTAATTTTTAGATGTGCATTTTGATGGCGTCTCATTTATGCCTCCAGTCGATAACAGGAAACTCGCCTGCAACTGAGAGCGAATCCAGTTTAGGATATTGTTGAAATTCCCAAGTTCGATGTCATAACATAGAGACTAACAGAAACACCTCTCATTAAACCATTCACGTCTTTTTTCCTTTTTCTTAATAGTTAAGAGGTATTTTTAAGACTATAAAACTTCCAGTGTCATAATGGTGGTCGAATGAATTTTCCCCTCGACGCAGTTCACCTCGCAGGAGATTTGCCTTTAACTATTCCTTAAATTATTTTATGATCTTGGCGACCAACATTACATCATCGATTCGAGGGATTTTCACCGTACCGTGGCAGGAACAGAAGCATAAAAGCATTGTCTGTTTTGATTAAACACCTAACTACGTATAACCTTTAGTCCTTAAGGTGTTGGTCACCATCCTTTTGTCATGACACCCAATTTATGTCCCCCTAACAGTACATTGTATGCCAGCCTTGTGCATGCAACTTTGTGACTTTAAGACGTTAAATTCTTCACAAATAAATGCTGCATTTTCAGCTTTGAAAAGAATAGCTTTATGCATTTGTCGTTCTACTGACCATCCAGCTTTAAAAAGAAGTGGATAAATATTTTATGATTAAATGAGGAAAAAATCGAGAAAAAACTAATTCATTTATGTTGATTACACTCCACTCACACAATCAAGGCTCTCTCTAGAGTGCCGATTTACTAAAACTCCCGTTGGTAGAGATGGTTGCTTTCGAGAGAGTGTTCCATCCCTTTCACTTCCATTTTCTTCTTCTTCTTCTTCGTCTTTCTCATCACCACTGATCGCCTCACTCTCATAGTTGCTTCTTCCAAATCGTCTGCGAGATGTAGGTGCTGTGGAAGGTGGAACGGGTGGAATCATTCGTGGTGTAAGGCCCTCATTATAGTGTTGATTATTGTTTCCAGAACTTCGGAATTTATGCCGTGCCTGCATCTCTTCTGAGTATGGTGGTGGTGGCTGGTCGTACATCTGTCCATCGGAGTAAGTAGAATTGAAGTGAAATTGAGGGTAGTAGGCCTGGAAGTAGGGCGTTGAGATGGGATCGGGTTGACATACCCTAGAAATCACTTGGAAAGTGTTCTCGTAGGCGTTGCCATAGTAGCCACTGCGCACTATTAGTTGCTGTTTTGCAACTGGCGTATGTCTAAAAATTGTTACTTATTACTTTGGGTAATAATTATATATTTTTAAGGTATATAAAATTTTAACCAGAATTTTCTTGAATTCTAAAAGCTCACATCACTCTCTGGGGGTCATTATCAGCTCCACTGAGATTAGATGGCTGTCGAATTATTGCCATGGGAACCCCAGCATCTGCTCCATTAAAGTAGATGTTAGTGGCCCTTTGCCCCCTTCCACTTGATTGGTCCGTTTGACATTTGAGAGGTCGCGAGTTGGCGGAGTGGCTCCGCACTGTGATTCTGTTGGCTATCAATGGGGGCTTGTCATTTGTGTAGCAGAGACCGATGGATGGTTGTCGGCTGTCATCACTTGTAGATGGAGATTCTCTTGAAGCCGCAGAGTCGAAACTTTCTACGCTGTTCAAAGTTCTACTACCCTTTGGACACTGAGCTATTTGCCTAGGAAACAAAAAAATATGTATTTTCATGTCTTTTGTGCAGGACTGCCTGACAACATTGGATTCGATTATTAAAAGGGCAATAAATATGACAATTAATATAGGGTAAGATGTGAATTTAATAATCGGAGCCTTTGGATACAACTACGTAAAGATCCGATATATCTCGCCATCTACCGTAAATTTAAATAGGGACTAACTCAATATTTGTAGACCTCCTTCAGTACAAAAGTGAGATTCGGTTTTAGAATGATACACGTGAACAAACATGCCACCAACTAAGCACGGCTCATGTTTTAATGTCCTTGGTCCACTCCACTCTCCTGGTGGGGTTGATAATTAGTAGGCGTTTTATCGGAGTGGCCCACATTCAAGCGAATCCCAAAAGCAGTCTACTACATTCCTGAATTGGGGTTTTTTGACGAAGCTCTGCTAGTGACTGGATTTAATACGGCCGAATAGGTTCGGAGCAAGTGACTGGATCAATGATGGATTAATGAGTCAGGGGTGAGTGGAAAAACATTAGACAAACCTGGTTGATAATTTACAGGAATAGGGGATTGCCGAATGAATTTGAAATATCACAACTGGGCAACAAGACTGATTGAATATGGGTCCAAAATGACAATGAACGTATAGATGAAACCGTAATGGATGATTGTACGTTGAGGAAAAATTTAACAGATTAGAAATAGAAACACAAGGTGAATGGTGAATGAACCTTAGACAAGTGGATCCGAATGGATTGGCGAATGAATCTGATGAATATTAATGGACATAAGGTTAAAAGGTGACTTATGGACAAACGGACCGTTGAATCAAAAGTAGCCAGCTTGGTCAAAAAGCAGTATTCTCTGTGTCCAATGTTGTATCGATTTACTTCGCTTCCATGATTCTTGGTCGTCACCATCGTGACATCATCACGATCAATTTATGCCACATCTTTCAAATGCATATCATTCCTTTTAGGAAATAAAATTAAAATCCCCCTTCAACAGCCCATTCTACAATGTAATCATTTACTGCGGAATGGAACAGTTACCTTTTTATTGAGATGTCAGGCTCATTGTTCTTTAAAACGAAGACTTCACCTCTCAGTTTCACATGAGTCATGAATGCTAAATAAGTGGCCCCGTTTGTTGAAACTTTAAAAGACTTCCGTTTGAATTCAGTTAAAGAATCTGCTTCTGAAGATAAATTTATCGACTGATTTTAATCCCATTGGTCCATTTCCGGTTGTAGGCACAGGAACATCCAAATCCAAGGATAATTCACTTCAAAATTTGAGGTAAGAAGGAAGGGGAGAAAAAGGGGTAGCTAGAAATTGAACCTTACAACAGGGGATTCAATGCTGACTCATGTGCTACTTTTGTAGGAGATGGAAACAACAGCTGTTGGTTTGGTTCCTCTTTACTCCTTACTTTCTTCCCTCATTCCTCCTCCACTTACACCTCCTCTTCTCCTCTCTTTCACAAATTTTATGTTCATACTTTCTAATCGCTCCGCATACATGGAATTCGGTTACCTTACTTTTGAAAAATGCAAAGTATTTCTCTCTTCCACGTAAATCATGAACAACTTCTTAAGAGATTTGACCATCTAATGTACTTGTGATATTCCTTTCGGAAAGAATATTTAGGGCTTCAAGGGTCATAAATTGGAGAGGTAAGCAGTGCTCATCCTCTTCCATTTCGCATAGAATTGTTAAGAGTTTTTCACTCCTCACAGATTAAGGATAATCCGTCCTAATGGCCCACTCTTATTTTCTTTAGTTTTCAGATCTCGTGAAGAAACAACTTTCCCCTCTGTCGAAAAAGTGGCATGATAGAGATATTTTGTGAGAACTCCAGCATGGCTGAAAGTGTCATATGGCCCCACCTGCTTAACGCGCCTGGTTATTGTTACGGTCCAAAATGACAGGTGACACCCTGATGTGATGTCTGTGAAGTTTTTGTAACATCGAAAGATGACTACGTTTATCGTACCACCTGTGCTCAGCATAGTGGTAACTTAGCCGCTTTACCCAGAGTTGTCTATAGAATAGTATTGAGAGGTTAGGAAGGGATAAATGACAAGAATTCAGGATATTCACCTACGAAAAATGATTTGTAAGCACTAGATTCCGGTAAATTTGAAGGTAAAGCTAAATGAGTGGGTGGAATCAAGGCAGCCTACTCACAAGTAGATAATTTCCTACAGCAATCGTTCATCTTTGTTGAACTGGGTCTTCGTTTGAACAAATCCATACCTAGAAAAATTATTATCTATTTATTTGGCGAAATTCAAGAGCCTAAACTAACGAACTGTCAGTGGTGACGAAAAGAGCTCTCCAATATTTCAGAAGGACTCGAAAATTTTGTGACCACCGTAATTTTTGGCATTTACAAAGAGTGCAAACTTTATGTCAGTTATTTGAGCTTAAAAAGATAGAGCATAAAACCCGCCTACAAATCCTAACTAAAAATTTAACGTTTGTTTGAGGAAAGCTGAGACATTTTTGAAAAATTAAAATATCCTTTAAATATACTAGAATATCTCTGTAGAAATTACCACCACAGTCTATCATCCTCCTTTGCTCCTTTTTTTCTTCTCTCCTCCTCTGATTTTCAGAGGTAATGAACTTATTCCTGGTTATTTCTACTTCACAGTCTTCTGGAGATAAAGCGTTGCCTCAAATGTTGCTTTCAAGCGTGAGCCACTTTGAAGAAGAGAATACAAAAGGTGCAAGTGGTAAATACATGTCTCAAAAGACCTCATCAAGCCAGGTTTACTAAAAGTGATCTGCGCCTACTCGACTACGAAAATTAATAAGTCTTCTCTGTGATAGAAAAACAAGGCTGATTCGAAAGAAAATTACTTACTTTGAAAGGCGATCATTCGGGTCCGCAAATATCTTGGTAATATTGGCTTGCCTTCCAGCAAGAGTTTCTAGCCCAGACTGGGTCATCGATAGTGGAGGAGTATCAGGTCTAACAACTGTTGGCTTTTTGGTACGGGGGGGAAAGTTGACGCGAAGGAATCGCTAAGAAGATGCATTCATCAATAAAATGACAAAAATTCGATGTTAGTTGAATGCTATTAAATGCTTCTCGCCCTATAAATTTGGCGTGACATATAAGTGAACAGAACTGGAGAATTATTTAGGAAACATCTCTAAACAAAAATTCTCACAATTGATAATCGGTGTGTTGATTTTCTGCTCGAATTCATTCCTAAATTGCAACGAATTTTTTGGTGTCGCTTTTATTTATTTTAAGAACGTAACTGTTGGGCATATTTTTCGATAATCATTTCCCAATGTGAGCGCTTGCAGAATGTGCTTCTAAAATGGTAAATCATAGGCTCTTCAGCCCGAATCGTATATTTTACTACCTATAAAATTGGGTCCTTAATCAGTTTGACAGCAACCAGTCAGAAACCTGGAGATGGGACTGCTCACATTTGATTGGAGAAGACACTAACCAGTAGCTTGATTGGACGCGCATTATGATTTATTTTTTCCTTTTTTATGGAAAAAACTAATTCCGAAATAAATCCAAATTTGCCAACTCTTTTAATTCAAGGAATGCTATTTTCAGACCTTCAATGAAGTTAAACAAATTCACTAGACCTTGACTGCTCCGAGCAATGACATGTTCCAAATTACCCAGCTTCAAACCGTTGCTAACTATTAGCTTATGTAGTTAGTCGTTAAAATTCATTTTCAAAATTAATCATTTGAGAAATCTTACCAAAATCTTACTAGTAGGTTTTACTTCCTTAGTAGAAACACTTCTAGTGATGGATTGATTCCTCAAAGTAACTGGCACACTATCAATTGTAATCATCGAATCCAAAGTTGACGACTTCGATTCATAAGCTTCATCAGCTGAAGGTCTTTCACTTTTTCTATTTTCTGTCCATCTACCAGCACCAATCTCACTTCCTTCATTCGCCTTGTTAGTCGATGAAGAACGAACTATGGAATTTCTGAAAGTAGTTTTCCGCCGCCAGAACCATAGAGACATCTTCGGTTTGGAGTTAGTTTCCTCAGAAGGAGAACTTAGTAGCGCAGACGTCTTTGTTATGTGCAGGGAGTTACTCATCTCACTTTCATTGTGATTCAGCAGAACAGAAGACCGTAGAGAATTTGCGGAATCGGTGGCACTACTGGGAGCATGGATGGTGGAAGACTTTGCACGAATCAGATTCGCTGATACTGCTGTGGTTTTGGTAGATGTCTGCTGA
The DNA here is from genome assembly GCA_001923025.3 of Taenia multiceps. NCBI lineage: Eukaryota > Metazoa > Platyhelminthes > Cestoda > Cyclophyllidea > Taeniidae > Taenia > Taenia multiceps. Next base: position 64,309,625 of record CM010311.1, on the reverse strand, counting down.
CAAATAATGGCTTTTGATGTAATAGTGCTGGTTCTTCGACTATGACTGGACGCCTTCGGCATCTAGACAAGAAGCATGAAAAGTGGTTCATCCGCTTCGCCCAAAATTAAGCCACTTTGAAGGGAAATTTAAAAAGCTTTCGCCTAATGCCAAGACAGTCAAGTCAGCTGTGAGGAAAGAATGAAACTGTCAGTTTGGGTTCATTTTAGCGAATGCCTGTTTGTTTTACCTTTATTGAATTTACATGAGTAGCCTGTTGAATTTGAGACATTGTAGGAATGAGAATAGGGCCTTCTGCCGATCAGTTGACCAGTTAGAGTAACTTTTGAAGAAAAGGACAGAGATGTGGGTGAAGTTTCATTGCGTGCATTTGAGTAACATGGTAAGAATGGAGCCTGAGTGCAACCACTAAATCCCTGGCTGAAAATTCACATTCCACAGCCTATAGGCCATCACATCCCAACGCTAAAGTGCAAAAGCCATTGCCTTTCACAAGGTTTAGTCATCAAACAATTTTCAAAGGCCTAGTTTTTATGAGGTGAAAGAGGCAGAGGATAACAAACTGCTCTCGCCCTCCCCCCCCCCTCATAGCTGCTTCTACATGGAAGCAAGTAGATTCACTTAAAATGTTACAGGAGCCCCTACGTTGTAATTGATTAGCGGATTTCTTCTTACTTTTTAAGCCAAAATCGACGCTTAACTCTTCCTTGTTCATGAAGAATGGGGGATCATTTGCCGTCAAATCCGGCTGCTTCCGGAGGATACGGTTTATTACCACATACCGTGCCTTCGCCAAATGGTACAAAGGGTTGAATTACTTCCACAAGGTTCAATCGACGCTTGCTGGTAAGGGGGTGGAAATCCGAGAATACAATAAAGAGCACTGCCCCGGTAGACTGTGAAACGTTTTCACACATCAAGTAGTTACTTTTAGCTGGACTGGAAATGCAAGAACATGGCCTTTAGTTGAAAGATGCTCAATCCAAAGAGAAAAAAAACAATTTTTTTCGGTAATCTATGAGGCACCGCACTGATCGTGTGCGGACAGTAGAAGTTTTTGGTGCTACGTAACGCTATTGTTTGGGTTCGTTTTTTACAGTTCGTAAGAGGCAGGATGGCTATAGGTTCGTTATCGTCCAAATTCTCAGTAACGCAAACGACAAGAGCCTTAGCTATTAGGTAGCAAAATTCATTGAATAGATCATACAAACATTGATGACTTACAAAAATCGTTCCATTATTGCAAAATTATTACAGGCGATTAAAAGTCATGTGATTTTCGGCACTGTCCTAATTTAAATCCCCCATACCTAGGCGTAACTTCGAATCGGTCCGTTGGTGCAGCACTTTTGGTTATATCTTCTGCTTTATTCTAACCCCCATTTCGTCAAATGTTGGTCGAATCTGTTAAGCGCGCTTTGAGCTTTCCTATGTGATGACTCGAGCCTATGTCGCATTTACAATTCGATAACCTTGCAACATCGCTACACAGCGTTCCGAGTAATGCGGTATGCAGTGCCAGTGTGCATCATTCAGAAATGTTTTGATAAATCACCGCATTCTGGTAATTTTCCATTCAAAGGTACGTCGCCTTTAGGAGTCCGCCCTACATTTCTGGTAACGTGGATTTGCACATAGGCGTTGACAGGTTAGTTTGGGAGTAGCAAGGTATCCCGACTTGCCAAGTCATGGTAGAAACCAAACGGATGATGTCCATTCACATGCATGGAACGCCAATAGATCTCTGATAGGAAATGGCTTTTGCATTCCAAAGTTGGGCAAGCTAACGCACCACTGATTATTGCCTGGCTACCAAAATCCACTTTTATAAGAACCTCTTCATTCCCAAAGGAACATGGAGGGCTCTTACTTCTGGATGGACGAGCACTTTATAAACGACTGTTTCGTTTTAGACGGGATCCCACTCTCATTGAATGCATCGGAATAAAGACTGAATTTCACCAAGTTATCACCATGAACACAGCATCTTAGAGCCAACTTTGTTTCCGAAAAATGAATCGGAATAAGCAATGCGTTCGCTTTCATCTACACCTATTTTTGAAGCTTCGATTTTCTCGGCTACCTTTACACGTCACAAATGCGCAGCATTTATTTTTTTCCATCATTTTGTGATACATGGTCACATCTAGCCATGTCGTAAACAGATCAGTCTAGTCTGGGACATCAAAAATCATGTGAAATGATCTTGGCAAGAGGATGGACAATTCGCTTCATAGATGGCCTTAACAGAAGTGTTACCAGAAAAAATGGAACTTTATTAACACAAAATCTCGGTTAACACTGTCCATCAGAGGTTTGTTAAGTTATTACCTTATCAAAACTAAAATATCTACCATAAATCTATAATTGTCAAAATAGAAGATTGTGTTTCTCCATCTAGTTGTTTATAACAAAAATATGCATGCCGCTTTGGCTTTACTCAGAGTTCTAATTAGCAGTCAATGAGAGAAATTAAAAAATGAAAAGGTAATTCTATTTCCATTACACCGATTGGTAATTTAGGTGGACCAAGGGGGTAAAGAAACCAACCTTATTAATTTTGTGTATACAAAGCGGTAATAGTCCACCAGCAGTTGAATACTCCTAAATGGCTTTTCACTGGGAGGCGACACCAAATCTTTTGGCCTAGTGTACGCGTGTGGACCAGCAATGCCCACCTGACCGAAATGAGAGCGTCCACTTTCAAACAGTGCGCCCGCGGAAGTGCGTGCATGTGTGCTGCGTTCAGACGTGACTAACGCTGTCAATTGCTGATTGGTCCAGATGGTACAAGCTTTCTGAGGGTTGGACAGCCGGTATCTTAGGTTTTTGACTTCTAGTAAGTAGTGAAAGAGCCGATCCAAATGCTGAGATTAGATTTCGATGCGCATAAATGAGCTTCTCTACTCTGTGTATGGACTACTAGTGACCTTTTCCTTAATTCTAGTTAGATTAAAGAGATCTGCACTGTTTAATTTGTGCAGAAGAGTGGTTAGATCGCGCTTATAAGAGGCGATTTTATGGCATTTAAGATCACTTCTTTCTGGCAGGTAAAGTATGATTGGTCATTTCTCGATTTCTGCAAGATTATGTCATGATCATGACCTAGTGTCTGAAGTCCTTCCTAAAATTGCAACAAGAAGGGATGGCCATTGGTATAGAGAAGGACCGCTAGACTATACGCATGGACGCAACATCATGTCATCAAGATTGTTTAAAACGTGGAGTTAGAACTGCCCACTTTGTTGAGAATATAATAAAACATTGAAACAGAAATATGTAAGGCGCTGATTGGTTAGGATCTGGAAAATCCGTGAGCTGAATGTTCATAGGAATTGATGGGGTTGGATGGCCTAATATCGTTGATAAAACAAGCAAAGGTCGCATTGTGGCTAAACCTTCTATTGCCGTATTCCACTTGAAATCTCCTTACGTGAACTGATATTCTTGTTGATCCATTTACGTAACTAAAGGCGCCTAACCGACGAAGTTCTTCCTGGTATTTACAATAGACCAAACTTGTCGCTACTGGATTTTGGATCATTATGAACAATGGGAAATAAAAATTATAGTGTAATTGAATATCTCAGTACATTCCTCCCTCTTCTTAATGCACTTGGACAGCACGCCATTCACTACTCCAAAGGAGTAGGAACTCACCTGAACAGTAAACAGGCAGCATGAAAAAGCGCTTCCAGATGAGTCAGCACCACGCTGGTGATAGCAGCAGTAGGTATGATAACGAGCCTAGTTAAGGCACACTACCATAGTTTATCCACATCAGCTTCCAGAAGCTTTCAACTTCCGTTGTGAGTTTGAACAGAATTATCAAAGTACCTAAGGCGTAATTAACACAAAAGGCACAAACTTGTTTATTAAATGTCAACGGCAAATTGGTGGACCATATGCACACGATACATTAATGACAGCACAAATAGGTCTAATGTGTCACTAGAAACATAATGTGTCAGTAAACCGCGCAGGAGAGCTTGTTTGAAAAGTACGTCTAGGGATCAGAAGAACTTTACAAGGAGTGTGATACATAAGAACTTTGTCATTTATCTTACCAGGAAAAGGGATGGCTAGCTAGCTTACTGGCTGCTCACTTTCATCTTTTACTTCGTAATATTGACGTCAAGAAAAATGTGTCACTCTTTTGGTAAATTTTAGAGAATAAGGAAAGGATAAGCATCTATGCACACCCTACATGCATAAGTTAGGCGATTTTGTGATGTCCTTTCAGAATACCATTCCTGACTCCTTCTCAAGACAAGTGATTAGTTACTTTAAGTTCAAGACAAACTGATTCAAGTAGGTCAACCCCTAAATTATTTGTTATTTGACTTCCAGTAGATTAGCAATTACGTCTTTCGTGCACCAGTCTTCTGCGAATGAGCCGGCGCGTGGCCAGGAGGTGTAGTGCAAAGAAGTGGGTTAGTTGGCGACAAAACAGAATGTTAACTAGCATAACAAAAGCTGAATAACAAAAACCAGTTTTTGTTGTAATTCCTTCAATCAGTCAATCGACACGCAATCCCTTGCCAAACAACGCAGTTATTAAAAACTCAATAGCATTGATGTACACACTGAAAGACTTAGAGTCGCCCAAAATGAACTTTTCCATTTGGTGCAGATGCAGACAAATTACTTTACAATCAATCGTGCTAGACATAAAAAGGTCTTTGGTGTGTTACTCTTTCGAATCGTCATGCACCTTCGCAACCTCTAAATTGTGCCATAGACTCGCACACCGCCTACAAATGCTCTGTATCACATTTGAGAAGAACCCCCTGTAGCTACGGGACCAAGCCCAATTAACCAACTAGGGCAGATAAGGCCTATCCACTTAAACAGAAATCTTCTTTATGCGACTTTCGAATGCCAGGCAAATTAAAGAGGGTATAACGAAGGGAGTCCTTTCCCAATTCCACCCCCATATTGATGGACTGGGGCAATATCATGCCTCGTAGTAAGTACACATAAGCAGTGGCGTTAAGTTGACAAGCCTTTTTTAGTGACGTTAGCACATTGCAGCAGGAATTGGCCATAGGATGAGTGTATTTGTTAAGAATTTCCAATCAAATGAAATAATTTGCTCTCAAGTTGTTGTCTCAATTGTGCATTTTCACAAGACTGTACAGATTGCGATAGGGAGTCACTTATTTAGCATTCATGACTCATGTGAAACTGAGAGGTGAAGTCTTCGTTTTAAAGAACAATGAGCCTGACATCTCAATAAAAAGGTAACTGTTCCATTCCGCAGTAAATGATTACATTGTAGAATGGGCTGTTGAAGGGGGATTTTAATTTTATTTCCTAAAAGGAATGATATGCATTTGAAAGATGTGGCATAAATTGATCGTGATGATGTCACGATGGTGACGACCAAGAATCATGGAAGCGAAGTAAATCGATACAACATTGGACACAGAGAATACTGCTTTTTGACCAAGCTGGCTACTTTTGATTCAACGGTCCGTTTGTCCATAAGTCACCTTTTAACCTTATGTCCATTAATATTCATCAGATTCATTCGCCAATCCATTCGGATCCACTTGTCTAAGGTTCATTCACCATTCACCTTGTGTTTCTATTTCTAATCTGTTAAATTTTTCCTCAACGTACAATCATCCATTACGGTTTCATCTATACGTTCATTGTCATTTTGGACCCATATTCAATCAGTCTTGTTGCCCAGTTGTGATATTTCAAATTCATTCGGCAATCCCCTATTCCTGTAAATTATCAACCAGGTTTGTCTAATGTTTTTCCACTCACCCCTGACTCATTAATCCATCATTGATCCAGTCACTTGCTCCGAACCTATTCGGCCGTATTAAATCCAGTCACTAGCAGAGCTTCGTCAAAAAACCCCAATTCAGGAATGTAGTAGACTGCTTTTGGGATTCGCTTGAATGTGGGCCACTCCGATAAAACGCCTACTAATTATCAACCCCACCAGGAGAGTGGAGTGGACCAAGGACATTAAAACATGAGCCGTGCTTAGTTGGTGGCATGTTTGTTCACGTGTATCATAGTACAGGCTAGACTAACTATCGACCTAAATTTTAACACACTAAGTCATCAGAATTGACCCAACGCTACCTATTTTGATTAAATAGCATCGGGATATGCATAAGTTCTTCCAATTTTTGGACGTCTACTTCAATGCTCCCAATGACGACAAAGACAATAACCAAATAGTACCTTTGGCATCCAACGGTGGAGGTGCGCCACCCTCCGTTTTGTTACTCAAATAAATATTGCTCTAGATTTAGCGGCGTTCCACAGTTGAATCATACTAAAGGCATTTGCTTATTGTGCAATTAAGGTGTTTGACTTCGGCTTTTAGCTTAACCTGTAAAACAAATATGTTATGGTTTGCAGAAGCAAAGGTTATCTCAGCCCATTCTTAAGGTAATTTTTATTGCTATTTATTTTCGACCTTCCTCCCTTGCGTGGCTATTAGACAAGCAGACGCTAACTCGGCTTCAAAAACTCCTCTCCTAATCCGCGAATCCTAAAAATAAAATTTTTTTGGAGGGATGCATTCGCCACCTTGGTGATATTATCTTACTCTTATCTTCCTTCTCCAATATGGCTCGGACAATGCTTCTTCAAATGCCTTCTGTTTTTAATGTCTAAAGACAAAACACTTTAGCTGAAACCTCGTCTATAATGGATTGTTTCAACGTGAGCCGATTTCATTAAAGGCGAGATATACTAAGAAATCCCGAAACTTAACAACTTGACTATTGGCTGGCCATCATCTTGGATTCGCTAAGCACATGAAGGTATAACCCTTCATCTTTTTAGAAATGCTCCAAAAATCCATCTCTATTTGAATTAAACGTGTACAAAGAAGACCAAATCTATCGGTAGAAAGTAGCTAAGCAAATTTAACTAAACGAATGCCTTTATCGGAGAACCACACAGAAGCAGATATGTTCCTCGAACGAGGTAAAAAGTGTAGAGCCTTAGTTATCATTGAAGACACAGACACGCAAACCTGGATAAAGAGATTGTGGATTTGTTAACATAAGCGGCTCCAAAGGAGTTCAAAGTAGCGATGTAATGAAGAATAGGCGACCAGGAGAGCCTTCAAAGCCAAAGATAATGAAAGGCTAGGAATGTTGTTCTATCTCTTGTGTGTCTCTCCGGCCAATCGCATTCCTGATGGGCCTAATCACTTACCATGGTGTTTCGTCTCATGGTAGATAGCTTGCCATTGAAGAAATATGGCAAGTAGTAGTAAAGCTGTACTGTTGGAAAGAGTGCTCGAGGGCCCTTGCATGAAACCGGGGTTTTTAGTGCGCGAATGTGGGAATCAAGTCTAAAGGAGTGGAATGGACTTTTACTTCCCGAAACAGTCGCCATCTACCCTCCGTATTGCTCTCATCACCTCATTATTTATTTGACTTTTGCCTAGCTTTGGCATGGAAAGGTTTGTGCGGATTTCTGGAACATCCTACACTAGCCGACTTCAACAGGTATAAGCTGCCTTAATACCCAATGTGTGCTCAATTCTCGAAGTCCAAAGCGCTTCTAGACGACTGTGCTATTGTTCCGGATATCGCAGAATGGCTGACGCTTCGTGAAATTTCACGAGAGATAATGGGTGGATAGGCGCGTGGGATTAGGCAGACTTTTTACAAACTAGCTGTATAATCACAGGAATGAATAGCGTATAGTTGGCTGGAACCATCATAGCGGTGATCATTCATTACGGGTGCTCATATTATTCATCTTAGCAGCCGAACATCCTGTAGCCGTTATGAGTCCGAGGTCTTCTCTAAATGCCAATAGATATGTGGGATTCGATTAAAACGCAATTGTTGACGAGACACTTCGATTATCACTGCACTTTACTCTGCATAGTCGCTCGTAATCACAAGCCAGAAACTGTGATCTAGCCTCAACCCATGAAGTACTATTCGTTCCTCGGCAGGTTGTTCTCCCTCATTTAGTACTCCGACTAAGCAAGTCATTTGGACGGTTACTTTACTTGTTCGGAGCATACGGGAAGTCTATCACTGATTTGGTACATGAGTTAATTCGACAAGCAGTGAATTGAAACGAGGGAGTCATTAAGCTGCTCAACTATTGGTGTAGAGGGGAGGCAACTGGCATTGATGGTGGGGTCATACCCCAAAAGCTTATCGTTCTAATGTCACGTCAGTCAATCCCAAAAAAAACTGATGTAGGTCTGGCATTCCGCATTCAATTTGGTCCCAACTCAGGCCTTCCACGTTAAACTGCCCACTTTCATGATCACTCACTAAGTGGCTACCCAATAGGGTGATATATGTCACACCGGTGATCACTAGAGGGCGGCCCAAAGTGAGATAGGGCATGAGGTTTCGGACTTAGATCATAGACTTCCGGGATGGGATGGATGGGATTGGCATCCAAACCTAAGTGACTTAGGGCAGTATCACATGTCCTGTCTGACTGCTGAGTCACGTAAACAGGTCACGCAGCTGACCGACTGACTTGGAGTGACCACTCTATAGGGTCAGGTGGATACGTTCGAGACTAAAGGCTCCGCAGTTCACCCACTTTAATGCGAGTGAAGTTGTTATCATTAGTGGACAAATGAGTAAATCTATTTGGAAGTAATATGAAGAGGATTGTAAACTATTGGTTGGTTGATCGATAATCGACATATTTAAGCTAGGTATGCAGAGCTGCATAAATTCTATCAGGGTGAGGGTCGACTGGAAGGTGAAAATGAGCACGACAATGAAGAATCAATGCATATGATGGTTTTTAAACCAGTCGGGGAAAAGTAACACTTGGATGAAAGAGAAGTGAGGAGTGGGTGAAGGATGATGATGACGAGAGGAGAATGAGATAAAGTCTCCACACCCTATCCTTCCAGTTTCCAGTGAGATTCTAGGTCAGTTATTTGTCATGCAAATTCGCCCCGCTGGCCATACGTACAATCCACCCAGTGACCGTTTTGCTATGTAGTTCAGGGAATCCTGCCCCTGGATGTATGTTTAAGTGAGGAGCTCAGTAGAGAAGGTAGCTGTTTACATTGAAAATGATATGGAAAAGATTTATGAATAGCCAGTGTGGTAGAAAGTGGGAGTTCAAAACTGCCCCTTCTTCTATTCTGAGCTCTCCCAAACTCGCGCATCCAAATATGGACGCCTATCACGCTGCCCTGACCTTTTCTAAGCTTGACTTTGTTACCGTGGCAGCATGGAGTGAACCTAGATGACATTTCGGCACCTGGGTTTCATAATCACTAAGTCAAAAAATTTGCAATTTAAATAGCTTGATTGAATGGTTAATCAAGTTCTGAGAAACTATCTCAGCCTAAAGCGTGGGAAAATTACTTTAAAATCTCACAACTGCGTTTGATTTGATAAAACCATAATCTCAGTGTCCAACATGTACATTATAAGAATGGCACTTTGACTTCCAGATTAGCGACATTATTTGATCATGAAACATTCTGCGCAGTGAAATTTGACATTCACCTTAAAAGACCTCAGTCAATTTTTTTGGAATGGAGCTAAGCATTTAATGTCAGAAACAATTTGGAGGTTGTGATTGGTTAGCGAGTTAAGCAGTAGCCAATGAATTGTCAGGTAGTTTTCATGTACACATTCTTACCTCGCCTTGTGCAGGTCAAGACGGCGCCGGTATTTTGGCTATAAAAATCGACAGTCGGTTAAATCTTGACACTGGTGGAAAGGATCACCCTAGTGCATTCTGCCAAATGCAATGAAGCGTTTATTAACAGATAGGATAGGTGAGGTTAAGTGTCATACCGACCGGTAGCCAATAAGTTGTCGAGTAGTTTCCTAACGCACATTTTGATTAGATTTCGTGTCACTTGAAATGTCGTTATTTCCCTACTCTTTTGTGCATAAAGAAACATTTGGAGCTGCTAAAATTTGCTTGTTTATTTGCTTACAACGTTAGGTGGAAGTAGCCATAATTCGCAAAAATTTGCATTTTATGTGGTGCATTATAAAATTCACACACATTTCGACAGAATGGACTTCAATTATTTTTTGGGCATCATAAGGAGGGCTCTTCATTCTCGCCAACTATTTTAATTGGACGGGGAATCGGCTTTTTAAATCGAAGCCATCAAATTACCATTAACTTCCTAGTTATTTTTCTATTTGTTCGGTTATTTATTCATTATTTGTTGACAATCTCTGCATTTCTTTACACTTTGGAGGTACAACTTTGCCGGCGACTAAATATTCGCGAATCCGGAGGAAGCGCGGTAGCCTATTGGGCCCTGGTTACTGATTTAACTCCCATTTTAGGGGTGAATGCAGTCCTCGAGTTTCCCTTCCTGCCTAAAACATAAGCAATCAATAGGATGTAGAGCTCCACAACGTCTGTTATCTCCACCATGGTTCACCTTGCGGAATGACAGTCACAAGTGCGTTTTATCGGTATCTTATAGTTCTACCCGATGCACTCGATGATTTGACTTTTCTGTATGTCTTCTCACTAACTCTGCTCACTCGAAAGCACAGATGATGCTTGAGAATTGAGGAGAATTTAGACAAAACACATCGGCACCACAAACAGAGTTTAAATGGGTTAGTAGATTTCCACGCATTTGTCTGGACATCATTGGATTATGTAGCAGAAGGGATGGAATTAAGGAGTGGAAAGCGTGGTTCAACAGGTAGGTGAGCTGCGTGGTTGAACTGGGGATTTAGTGGTCGAGAGGTTATGCTGTTTAATGACATTGGAAGGGCACTTTAGTGACTACTTTTATCCATCCTATCAGAGCACTGACGTGCGACGCTTAGTTACAGCAGCAAAGGGAGGTCATATCTACTTAATGGAATATCAGAGCCAGTGCCTATTCACCCAGCCCTGTTGTAACTTCAGAGGCTTCATCAAAATTAATGCTCGAAGCAGGATTGTCAACTGTCCATTGCCTTTTGAGATGAAGTCACACTCTTCAATTCTGATTGGTTTGCATGGAATTCAAGGTGGTGGGACAGCTTATTGAAAGTCGTTTTAATATTTATTATCCGCAGCTACTAAGCATACGATCGAATCGCAGTCGTTATTTGCCAATGAAAAATACTGAATTTTGTGTTGCATTAATCGCGTCTTCTTAGGGATGGTTACTCGTTACAACACTGTGTGAGCCGTCACCTTGTATGGTTTATGAAAATCTTTGTACTTTTTACATTTTTTGCCAAAAAATCGACTATGGTTGTTTAAAATTTTTATATAAAGTGGGTTTCTTGGAATTTATTAGTTGAATAAATTTTGTGGTTCAGGTAATCACTTTAGACCACTTTGCCCATTTCTCATTTGTTTGGGCATCCTTAAAGCTTTCTGTCCATGCTCAAACAGCTAGATGGGAAATATACCAATAATCTAGGACTATATGCTGATGAAGAGGAATAGAAACCTATTCCAGTCTTAGTTATTCAAATTTTCTTTAAGATTAGGGGACAGACTTGTAAATCCTGTACTAAACTAACAAGTGCGACTAATTATCCAGACAACAGTATTCAAATCACATGTCCCAACACGAAGTATTATCAATCATCTCTAGTCCCTTTATGCCCACTTTTACTTCCCCTAACGTACGTTTTGGTAGTTTTGGTGGTCATCGGACAAAAGGTACTTTAAGCTCTCCTCAATGAAAAAAACTTATTTTTGGCATGATTCTTAAAATAAACTCCTTAGTTAAAGAAGGTAACTTAAAAGAGTCGATTTTAGGGATCCGGAAGTTCATTTCCTATGAAATGGCGCAAAATCAGTGTCATTTACCACTTCTTGGGTAATTGTTATGTTCTGTAAGTCTTTTCGACTGAATGACGAGGTTGGTGACCAGTCAGGTAATAATAAGTCACTCTGGACTACCAATTGTTAGTAGTTAAAAAATTAACTTTTCTCTTTCACGTCAACAAAGGCGACATGGAATATAGCATAGCTAGATCCATTGCTATGCATTGGTTGGTTAGGGAGAAAACCTATGCCACTTAGCTTTATAAAACACCATCGTAAAGTCAAATTGAAGCTCTAATGTGATAATTAATGCACATTATCTTTAAATATGACAAAAAAGGGAATAATTATACCAGAACTTTATTTCAAAAAGGGCTTCTAGGAACAGCAACATGAATAGAGCCCTTCTGCAGCTAACAAGCATTAATGAGCCAACTCGGGATAATTTCGACATGATTGATAGTTATACATCTAGACTAAGGTAAATAATTCCAGAAGTTTTAAACATGTCTCATTTATTGAAACAGGTATTGTTAATTCTCTGCATACTCTTTTCCCATTCACGACAATGGCTGGTGTTGTGCCCTTAAGCTTACTCCTTTGCTCATCTATCTAGTTAATCCCACTTGATTGTTTGATTCGATTGCCGAGAGAAAGCAATAATTATTTGGAAAACCACAAATGGGCAGATGCGATAAAATCTTCCTATGAACAAAATTCGCTGCATCTGATGTGAGGTGCTGCAGTTTCTTTTGAATCGAAAAAAAGACCTTCTCCCCACTAAGTGATCAGTTCTAGCCATTTTCCAATAAGCAATTTTTCTTGCACACACACAATTGCACAGAAGGCAGGCAGTCTTCTGGAGATAAGTTGGTGAGCTTTTCAAGTGTTTAATGAGTTAGTAAATCGTAGTGGTCGAAACGAATCAAGCATTCATTTGCTCATTTGCTTAGCGGTGGAAATGAAACCAATATCTCATCAAGTTAGTTAGCAAACACTCCGTGATGGTGCGGTTTTAAGTAGTAACGGAAGCAAAGAACAAATGAGTAGCCTTGAATGTTTTAGTTCGTATTGCATTGTTTACAACTTTTCGGTCCATTTTATACAAACAAACAAGCAACTGAGGCTATACCAACTTCAACATGAAGCATCTACACCAGCATCCTCTACCAATTTCCTTCTATTTTCAGTCGTCAGATAAATCTGATGGAGGTGGTTTAAGTTTGTCCACTTTGCGCAATGACTATGCTGCGGTTATATATCCATCCCTGAAGAAATCATAAGCAGGATCACATAGTTGAATCTATTTTCGGGAGGCACACTATACCACCACCCCTCTTGAATGGTTAAAACAATAAATAATCTTATTTTTTTGACGCAAATTTATCGAGGTATTTGCTTTTCTATCTTGTTGATGGGGGGGGTGGGGGGTTCCAATGCATCCAACTGCTTTTCTGATTGTGGAAAGCGAAACAGTCTTACAATTGATAACCTCATGGACTACGCCTATGGCAGACATGTAAACAGGTATTTCAGCTCTGTGAGCCATAACTGCGTGCAGTGTTCACCGTCGTCCTGAGAAATTCGAGAACTTACTCAACGGGATCGTTAGGTTTAAATTTTATACAACAGTGATTTACCAATAATATCCTTCCAATTTCAAAGCTCTGCTCAGCTCAAAATAATGTGAGATGTGCCAATCCTCCCAATCCAGTCATCTAAAGTAATTCATGTTGGTGAAAGGAATGTATGAGCAACTACTTTTGCGAGTCGTGATTTATAATACTTATGCTGATAATTCATGATTTATGCATTCACGCCACCTAGGGTATTTGTGGATTTCTTGGCACTTCACATGCCTCCTTAGTTGAAGGAGTGCCACGCTTTCAGCAATAGTCCAGATAGGAAAGTATTTCAACTTTTAACTGCAACCTCCCTTCTCAAATAACATAGTACTTATAAAAGTGAGGGCTCAACCCACTGCCACTAAAGGGCAAGAGCTAATTGATAAATGCAAATAATGTCGTTAGATGGTAAGAATAAATACGATTATTTAATGGAAGAATTTTGGAAAACAGGAAAAATAATGAGCTTTTTAATGAACGAAAAGCCTTGGTGAATGACATTTACATTAAGGTGTCCTTACGAATGCCCTAAAAAACTGCAGAATTTTCCTGGATTATTAAAAAATTTACTACATTAATTAAATAGCATACTGCGAAAATTATCAAACCGAACTTTCATTGTGGAAACTCTTTAAAAACATAATTCGAGTTTGCATTTTGAAAAAATGATTGCTGATAAAATATATAATTTTTCAAGGGTGTCGTGTAGAGTACATAAAAACACTTCATTTCAGGACATAATAATTATCAGGCCTTTCACAAAGTCTAGTGGTTTAACATTCTTTCCCGGTAAAAGTAGAATCACGAGCATGTAAATCTTAGGTCACCTTGTTTCTTTGTGTGACATGCAAGAAGCAGGATAAAAAGTGGTATTGCCTTTCTCCCTTACCTAAAGTTGGATCAATATTTGTTATTACCAGTTTAAGCTGTTTATAGGATGGATAAATGGACACCACTAATTTTCAAATCTGGTCAGGCATTTTACGGCTATTAAATTGACCAGTCAATCGAAGAAAAAATGAATTCAAGGTACTGTAACATGTGGCTTTCTGATGCACCTTTTATGTAAAAAACTGTCGGTTCATTTCAATCACGAGAAGGAACGGTTGCCTTAATCCCAGAGATGAAATGAAACACGATTCCCTCTAAGCCTTGACAACCTGTAAATCGTCGTATCACTAATCAAATATAGGTGCCATCCTCCACACACTCTTCTCGTTCCGCTATTGCGAAACCGGAAATGGAAGAGAGTAAAACCGAACCCCTTAAAATACCACTAAAATTGAAGAATCTTATGAACTCACCTGGATATTCCATTATTCAGAAAGAGGTAATTACTGGCCATGTCCTAGATAAAACGATTTACTTGAGTAATTCCTTCCATTTATTAACTTGGGGTTGATATTCAAAGATTTTTGATCAGATAATCCATGATGTCGAAAAGGACCATTCCAAACCAGCTAAAATAATTAATTTTTAGAAAAACGGAAATAGAATTTTACTAATCACCACTATAGGCTGTCGCTTCAACGAATCGCAACTTAGAAGCTGGCTGATGCACTAACTTGTGAAAAATCGATATTATCTCGATTACTGAGTGGCGCCGTCAGAATAAAATCCAATCAAAATGGCGCACGGAGAATGTGGTCGGTAATCCGTGCACTGATGGCGTAATTGCACACTGGTTTGGAGTGAAAGTTCTTAATTTATCTTCGATTTATTTGCCCACTTTTCTGCATATTCTTTAGCACGGGGTTAAAGAAATTCACTGCATTATAATAGTATTATTCCTGTATCACAAAAATACACATAATTTCAGCCTTTCATTCAATTGGATGGGAAAAAAGAGTTATGGTAAAGTGCTTTGTACGGACCAAGATCTACCGTCATGGCATTTCTGTCAGCCCGACTGTGACATTTTTACACCGGCGTGATATCAGATGAATCACCGCCCCTTCCCCTTTCCACCCAGTGGAATTGTTTATGAGAGTTAGGTGGATTGGGACTGGATTTAACACGATCTGTCCTGAAAGAGCGCATAAACAACAAGCACTTTCTATCTTTTGTCCCTCTGGTCAGCATAAGCAAAGCGTTTTTGGGATGCTTGGGTTGTGGCACTATGGGGATGAGTCAGTTGAGGTATGTTATCTCGTTGGTGCCTAGGGCGGAGAACAGTTGTCCACGGCTAGAGTTTGTTAACAGCGAAACTTGTTTACATGGAGGTACATGCGGATGGGTAGATGTGGATCTCCTAATGAATAGATGCGCCCAAAGGCGAAGTACAGGCAGTTGTTGTTCCTGAGTTTCTTACACTTGATTTTTAAAAGAGGATGATTAAATGATTGCGCTAATCATGACGATTTGCCACCTTAAATCGAAATCTCGATGAAACATACTGATCTTTGGTCTCTACTGCTGTGCAGCGTTAGTTTTCACGTCCAGAAGGATAAAACGTATCTTTGTTGTACTCTGCTTCTCCGCGACTCAACCTCGTTCACTCTACTAACTTCCAGGCACTTGTTCAGGTATCTTCTATGGAGGAGTGTCGCCAACACTCATCCAGCGAAGGCTAATTCACAAGCTGCATAAAGGATGATTTACTAGCCAATTAAGTAACCTAATGATGAAACTGTCCAAACCTTCCCCACCAATTAACCACAACACCAACAGACGCTGCTAATAAAGCAGCCCAATAAATTCATGATACCTGCAAAATGAGATTCTAGTGTCTGCAAAAAGAATCGTAACATATACTCCATTCGTTTTGTAATCTTTAGAAGGAAGTGGCCCCTTCCAACATTCTCCAAGTTCTCATTCAATCCTTGGCATTCTAGAATGCGTCATGGGCATGTCGAAGCAATGCACTCTCACTGAGTTTTCCCAACACATCTCGATCTCATCATGTATCAATAGCCATGGTAACGTCAAGGCCATTAAAAATGAGACGTACGGAAGTGATAACCACATGAGCTTCATTCATCCAGTTCGGCAGTACAGCCAGCCCAGTCAGCAGACACGTAAACACTATCAGAATGCGAAAACGCCATATTGAAGTCGTTTGCATCGGCTATTCTATTTGGAGTCATAACAGAGTGCGTGACAAGACATACGCGCCAGTACATCACATCTGGGGAGTGTCTTACTCAAAAGTTTGTAACGTTAGTTTGGAAAATTGAAAATCGACTTAAATCAATCACCCGTCTGATTGAAAAGCATCACTTACTCAGCGACACACCTGGGAAACTTGGATGCTCCTCGTCGTAGCAGTGCGGTGGGTGTGATTAGTATCAACCTCTAGTTCTCACCGTTCAGCACACACGGTGGAGGCACCCACTCCCAACGTGATATAGCCCCTGGCGCCTCTTACATTAATCGTAGAAAAGAAACTCATATCGCAGTCTGATCTTCCACACTTTTGACAGAGGGGCATCTGATATTTGCACCGAATATCACTTACGAACCTGCGCCCATCCAGATGGATCACCACCAGATAGACAGATTCTAACAGAGCAGATTGTTCTATCTTCAAGCTTGACCAGAACCACCATGAGATTCGCTTCCAATTCGATGACCTCGAATGCATAATATAGCACAGCAAGTCGATCATTCAGCACAAGTGCATCATATATAAACATACTGGGACACCCTTTCCAAAAACTTCACATTTTGATCAAACCCGAATCTATAGATGTTGGTGGCGGCTTCAGTAGTGTTGGTAACGGTAGAACAAAGGAAGGATAGAGTTGGGACAGAAAAGGACTATGTACAAAATGATTTCTTTCAGTTAATTATTTCTTCTTCTGAGATTTACTCGAGGACGTGGTGACTCCACCTTTCCGTTTCGATGGCGACGACGACCGTGAGCGTGAACGACGCGATCTCCGAGGTGATCGATCGCGATTACGACTCTACAAAGTAGAGCAGATGATTAGTCGTTAAGATCACCCCACAGTTCAATGAGAATTTCGGAATTGCCTCATCATCCCGACGTCTGGATCGTTTGTTCTGACTGTGAGCGTTACCACTTTCATCATCAGAAGCTTCACCCTCCTCTCTCACATCTGTTAACTCTTCTCGAGGCCGTTTTCCAGACATCGGGGAGGCTGAATAAGTATCTTCGTCAGGAGATTTCGAATGCCGTCGACGTGAAGAACGACTGTCATCGTGTCGTTTACTGATGCTGTTATTACTACCGTGTCGTCGTTTCGAAGAAGTAGATGAAGACGTCTTTGAAGACTTAGACGACGAATAATTTTTGTTGGTGCCAGTCGACTTGGAGGACGAGGACTTTGTCGATGCTTCTTGAGTCTCCTCCAAACGCTCCAAAAGCCGTTCACGGAATCGATCCACTTGCTGAACAGGCGGATTAGGGAGAAATGAAATGATGCAGGTCTCACCTTAGAAATGGCTTCATCGGTAACCGATGAATCGCCCCTCTTTCGACAGGCTTCAAGCTCATCCTGATATTTCATCACCTTCATTTCGATCTCTCGCAATGCTTGGCGGCGAGAATCAGAGATCGGTTCATTTATTGGCTGTGGTGGTGGTGGTGATGGGGGAGACAAAGCGTCATCATCATCATAGGCAACAAGACCCAAACCAGCCGCACCAAATCCATCCAGCGGTCTAAACAAAAAGTGATGACCAAATTTTTACTTAATTAAATTAAGTAGCACAACACCCACTTTCCATCAACATCTTCATCGACGTCGCCTTTTGAAGCTGCAATTTCGCCTGCGGCTGAAGTTTGTTTAGAAGGTGAAGCAGATAGGTCGACAAAGAGGTCCCATCGGTTCAAAGTGACTGCCTCCTCAGCTGCCTTGTCTGGATCAATTGATTCCCACTTAGAGGGCACAAAAAGTGGTGCTGGAGCTGACGATGGCTTGTTACCATCCCGCGATCTTGTGGAACTGGAAGATAGTCACAATAAAAATGGGGAGATTCTGAGGACAGGGAGGGATTCACAATGGAGCTAAACCCACGCGGTGTCCAATGGTACGCCTTCAACCCCTTCATCCCCATCGTTGTCGCCGCCGCCGAAATTCAATGGACTGCCATCCACATCCAGAGGATCACCGTCGTATTGAACCAGTGGAGCACCGTCCAGAGACTCTACGTTGGCGGTAACCGCAGTCATTCCACTAGACTTGGAAACGACAACAGGGGGTTCCAAGGGCCCACCGACAACGGCTTCTTCATCCACTTCAGAAATGTTAGTGGACTTCTTAGATGCCACCTGAAGAGACAGAAAAGAATGTGACGATGTGAGTTGCTAATGGCACCCAGCCAGACAAGAGCTAGACGGGAGAAGCATTGCCTACTAATACCTCATGAAGAAATCTGACCACCGAGAGTAAATTGAGTGTTCAGAAAACTAGGAAAGTGGAACGGATAAGTTGGGATGAATTGATTAATTGGGGACATGTGAATAGGCCATAAAAAGATAGATGAAACTAGAGTGAATTAGGACATAGATGAACATAGAAAGAATGGGTCTGAAGTGAACACACTACAAATTGTTCGGTCAAGGACTGACAGCACAAGGAATTTGGGACCGTTATGTGGGACCAGTGATTGAAGAGTGAATAGGCACAGGGATGAGTGGACGAATGATTTCAGGATTGATGGATGGATCAGGATTCAATAATTCATGGACGAATATCCCATTCGATACATGAAATGATAATTTAGAAGGTGAGGAATGGATCAGAGGACCGATTAGAGATGGAGAAACTAGTGGGAAAAAAGTGGGATTCGTAACTTAAGTTGAGACTGATGAATGTGGGAAGAAAATCAATGCACGAAAGAAACTAAGGTCTTACATTAGGCATCAGTCCGAGGAAGACATTTTGTAATTGTATAAGAAAATCGTTGGGATAGATCGCCCATTCCTCCCAGGCCCGGAAGCACAGCATCACCTTTTGCTGAAGACACAAAAAAGACAATATCAGCGAATCACTAAACCGCCATGTGGTTAAAACCTCCAAACCAACCTTTAGTTGTTCAGACTTCAATTTGCTCTCCAGTTCACGGAAAAACGATCCAATATCGTTGAAAATCTCAAACAGTCGACTTTCAAAGCTGTAAAGCAGAAAGGGGAATCATTTCCTGGTGCGCTTTAGTACTCTCTTGGCTTCTGAACGATGAAGACAAACCAACCATTTTCTATAAAACGATGAATTAGGCACCTTCGCTCCCGAGTTGTAGAGAATATCGGAGGTGAGAAAGAGCCTTGCAACCACGGATTGGACCGATGTAGCCGGTTTAACTGTGAATACATTACTACCACTGTCACCATCTTCGATATCTTCATCTGACTCCGATCTACTTAGGGGTCGTTTTAGCGACTTGGCAATTATATCGACAACATCTGGAGCAGCATCAGCGTGATCCAGGCACCAAAGCATTACGTCACCGACCTGGGCTCGGGAGGGTTCCAGGTCATTGATCCACACTGCCAAGCGACCACGCTGAGCCTCAGTGAGACCCAAGGCTCCACCTCTTTCGCCACTAGCGCCACGACGAAATGAGTCGTCGCGGCCCTCAGAACTAAGGAGGGAAAGAAACGGATATAGGGACCCAATGTGGATGGAAAGACGAAGTAAGAATGGATCAGGAATGAATATTGAATAAATAGCTAGATGGATCTACAAGGAGGTGGATTAGCAAAGCTCCGATTAATCTGCTTACAATAAGAGAAGGGCGACCGCGACAAATGGGCGAATCGGAAATGAACCTTTCGATGGCCAAAAAATGTTCTAAGATAAATGAATCGGCTAGACACGGAGATTTATAGATGAAAACACATGGAGAGGGCGGATAAATGTTAGGTAAATGGAAAATCTAAAAATAACTCTCTAGACGAATGAATAAGGAAATGTAAGGCAAACTGACAAGCCAGGCATAACCAGACATAAGATGAATAACTAGAAGCAGTCGCCAGATGGACTTTTGCGAAATCGGACAAAATCATGAACCGGCTCAATTTTTCAAGGCAACAAAAAATTCAAAACAGAATTCTCGATTAATGAAGATCTTGCAGCGACAACCATGAAGGCTTAAGCACAATCCAAGCGACACGAAGTTCACTTAGAAACGATGATCTGATGTATAGCAATGGGAAGTCGCCAGCATTTAAAAGAACCACTAATAAAAAACTTTAGAAAATACGATTCTTTGAAAACCCTGAGACTACGTTCTGTGCACTTATCATTTCGAAGTCAACAACTTTTATTCAGAATAATCTCGCAAATAAGCAAACTTTCAAAATTCTAACGAATTAACTTACTCCGCCGCATCGTCACTTCTTCCAGCATGATAGCCCGGGGCAAATGGGTAGTCAGCGGGTTCAACCAATTCCTCTGGCATTCCGTTAGTAAAGAAGTTAATCGGTGGTGGTCTCCACAGCGGCCCACCCTCGTACATCCGAAACTCCTCCAGGCTCCACTTGTTCACCGGTTCTCCCTTAAATCGGACGGTAAGACAGCAGTCAGAACAGACATTTATGAGAGGGCAGGAGAGCGGGAACTCACATGGAGTATGGACCACAATTTCCACCGATAGTACAAGTGCTCAGGCGTCTGATAGTCAAAGAGAAACCTAATAGACAAAGACAATCCAGTTCGTCAGTAACTGCTAGGAAGATGAGGGAAAAGGAGAAAGTGCGAAACGAACTTATATTGTGGGTTCTTCTCCTCTCTGTGCATAATGGCAGCTTCAAATTGGGGACCTTCCCGCACAACAAATTCAATCAATCTATGAATCGTAGCCAGCACCGTTCTGTCTGAGGGTATGACCACCTTAACAACGGCTTCTTCCAACACCTAGAGAAGGGATAAACAAATCACACCACGAAGAGGATGAAAAAGTGCACCAGAGGAGGTTATTAAACGCCAGATATACCTTAGCGAACGTCTCTTTCGGCATGGTGTGAATGTTATAAGGGAATCGATCAGGCGCTGGGGGTAGGTTATGCGATGTCGAGTCACCATTACCAATCGACTCGGTAACAAGCTTCGCCCGCTCCTTGATTGCCGGCCTAAGAGATTTCAGCCAGTCTCGGGGTTGTGCATTAAACGGAAGGCCGGATTGCGAGGGCGCCTTGATGAGCTCAAGAAGGAGGGGTGGAACGTACACAGGATAGACGGGAATGGGAACAGTTTTGCCCCAACCCAACTTCATTTCATAACCCATTAACTCTTTGCCTCGCAAATTTTCCAAGGCCCGCTCTGCATCAATGCGATTCATGAAGGCCACGAAACCACAATTTCTGGCCACGGCGCGCTGTTCTTCCGTGCGTGGCCACATAATTTTAACACTGGCTAAGGGCCCGTAGCGCCCAAATATGTCACAAAGCTGTTGTTCTGTCATTTTTGGACATAGATTACCAAGAAAAAGATTGGTTGTAGACTTATCGTTATCCTCGTCATATGGATAGCCATCTAAAAGAGGTATTCTTATGCCTATAAAACGATCTCACATTCTCGCATCCGGTTCCTCTTGTCCGATTCATCGTATTCCAGAGAGAGTTCAGAGATGGGTAGACTTTGCGGCGCCTTACTTTCAGATACCCCTCTAGCACGATTCTGTTGCCGTAATTGATGTCGTTGTTCGCGTTGTTTTTGAAGACTGAGAATGACAATGTGAATTCGTAAAGAAAAGTACCTTTTTAACTCCTCCTTGAACAACTCCAGATTGGTCATCTTTTTTGCTTGGCCAGATTTTCTTCCGATAATCTAAGACAATTTTCTAGATGTATTAATCTTACTGGCTTCTTGGAACTATCACCCTTGGACTCAACCTTCCCGACTTCCAAAATTTTCGATGATTTATCT
The DNA here is from genome assembly GCA_001923025.3 of Taenia multiceps. NCBI lineage: Eukaryota > Metazoa > Platyhelminthes > Cestoda > Cyclophyllidea > Taeniidae > Taenia > Taenia multiceps. The sequence continues at coordinate 64,287,436 of CM010311.1, read as the reverse complement.
CCAAATTTCGAAACAGGCTTGTAGAGAGATGAAGAGGAAGACGCATTGGACTCAAGTTCTGTAGATGTTGATTTTACAATAGAAAAGGATCACTGTTACCTTCAGTGCCAGGATTTACGACACCGCCTTTGACCCAGGTTCGATCAAGCCTACTCGACAGCTGAAATGTGTTTTCAAAGTCCTCAAGAGCCTTTGCTACTTCGGCCTCCTCAGCCTATTAAAAGTAAGAAAATACTTGCCCGACATTTAACAATAAGCCACACAGAAAAATTCTATACAGATAAAGAAATAACGTTGGCAGATTAACTTCACAGGCAAAAAACTACTAAGAGGCGTCGACTGCAGACGAGTAACCACCATAAAGGAGAATTCGACTTTAGCTAGTGGCCAACAGCATAATAAAAAGACGCTAACCTTTCTCTTTGATTCCTCATCTGCTTTCCGAAGCATTATGTAGGGATCGATAAGCAACCACCGCTTAAAAACGCAAGCACCCAAGTGCAGCGACAGTACACCAGCAATGTGCCGCCCAATACAGGCGCGAACTTAAACAAGCCCAGCTTAAACAAATAAAACCAATGATAGTTTAATAAAACAAATATTTTAATACTATCAAGTATTACAAGTACTATCATGTTTAAATGAAAGTAAATTGCAATGCCTACGCAAATATAAAATATGGAGCACAAAGTGGATCTATAAATTTAAAGCAAACTAATATAGAAGACAGGGTGTTTTCGCTTATTTCAAAAAGTTTTAAATGGATCTTAAAAGCCTTGGCAGCAGCCAACGCCATTCGCCAGTGTTTGTCAAGTTTCTGCCTCTGTAATTGCTCAAAATCATATAACAGAGGCAAAATAATAAATATTTTATTTATTCTCGATACTTTGTTTCAATAATAGCACTTAATATTCACACTTTAAGAAAACTCAATGATATTGAAGCCATTCTGTCTCCAAATTGGATGGTTGGCTTCGACATCATTGAAAAATCCAGCTAAAATCGATTGCCTTTATATCAAATAAATAAGCATTACAGATGTAATACTTTGTTTGTTCGAACCGTTGGTTTCGGCCTCCTGGCCGTGCCAACAGTTCCCCAATCCCTCTGTTTCTGGAGCGTGTATTCTGCCTTAGTACTATGCCTTCTTTTACCCTAAGAGAAGTCTCGGGACGCTACATTGGTGGCAACAGAAAGCGGATCGGAATTTGATTGATTTTTGTCCTGCTTCATACCGTTTCTGGCAAGCTTTGGCGATGTGAATGAAGTGCATGTGCTACGGATGGGAGAATCTCTTACACTCCCTAAGAGAAGGGCTGAGATTGACATCCATCTTCGGCACCTCTCTCGCCCTCCTGTTGTGCATGGAAACTACAAACAACTGAGGCGGCCCCAGCCGTGAACTCCAAGTCCAGTAGAACTATCAAGAGGGATCAGCGACGTTGTGGTCAAGCATCCCCCGTTGGCTCTCTCTCCTGTTCTTGGGCAACTCTCTTCCCTTCGCCGAAATGTGTGTTAACAGATGTAGAATGTGCAGAACGCTATTCGGTAGTATCGTTTTATGCTTTGCACACTTGAATCGCATGCATTTTGTTCCCATGAGATCCAATCGCCCCATTTGCTCAGGGTTCTACGATACCCTCGCGTTTCTTCTACGGCATCAAAAAAGTCCGGAATCACAATATATGCTGCGTGTGTCTCGACCCATTGGAAGCTTGGATTCGTGCCCCCATCTTTCATTGGGCCACGTTATCGTGGGAGAGGAGGACTAAGAAATACGTGTTTGCTGCACTGAGTGCTACGCGGAATTGATGGCACTACAAGAAGACATGCGCTCGAGTCTCGATGACTGGCACGGTTGGCTCGTGGGTGTATCTTGCAGCACTGATTACATTGTGATGGCTGACACGGGAGGTTGACTAGGGGGAGCGTCGGGGACGACGCTCGAAAGAAGAGGGGCTGTGCAATGCTTTGTTTGTTCGAACTGCCGGTTTCGGTGACTTGGATGGCCATATTGTGCTAGCGGCTTGGTCGGCATCCCTAAAATATTTATTCTGTCCAAGTACTATGCCTTTTTTTACCTTAAAGGAGGTCTTGGGACGCTACAACAGATACTTCGCCATTCCTTGTAATGAGCTCCGATTATGAATTCTTGGTGGACTGAGTGCAAGGCGGAAGTCTATAGTTTATGGACTTGCTAGTGTTCAGAAGGGTGCTTCTCATTTCTGAAATAAGTGGGAGCTCTTGCATATGGAATCACGAAAGTCGACCGCTTTGGTCGCGCTGCGCCTTAAAATAGATTCAGGTTAAGACGTGAATTGCCATTTGACAATGAGCCTAGCTTGCTTCTACATGTATTGTTAGTTTTCTGTCACGAAATTGTCGTCTCGGATAGGAGTCTATGAGTACCTTGGATTTTTCTACAATTTATTGAGCGTTATCCTAATCCTTTTTCAACTCTCCACACATTGCACTGTTGGTTCTGAAATCACATGCTCGCCTATTGTTAAAGCATCAGTTAGAAGTCGCCGTGAAGACTCAATTTAGCTTTTATCTTATCTGTAAGCAGTAAAGGATTTAGGGGTTTGTGAAACTTCCTTCCGTGGCATATATTTATGATGTATTTCAACTTAAAGCAGGCAGATGTTTCCAAAAATATACTTAATTAGCTTAGGAATGCACTTGATTGGGTGACTCACTGGATCTTTGCGCTATCGGTCAAATAAATCGCCTATTTGAGTAGGGATTGCTTAGACTGGTTAAAAACCAATTCTGAACTATCATAGGAAGTTTAAGGATGTCGATGGTTTGATAAATGTTTAATAAATTTTTAAGGTATTCCAGTAGCCTGGCCATGCGATTTAGTTGCCGATTGTCACCTGATGGAGTCATCTCGTGACGAGCTACCATGTGCACGTGCCTGAACCAAAGCTCCAACCTGGGGAGGCGATCAATAGAGGCTCCCTCTTGTGACACTTTGTCAATTTCGACATCGGGGTCGTACGTTCGGAGAGGTGAGGAATAGATAAACGCTACAATGTGCACCAAAGATACCTTCTACGCCCCTGATAAACCCAGTGATGAGTGCTGCAACTCAAAGTGTCCGAGTTGCGAGACGGCTAAAACACCACAAGTGCTCTGCGAATCCCGTTATCGGCGATGCCGCAAGGATGCACCGTGTGAGCCAATGACACGCCCGTGCAGCCCCTGTAGGCCCTGTTGCACTCCTACGCAAGCTCCTGACCCAGTTCCTCCCTACGGACCCAAGTGTCCCCTGAATCAGTGCGGAACCTGCGTCGACATTGAGCGTCATGATAAATGGTCAAAAAAGTGGACATGACAGAGTTTTACTTATTCTCTTTTAAGCACTTTTCTTTGCACTATTCAGTTGTGTAACTACTTTTGATGAATAATGATTTCCCTTAGTCTTCAAGAGGACCAACTTCTGGGGGGAATTCGGAAATGGTTTCCAGGCTAGAAAGCGCTTAGTATCTAGAAGTCATCGACATCTTCCTAGTAATTCTGTCTGGAGCTTATCGGATTTTGCCGGAAGCATTTTTACGACGAGTATTGTATCGTTATTCCCCACTTCGAAGGATAAAACAGCCATCGAGTACGACTTGAAAGAAGCTTACCTGAAAAGGAATGCAACTGTTTGGTGGATGGACGGTTGGATACTCGGTAAAGAGATGAGTGGGTATAGCGAATTCAAATAATGCATATTTTGGGACAAAACTAATCAGCCACTCCATATTTGATGGTTATTTGGACTAAAGCTCTCTGGAAGAACAATCGGTCCATTGGCTTTATTCTCTACAGAACCTTAACGAATGCTTCCCTCAAAATCAACCTGCCGCAGGGCAGGTGTCAGAACATCTTATCTCCCTTTGGTACTTCCCTACCTCATCTTATCTAGGTTGATAGTATCCCAATATTTCCTTTTTTCCATAACAGAACTACACCATGTCTCTCGTGTAATAACCCCGTAACAAGCATTTAATGTCTTGTTGGTCATAAATTTATAGGCTTTGGCCGATACCAAATTATGTCCCTTCCTGGCTGATTCACATGATCTAAATCAAATCACGTGTCACATTCATTGAGATCAATACGAGAACGCGGTCTCTGTCCCATCTTTTAGGCACAGAGAATATCCACTCTTCACCATGCTGCCAGCCTTCAATCAACAATGTAATAACTTTAATGTCTGCCCTGGTTCCAGCTGCTTTCCCTGCATGAAGCCGATATGTCGAAAGCCCTGCTATATGATGGATACGAGCCCTCTAAAATGCACATCATGTCACAAGGTGGAAATCTGTCCAGGTCCGTTGAGACAGGAGGGAAATAAGGATTGTACTCTACTCCATACTTCTCCGCTTGACCCAAGAGATCCCTTTGACCCATGCACGGATTGGGGTGTACAGCGATTTGATAGATGGGCTAGAGACTGAAATGAACTTCTGCGTGTACTTTTGCTTTAATACATAATTTTTCAGTTTTTCTAGGTTATGGATATAAGCTAATGGCTTAAACTTCAAATATTTGATTCTTAGCTGTTACCTAACCAAAGGAAAAAAAGAAGTAGATTGAATAAAATTGGGTACTTTTAATTTGAGAAGTTTTGGTATTCTTCCCTTTGTGTGGATAAAGTTCTTTAAAGGATAACGTATGCAAGCGGTGCGTGGTGAAGTTAAAGACTTTTAGCTCAGCACTTCGCGATGATGAAACTGCGGTTCGACGGTTTTTGTCCGTGATAGCTCCAGTCACAGCTCAGTAGTCACTCTCATGAGTATTCTTTAACAGGGATTCCAATTCTGAGCAAAAATCGACTCACAACTTTTCGTAAGACTCTCCAGATGTGGCAATTATAAGAACCGAAAACAGGCTTTCATGAGGACAATGCAGACAGATGTTCTAGTCAAAGTTGTGATGAGCGCACATATGTAGTACGAAACTATGGAGATAATATAGGAAACGCCTTTTTCGCCCAAGTTTTTTATGAACTTAAATGGCATTTATTGTGCTAAAGGGAAGTAAACATTCACGGTCATTAGAAAAACAACCCCAAAGAAGTTATAAACATTCTCTCTGCTCCCGCCTAAGTTAAAATTTAAGAAAACCCACAAAAAGTGTGATATTTCTCCACCTTCGATACTATCTGCCAATACAAACAAAAGCCTATGACACTTAAATGTCACCACTTCACTTGTCAAATTCCATTTTCAATCTAATGAAGTAAAAGTCAACCCTTTTCCAAGTGGATGCAAATTCAATCGTGACTAGGATGGTATTCCTCACGTGAAGTTCCATCACATGGAGTTCAAACCGCAGAAGATCGATAGCTGGACAAAGGACCCCACCGGATTTGCCATTTGCAGATCTTGCAGACACGGGACGTGCTTAACTGAAGCCTCTCCTCTCAACAATAATACCACGAAGATGCCTTGCTCTCAGCCCTGCGGAAAACCCTGCTGCCAAAAGAAGTGCAAAACACCTGCCAGTCCTGATGATGTCAACTTGGGTATCACCTTTGACAAATCGTCAAATCGGTACAACGTAAAATTGAACGGATGTGAGGCTGGTTCCTGTGCTTCCAAGTCGTCTGGCGGTCAGCCACAAGCTTGCAATTGTGGACCCTGCGTCACTCTATGCCCACCTACCTGCCCTCAGCCACAATGTCTTGCTCAATGTCCACCTAAATGCCAAGGCAAGTGTCCACCACCCACCTGTTGCATGGCCAAATGCAGTCTGCCTACCTGCCCGCTACGCCCAAATCCCTGCGACGCTTGCAGTGGTAAACCACGCTACAATAGGTGGTAGAAGGATGCAGACCTCCCTTCATTTGTATTGAACCTTTTAATTATTCATTTATTTTCAATAAAATTTGGTTGAAGTGTGAGTGAATTTGAATCATGTCATTTAATGAGGATTGGGAGATGTGGAACGAGTATAGAGCAACCTGGGTGGGCTCAAGTGGATATCGATGTGGTAAATCACGTGGGTTAACAGCTTGCCCCTCAAGCGATGGAGCTGCTATGCCGTAAATTGGGCAAAATTGATGTATTCCATTTCTACAGGATTCTAAGAAACAGTGACATAAAAGATGAGTCTCTTCTTACAGCCTTGGGTACCTCTCAGTTACTGGGAAATTGGCAAATGGAAAAAAATTGAAAATGAGTCGGAAGACTTGTAAAAAAGTACAACTTGTGGGGCAACGTCAACACGCATGATCTGATGTCGTGACCAAAGGCATTCCAGCATTCCTGCTTGATAGCACAATAGGGTGTTATCAGTACACACACTGTTCAGCCTCGAATAGACATAAATGAGCATAAATATAAGGATGTTCTTCAGGCTCTTTAAATAGTAAAGCTTTAGGGGTAATCTTTCAACTTTTACCACTACTTTAAACAATGGTACGCCACGTTTCATTAAAAGTAACGCCAGCAGATGAAGTAGAGGAATTTTAAATTAGCGATTTCACAATCAGCCATTCAGTGCATAATTGTTGCCCGATGGCTAAACAAAGTCAATTTATTAATTAGCGGTCTCAAAAGAACGCAGATGAGAATATTATGAAGTTATGTGAAGATGTCTTGACGCTTTAGTTTCGCTAGTAATTCATCGTGTATAAGTGTCAACATTTGCATGTATGCAAATTAAGGACGGGTTTAAAGCCATTTTTGCATTCGTTTTTCTTATTAAAAACAACGAGATTTATGTCTTTATCTCATTCTCAATAGTAGACTGAAGATATTTACAAAATTATTCACAGTAAAAGAGGTTTCCTCAGTATATCACATTGCTTTCCGCCGTTAAACAGGATTGAATTCGCATCATTGCGTCGGAAATATCGCCAAAGACAATGTGGTGATATTAGCTGGTCTTGTCAAGAAGTTATGTACTTGTGTCATAGGACTAGTCTTGACTTGCAAATACCTGCATTAAACGGCATAAATGAGTGGTACGATTAATAGTGTTCTCGGCTGCTCTCCTGTCACGCAGACAGCATTGGCTACCCAATTAAAGGACCAAAAGACTAATAAGATTTCAAGGCTCTTGAACCTTGCCGTCATCTTGGGTGAATGGTCTGAAGGAGGTCAGCTATGCCATGACGGAACAGAATACCACCGGGGAATCAAATGACTAAAAAGGTGTCGCACGCAGAGGACCATCAGTCATCATTGATAGTGTACGATGGAACATGTGCAGCCAACTGAGTAGGAAGTAAGGCGCCGCCTAAAATCCATACCTAAGAGACCATGTCTGCTGCCTCTCGGTACTTTTTGGAGGCAATCTACCACTTACTGGAGGTTAAATGACCGTACCCAAGGCGAGATTTCGTACGCCAGTTCCTCTGCGTAAGAGCATTTTGCTCATAAAAAATGTGGCTCAAGGAAAGGGGAAGAACTTAAAGCGTGGAAATTTTGCCCTTAATTCACGCACTGGACGCTCTTCACAGCCAATGATCTTTCGATCAGGTCATCCTTAAATTGGGGCGGCATTCCAAAACGTCCGGTTATCAGACCATTCACTTCGCCCTCAATCAACGCTGCAGAATGCAGAGATCGAGTGTGTGCCAGCAATCGAAGCTTAACAGCCCCGCTTTTGTGAGTCGGCAAAAAAAGTCACCTCAGTTCAAATATACTAAGTAAAAAAGCAAAATTCCAATTCACGTAATCGTAAGCCTTCCTTGAGGCGTCGCTTAAAGTGATCCATGTAGGTGCATCAGCCTGCCCAAAAAATAAGTTGACGCGGCTTTTTCTTCTTCCACCAAAAAGGAAAGCTCCATGTCCACCATCTCTTAACTAGCTCAACCATAACGCACTGGTGAGACCAAATTGTTGAGAAGACTTCATAAGCGTTAAAATATTTCAAAGCAAATGGATTAATACGTTCTCAAGAAAGCAATAGTGCAGGAGTCAAGGCCAGTATAGTCCTCTCTGAGACATCGTGCAATGCCAGGATCGGTGCTGTTGATAACGATGATGTGAAAAATCACATCCAGAAACAAGAGTTTTTTGCATATTTAGGCAATGATCGCAAGGGATCCTATTGCACGGGTCTATGCATGGGGGACACGCGACACAAAGATGGGGCGTTTTGAGAGCACAGTATTGGTTATATCCATAAGTGGATTCTTCTAACCTCCTCCGCCAATCCACAACACAATCACAGCGTGGCATTTTCCACCAAACTTCTATTGATTAATTCACGTGACTTAAATAGCCAATTAAATCTGTTAAGACTAACAGCGTTGCATTCTCATTGGTCTTTTGGCGGTCTTTATTGTTACCAATTTTCCACCCAGTATGCAGAAGAAAAATTCGAAAATTGCATATGAGTTATTCTAAGAGGAGAGGAGCGAATCGACAAAAACAATGGACTGATGAAAGGGGTTTTGAATAGGGTGGATCTTCTTTACCTGTATGCCCCATTTACAAATAAAAAATAACGGCCCTACTTTGGCGTTGACTTGAGCCTAAAGTACGTAAAAAGACAAGTTATTAAAGAATATTAGTTTTTAAAAATGCATAAAATGCTACTGCTGAATTTGATTAGTCAAAATTTAACTAATAAGACAATAGCATGAAGCTTAAATTATGACATCCAACTAATCAGAAGATGACGATGCAGCATATCTGCTTCTATTTATACTTCTATTGGATTGCATAAAATACCCGATTTATCTAAACCTTCATAGCTTAAATAACTTGCTTCATTCATTGTAGATTCGCATGACCTTAGATCTTAAACTTTTTTAATTTGTGGTTTTCTTGGTCGCGGTCATTGTACGAACGTTTACCGCTATAAATAGACGATGCAATAAAACAGAAGGGCAGAAATTGCGTCCAACTTTGGCAAATTTCCAACTTAAAAAGACTATTACGAAGGATGACTAATACACAAAGTAACGTCCAGGCTCTCAAATCAACTTTCCCTTGACACCGTTCGTATCGCCATGGGGTTTGACCATACAGCGTGTACTAGAGCCACGCATGTAGCATTCTCTCCGAATCGTGGATTTTATTAAAATCCCTAGGCAAAGGAATTTACTTATCTTGCTGAAAGGCTCCCCCACTTATGATGTCGAATTTAAGTTAGGCGATCTGGGAACCTCGATCTTCGCCAAAGATCACTTGAGATCTAATGATGTGGCGGTTTAAAGAGGAAAAATGGTAGAAAAGACCACAAGATTAAGCATCATACTAATAGACCGGCTGGCGTTGGTGCCGACAACATTCCCTCTTACAATCACTGCAAGTTGTAACAAGTTATTGCTCAGAGCTATACTGCAAGTCGCACTAATTCTTCTTGCCTACCTCCACATTCATTTTAGACTGGTATCTTAATCCTATTTATTTAAATGAGTGTTGAGAGGGAAAAAACAGAAGCTTTTTTTATTCCACTTTTGAAGAAACTCACACTTCTAAGGATCCGTAAAGCAGGTTTCCTACGAAGTCATTCGAATATTTTGGCTCATTAACCTGCAGTACAACTCAGCCTGTTTCTGTTCATAAGTGGCGCATTGAATGAGGTGCTTTGTGTGTTCTTTGCAGCGTCTATGGAGCATACTTAAATCCAATTTATCAGGAATGCGAGTTCTCCCTTCCGAAGCACCACTTATCACCAACGAGGACCCATAACTTAATTGATCCAATTCTGGCCTTGATCCGGCCACAACAGCCCGACGAATTTCAATGAGTTCTTTTAGCTTACTCAAAGAACTGCGTTTAAAGGGTATCGATTGACCAGAGCTAGCTAAATCGTGACATGATCCCCTATTGAATTGTCGCGATCGAAGGGATCTTAGACTTCCAGAAATCATTTCTTGTGAATGAATCACCTTTGGACGTGGTTTATAGGTTGGAGTTGGGAGTTTCCGGAGATCTGCTGATGATTTTTCAAATAGAGTACGATTTTGCCTTGAAAGGTGAGGAAGAAGGATGGAAAGTATCTCCTGTAGATGAAGGTACTTCCTGGGTAGTTCAATTTGCGCTTCTTTGGCCTCAGTTATAGAGATGCAAGCGATTGCAAGATAGAGGCGTTGACATGTTTTTGCAACAATCTCCTGAATGGAATTGAACAAGTCTGTGTTTCCGGAGATCCAACGAAGGCAACCGACAATTGCAAGAGCTTCCAAGCTCTCTAGAGTAGCAAATTCATCCCGAGTGTGAGTAGATAGCTGGAATTCCAAGAAATCGATAATTTTATCAATCTCTTGGAAAGGTGACTCAATAGATTGTCGAAGTTGATGCAGTTCTGGATCTTTGATGCTTTCAGGGTGGGAATCAATGGCTTTCAGACATTCTTTTGGTGAACATTTAGCAAATAACCCTACAGACATCCATTTGAAAACTTCATGTGCGTCCAAATACTTCATTTTTGAAAAGTCGACAGAATCGGAAAGCAATTTGACCCAACTTGGGACCTTTTTTTCAAGAAATTGGCGCTGCCTCGCAGACATTTGAATAGGCCATATTCCCATCCAGTTGATAGCAGCAGCCAAGTCAACAAATAAGAGGTCGCCCTCTTGATTCAAGGAATAGAGCAGGCAGATCTGTTCTACAGCACTTAACGAGAATCCTTCCAAAGCTTTCTGTGCTCCCTGGATTGCCAAAACGAATGATTCAAAGTTAAGGAGGGTAGAATCTAATCCAATATTCTTTTTTACGTAAGACCATAATTCATTCTGGGACAGAGTCCTTTGGATTCCAGCAACCCGAAGTGATAGGAGTTCCTGTGCCGCAATTGGTGTTTTGGTGGCAGTGGGAAACAGCATACTAAAGTAACCATGCAAAAGCCTTAGCGACAATTCAGTCCTTTCATTCAAAAAAACTTCCTGAAAGCGCTTAGAAATCCGTTCACAACACCCTTGCAGGATCTCTTCGATAACTTTTGTCTGTGGTTCTGTCAGGAATTGTCCGCTTGACGGTAGAATCGAATATATTTCTGGAATTAACTTTGAGATTTCAGCATTTGAAGTGTAAATCGACCTACGGGCCTGGATCAGTAGCCTAAAGTGATGGTAAATGTCAAGAAGATTCATAATTGTTGAATCATCAGGACCTAAATCAATCCGTTCAACCACCACGTTGACATTGAACTGACTTGGAGCTCTCAAAGTGTAGTGTCCATTCGGTGAAGTTTCTTTCGAGACCTCTTGAAGTATTAAAGAGGATTCCGGACTATGGAAAACATCTGTTCCACTACTGGGACGAACAGAGAATGAGGAATAGGTCTCACTTGGGGAGGATATGATTGTTTCTGAAATCACCTGTTCTGAGGGAAATTCTAATCCAATACAGGAAGAGAGAACAAAGATGGACTTTAGAAAGATTTCAATTTCTTGAGAGGATCTCAAAACACCGATGGATGAGAGGGCTTCCAGATTTGATAATGCAGTTTCGATGGTCGTCGATTGGACAGAATCGATGGGAAGCTCAACCACACGGCTGCTGTTTTGTCTACTAGAATTCTTGAATCTATTAGCATCGTCCTTGAAGAGGTAGCTAATTATTCGACAAGTTAATGCTAGATCCACAGTTGACAGTTCTTTGCATTTAAGTTTACCTAGAATGTGCAGTGCTGAGAGAGCGTCCGATGCACTGATAGAAAAGTACCCACACAAACTAGTCTCCAAACCTTCTCTTACGAGTTCTGGGTCAGGGGAAGTAAATGGGTTACCGGTATCACTACCCAATGGTAGGATTACTGGCGCTATGTGAGAACGTAGGCTTTCAACGATACTGCGTTCAGCCTCAAATAGTGCAGATTGAACCATTTCTCGAATGGATAAACTGTCTAAAAGGAGGTTATTCAGAGCTATTTGTTTCCCGTCTTCGGTAGGGTATAAATTTTCAATTCGATTGAGCAGCCAAATTAGTCCCACATTTGCTTCATGGCGTCCATGGAAGTGCGTAGAATGGATTGATATTAGTGCTGCATGGTAAAGGGTTACAAGATGATCTCTAGTGAGCATTGCCCTTGGATCGGTGCGTCCCATAAGTGTTGTGATCACAAGGAGTGATTGAAACAAGGTGAAGTAAGACTCCATTTGGCAGGGACCCAGGTTGAACCTAGAAGACAGACGCCCATTTCCGATTTGACAGAGTGGAAGTCTTCCAGCAGCGTAAAACAACTTGGGGAAAAATTCAGGATTCTGACTGTCAGTGTCCAGCCACTCAGAGGATAAGTTTGATGTCTTCTCATAGAGATCTCCAAACATTCCACACAGTTTCAAGTGTTCATGGTTACAAAAAACCCTCCAGAAGATTTTTGACATGAGATTATTCAAAGTGGAGCTAGCAAAACCACCCATTTCTTCAGTTAGATAATTTGCAATGCACACTGTTGTTAGGAGCTTGTCAAACTCCACGCTAGAATAATCTTCTTCAATATTCAAGGCTAGTGGTAAAAATGGACTTATTAGACGAAGGTTTCGACCGCTTTTTAAATTCTTAGAGGCCTGCAATTTCTTAGCGATTTCGCCAAGAATTGTTCTAATAAGTGGTATTGCTTCCACAGACAAAGAATTAATGGGTCTACACAGAAGTATTGCGAGGAGTTTTATCTCAATATCCACAGACAAAAGGCTTACTGCGACACAAAGGAATTGAAGGGTACTCAACAGGTTCAAGTCTTTGATGCACTCATTGTTTGAAATTTGAGAAATACACCCGGGGATTGTTGCAATGAGGTCATTGGTTATTTTTTCCTCTAGGAAGATTTGCAATTGGCCAATCATCTTTAAATTTACTTCAACAGCCATCCCTTCCACCAGACCGACACGAACTTTCTGTGTTTGTTTTGTGACAGCTTTGGAGAGAGGTGACTCAGCAGACATATAGTTTCGGCTAATACTGAGGGTAAAGATAAGCTCAGTGTAGTCCGTAGATTTCGCATTTTGAGTACCTAGACTTGTAAGTAAGCCTCTAAGAGATGTGATGGCGTACAGTAGGGGGCTGTCGGAGCTCAGGAAGGTACCTATCTTTCGTTCGAATTCATTAACATCATGTTTGAGGATGTCAACTTCTGTCAATGAAGAGAAGGAGTTAGCTCGTATTTCTTGCAGCAGTTTAATAATTAGATCATACTGTCCTGGCGAACAATACTTTTTCTCGTCTAACAAAAGATTTGTTAGGTATATTTGGACATGCCTCGTCGTCTCGACTTCATCGACCGCATTCATTTGGTCTTGAACACCTTCTACTGGCTCCACACTATCCTCTTCTACAACGGATTCAACGCTTAACCCTTGAAGCTCGGCAAATACCAAGCGATTGATGAATATCCTTGACTGATTGCATTGCTTTATTAAAGTCTCAAGCAACAAGATGAAGAGAATATTTGATGTAGAGGTGGTTTGTCCTACCCCTGCGGTGTCAGAAGTAATTCTTGTCAATTCGATTGGTTCAAATGTTACCAGATTTTTGTCAGGACCTGAGAAGTTTAAGCCCTCGGATAATGCAGCTTCGTTTAACTCCTGAATTTCTGGTCGAGTTAGAAGGAATTGCCTAACATCCTCCACCTTTGTGTTTCCAAGAAAGGCTGAAAGCGAATCGTTGGGACACGACGCCAACGTCGACATCCACTGTCCAACTAAGAAGGGATCACAGTTTCTTTGGCGATTGTTGGCTGAACTCACAACGAACTTCGATTGTATAGCTTCAAGCACTTTTTGGCATTTATTTTTGGGCAAAAGAAGATTATCCACAGCTTCTGGTGTGAAATTCGTAGTTCTTTCCAAGCTTTCGATGAGAAATTGAACCTCTCCCAAAACGTTTGGTTGAACACTCTCGGATAAGTGATCGGATTCCTCAACAAATATATTGAAAGCCGCATTAGAGAACAATGGTTTTAGGGCTTTTTCTGGGTAGAAATTAAAGAATTGAGTCAACGCATGTTTCCACAAAATACGTTTGCAAAGTCTTTGTGACTTTGGACTGTTCTCGGTTTTTATTAATGCACGAATTTTGTAGAGACAAAGGAGTCGAAAGGCATTATATGCATAGGTGTCTGCTGGAACGATTTGATTTTGAACATCTTTCAAATTTACGCTGGCTTCTTGAGCCAGTGTCGAAAGCTTCTGATATTCGGTGGTGGAAAGAATGACTACATTACCTGAGCTAGTGATGCAACGCTGTTTGATGGACTCTAAGAATAACACAGACAATGAATCTGTCGTGTCAAAGAGGATGGCAGAACAGATTTCCGTCAAGTAAAAGGCATTTTCTGCATTGAAGCGTACTTCTACACCCACTGATGTGTTACTCAGTTCCTCCAAAATGTAAGCCAACTTTAAGGAGCTGCTTTGAAGCACGGGATAATGAATGCGTTGATAGAGGCTCCGCAGTCGAGCAACAGTTTTTGCTTTTATTTTGAACTTCAGATGTCGATTTGCTTCGATAGATAGCTCTTTTATCAACTTACCATCTTCTGTATGCGGTTCCACAGAGCTGAGTTTTCGGACGCAATCACAAAGTTGGATAATTTGGAATGGAGCTAATTTGAAGACAAATAGTTGGCTAGGGCTACGCTGCATTCCAGCAACTGATTTTCCTAACATCAAGGTCTCTGAAATGAGTTTGAAGTAGAATTGCGCATCTTTTTTTGGAAGAGTTCTTTGCACACCCACTAGGCCGGAACAAGATGATTTGAAGTCCTCTTGATTGAGGGTTGCTGTCATTAGGGAATCAACCTCAGCTGGTTTAAGCAAACTTTCGTTTTCGTATTCATTCTCATCTTTCTGATTAAAGAAGTCAATAATAGTCGTATCGACAATACCATCTGGTTCTGAAGTTTTTGCCAAAGCGAAAGGGTTTCGAACAACGGATGAATCCACGGGTGGAATGAACTCCTCTTTATCGTTGGGACTAGATTTCGGTCCAAATATTTCGTCAGGAGATTGCCAGGGACTGTTTCTGGAGATACGGAAGTCAATTCCGCTGATAAGCAAGTGTTCAAGGTATGTTGCATCCTCTTTTCCCAATTCTACATCTGACTCTCCACTTAAAAGCCCAGACAGTGTTTCCACTTCGAGGTGCTTTGCAATGCCAGACGCAGCTACAAGGAGGAGAGCGTCTTTAATGAGTTGATGGTGTTCCTTTCCAATAACACAGACCCTTTGAAAGTTATCCGATGAAAGCCGAAATCGATTTTTTACTATGTGATGAGCTTTGGCAACCTTAAATTTGGCGCAAATTAAGGCAACTTCTCCCAAACTAGTTGAAAGATTGGACAAGTCTTTGGACTGATTTTTAGGCATATGATAGTTTTCTGAAGATTTAGACGCCTTTAGTATATCCAAGACAAGATCAGAAAGCTGTAAACGATCTCGATAAGGGATAATTTTATCGTAGAAGCGTGCTGACGGACAAGACGGATTCTCACCGGCGGTTACTAGATTTTTTGCCTCTTCCAATACAGTTTTTTGTAGTTCTGAGCTGACCTGACCATCCTCCGCAAGTCTCTGCAATTTTACACTCATGTAAGCGATTTTCATTGCCGTCACAATCAGCGGCGAATCCTGGTGGTTAAATATAGCCGGCGGTGTAGAAACAGCACTAAAGAGTGCTGTATTTGTCATCGTTATCAATTCAAGGATGAAGTTGGCATCATCAGAAGTAAGATCCACACCCCCTGGCGAGGCTTTCAAACGATGAAGAAAGTCGAGGAGGCCCTGTTTTGTTTCCTCACTCTCTCGAACAATTGGATACTGAAGTAATGACCGTAGATGCAGCTGGAGAAATCGATCATATGGAGGTCGAACTCGTCTTGAGGCAAGACATCGATGAAGCGTCATTAGAGGATCCAACCCCTGTTCCTCCTTATTGCTAGCAAGGAAAGCAAAGAGCTCATTTTCCAGTTGATAGAGTTCTTGCTTATTTGTGAAAAGCGGT
Organism: Taenia multiceps; assembly: GCA_001923025.3. Lineage (NCBI taxonomy): Eukaryota > Metazoa > Platyhelminthes > Cestoda > Cyclophyllidea > Taeniidae > Taenia > Taenia multiceps. Next base: position 64,271,534 of record CM010311.1, on the reverse strand, counting down.
GCATGGGGTGAACTGACTCGTAAAAGTTCCTTCAACGTCGGTAGTCTTTGAAGCTGCTCCTTTACTGAAAGGTGGTGCAGTTCTGCCTCCAGGCTCTGACGAGTGGAAGGGGAGAATTGAAGTCTCAGCTCAAGGTCCCCATTGGCGGAGTTAGCCAAGAGATCACTGACTTGTAAAAGAAGTTGCGATACCGCGGTATGCTCATATCCATCGTCGTCAGTGTCTACAAAGACTGAGGAGCTACGAGCTAGGCCCTCGCATGAATTGATACCTCCTAGAGTTCGGTTTTTGAAGAATCGATCTTCCTGACGAGATAAGGTGAGAGATTCATCACTTGAATGACTTCCAGTGTATCCAATCGAACTGCAATTCCCTTGCGTCGTTCGTTTCCATGGTCGTTTTTTTGAATTGTAATTTGTTTTATTCCACTTTGGTGAAATGTCTAGAATGCAAGATGCAAAAAGCGAACAAGTAATTATCGAAAATGGATAGGTGATATACATGACAGACCCATTTGTGGATCCATTTAATTATCCACTCATCAATCCACCTAACTGAATCTCAAACTCTCCAGCTGTTCCTTTATCCATCTATGCACCTTTTGATAGAAACTGGCTTTCTTCATCTTCAATTTATCTCTTTTCTCGTACATTGATCCACCTTTTCAATCCGTCGTCTACGAGTCTGATTCTCCTTTCAAGGTTCCTAGAATCGCCTGTCATATCATTAATCAAAGCGAGTACCGCACATTATTTGGCAACCACACACTCGCCTTGTCAAACGCGTTGCTTCGTGGCTTAGGTTACCAGTAACTGACTACGCAGAAAAAAAACAGAATAGAAAAACTTCTTCTTATCTCGAAATGCAAAAAAAGAGAGGAAGACATTCTTGCGATATTTCTATATTCTTTTTTTCCTACAGGATACAAGCTGGCAGCGAAGGCAAAAAACTGGCCTTCGTCACTTCCGCACCTAAATTTTCTCTGATGATAATAAAATTGATTTTGCTATGAAAAAATGATAGTCAGATGGAGAAGCATCACTTGAAGGATGTGGAGAATGAAGATTAGGGTGAGGCACTTCCTTCCCCCTTCCTGTTATGTTGCCTTAAATTAAAAGAACCTGCTAACTAGCTCTGGGTCTTTCTTAAGAAAAGGAAACTGTTCTGCCATGTGTTTTATTGACAGATATGACTTGGCCGCGTTTGCTTTTTACCATTTATCCAGCTTCAGCCTACACATGCACACACATAGGTACGAAATGTAGACTTCCGGAGCTGCTGTGGATGAGACGATGTGGAGCGGGTAGCAGAGCGATTAATGGGTTGTGTGTGAATAGACAGTGACAAGAAGTCACTTCCGCCAACAAACAATCCTCCCCACAAATATGTTTTTACATTCTCTATTACAAAACCAAAAGAAAACTAAAGAATGTGTAACATTTGAAGGCCATTTACGTTTGCTTATGCCTGATAAGAGCGGTCTGTTTTTCTAACCTCTCACGCAACCTCACCCTCTCAGTTGAGATGGTTGATAATTCCTCATTGCATTATCACGCATGGTAAACATGACTTACAGGTTCTATAGAGTAGTAACACAGCTCCACTCTCATTTTTCAGAAAAAAATGGTTTATTTTAACATCAGATACTCTCGCTGCCTGAGTCTATTAAAATAATTCTGGGCGATAAATTGATCACCTATCGCACATCTCACCTCAAAACTACCACGATTGTGTCTCTGGAACCAAGTTAGCCTGAATTATTAGAGATGACAAGAGCGAACGATATCAACCATCATTTGACAGTGCACAGACTTGAAAATAAGGCGGAAGTAGTAGAGAGGATAAGTGAAAGTCGTCGTACTGTGCAGACCAAATAAAGCATAGGAATAACAACTTACAATTTCCAGTTTCTCCCATAGGTTACACTTAGGCATTTTGGGGAGATGAACCAAGAATCGTGGAAAGGTCTTTAAAACTCTTTCGAAAGATTTATGTATGTCTAAGGAATCTGTCAACATTCTGTCGCTTTTAACAGACTTCAACGTCACTTCAGATTTAAATCTTGACGATTAAACAGTATCAGGAATAATATCCTTTTTTGCAGCTTTTGATTAGGTATTCCATATGAAGCCGACTGTCCGATATTGGCTGTCTGCATTCCCACACAGACGAGTGGTGGAACACCAAGTGAATCATCAAGCTCATGGTTACTGCGGCTTGTCATTCATGTCGCAAGGGTGAAGTGACAAATGGGTGCTCCGAAAGTAATTCATCTTCATTCCCAGTAGAGATTTGTCCCATCTGAACAAACACATCAAAGGCATTATCCTATTTAAATACGCACGTAAGAATCAGTGTACATGTCATTTAATTGCATGACCTGGAAAAATAACTCTGAGGAAGGTATGCTTTCGGCCAGAGGAAAAACAAAGAAGTTATGCGAATTTGGCAAGCAGATGGAGTAAAGCCGACTTTAGCACAAAATGAACGCCAGGAATTGCTTCTCTACGATTTGGCAAAAAAAGTCCTGTGGTTAGCCTCTCCAACTGTGAAAGTTGTGCGTAGTCAGGTCTTGTGTGTGAGCTTTACCAGCCTGCAGGAGCAAAAATAAAAGGATTATTTTCAATCTACCTCAAGATTTTCATGGTAAGAGATCCATCATGTTCTTAAAGTACCCACCTTCCTATTTTACTGTTGCAAAAGAGCAAATAAAGATGCCTCTGTAGAAATTTTTCAGTCTTGCGAACAGTAAAAGCCCTTCAGAGATTTTAAATGTATAATGACCGGATTTTCGCAAAAAAAGTGGGACAGGGAAGCAGAGACAAAACTCACTAGCACAACAAGCTCCACTGGAACAACATCCACCCATTCTGGGAGATAATGGAGAAGAACAGAGCGAAGAAGAAAAAGAATGGAAGTTTGTGAAGAGGTAAATAAAAAAAGTATTCCAGAGGTTGTGTACGCCGCACGCAAAAAGTAGGATCACCTACTGTTGACGTTACTGCATGGTCAAGAGCTAGTAACATCGGCGTAGCCCTGTGTGTAGCGACCAATTAGCACTTTGTATGGCGTTGCCTAAACATTTAATTGGTTGGCTCGGTGACTCGTTGATTGGTTGGATGGTCCAGCATGAATGCGAGTCGGCATGCACGCTTTACGTGCTTGGATTGCGTCGACGATATTCACTGCCACGAGACCCGGCCCAATCCAGCCCCACACAACACAAAGCCCCCCACATCACAGCACACAACATAGCAAAAAATGCAACGCATTCACACATGCACACACATACTACGAAGTGGTAATGATGATAGGGTTAGGTATTCGGTGTTGTGATTGGGTAGACCATAGAGCACATGCACACACACTTTTTTCGGTAGGCAAATTCATTCAAGAAGAGTGGCAAAAGCGTTGAGCCGAATCAGTGATTTCTAAATCTGAGCAGGGTTAAGCATTTCTTTTTTCTCGAAAAAGGAATTCAGTAGTGAAATGCAGAGGAAAAAGTCATCATTACACTTTTTAATTGGAGTAGGATCGAGGGCAGACTTGTAACCGGGATTCCTCCTTCACTTTCAGTTTCACCTTCTTTTTTCCATAGATTTGTATTGGAAAATTCTGGGATGTGCAGTGATTTGAGGTTTGTTTAAATATATGGTTAAAGGTGGGTCTTTTTATTCTGCGGTAGCACAGGGTAGACCTTTGCCTATGACTTCTGTTCACAAAAAAAAATTATGCTATATCGGTTTGTTGTGTTGTAGCTAACGCGATAACTTTTATAGCTGTAGTACATTCCCTCACTGAAACGGAAGATGTGGATTTTGAGTGGAAGCGCTAAATATTTTGAACATTTCCAACTAGAAAAACCCGGCTGGTCACTAATCCTTTTAAGGAAAATAATATAAATTGCCTAAATTTAGTGTTACTTTAAACTTAAAAAGCCCTAGAAATCCCTATAGAAATACTTGACCTGACCTTCGTAAGCTGTACATGACCGCTAACTCGACTAATTGTCGGTCCATCTTAAAGCCCATATTTTAACCCCATTTACCCACTTACTTTCACCCTCATTGAATACGTAAATTTAGTCTATTTAAAGAGCTATCACTTGTCACACTCACTACAAAAAATCGTCCTCTTAGCCAATAGGAGGTAGCTATATGCCGCGGTTGTGCATACAACCACGCTTAGTCTACCTAATTCAATGTCTCACATCACGCCATTGTAAACATCATTTTGGCTTATTTTTTCAAAAATAAATAGAAATGAATCCTTAAGTAGGTAAGTATATAATAATTTTGGTCATTACATCGTAAATTATTCACATCACTCCTTTGTTCGTACTCATACTTAGGCGCTTTAAAACGGGAAAAGGAAAAGATGTGATGAACCCATCAGAAGCCTCTGGTGAAGGCAGTTCCCATAGTTAAGTGAGATACGTACTCAATTAACAAATTTGTAAAATCTTGGAGTGCAGAGAAAGACGAAAACTGAGTGGGGTTGGGTATGGTGAGGTGGGGTAGGATGGGGTGGGGTGACGAGGTAGAGGTAACTATTACCGTATGTTCCTTCGTCGATCCTGCTTACCGTGTCGGCAACGTACATAGTTGTTTGAATTCTATGTTAGAAAAAAAGAAGAACAAGTTAAAGAATTTTTTTCGAAAACATGGCGTTTGAATCATTCATCGCTAAGTCTGCTCAAAGAAGCAAAAAGTACCCATTCCCGGAATGGGACTAGTCTGCTTGTGGCAAGGTATCTGATACAATTATCACAAATGAGTAAAGAACGTGTCAGAGCGATCTAACGCTTTTTGACACTAAGAATGGCCTCTCCGAAATGGGTCCGCTTAAGCTAGATATTGAACCTCGGTCCAGTGCCATTTTAAAATAACCTTTAACAAAGTTAAATTCGATAAAATTTGCTAACTTTTGCTTTATTAAAAAGGCTCTCAGTCTTGCGCAAAGACCATAATTAAATGCCATCTGTATAGATTGTGTACCTCTGCCAAAAAAGGACGCAACCAAATATTAGAGGTACTTACGCACCAGCATAGATCTTAAATTTTTACATACCCCGGGGAGTGAACTTCTTCAGGTATAACTTCAAAACTGGATGTCGACGTTCTTAAAGAAGTGACTGTTGTTTGAGCATCCAATTCAGCCTCTAAAAGCAATTCAAGGGATAAGCCTCTAGGAAACAAACTACTTCGTCTCAGTTGCCATGAAATACTGCCATCGGTATGATCCTTGAAATCCCCTCGTCTGCCTTGAAAATAAGATTGAGAAACTTTCAAGCCTGCTTTTAAGATGACGTCTTTATGATGTGGTTTCAAACATTTTTCATCTCTTCCTATGAACCTTGAACAGTTCAAAGGCTTCTCAACTTTCAGATTGATCCAAGATATTGGAGATGTAATCGAAGGTAGTGGAATAAAGTCGGGAATGAATAGGTCGCCTTTTGGGGTGTATTCAAATCGCTGAGTCTCTTCGTCCACTTTTAGAGGAGGAAGAACGTCCAGAGAGTCGGTTGAGATAAGATGTGTAGAAGAGCTAGAGGAATTGACCCTCTTTAAAAGATCTTGATTCCAAATCCACTTCAAAGTGCTTCTTGATCGGAACGAAAGAGGTTTTAGACATCCCGACCCTCCATAGATGTTTGGAAGACTCCTGAAGTGCGATTTCAGTGGAAGATTGATGTAAAAACTTTTGTTATTTATATTCTTTGAAATGATTTTAGTGGTATCGCCGTTATGAGCTATATGATAACCTTGACAACCGCGATTCAGAGTTATTTTTGAAGAAGTGGAGAACATTTCGACCTCTGGTGGATCAAGACTCGGGCAACTTCGAAACTTGTACAGTGACCCTTTTTTTCTGTTTGAGGCAATCTGGAAAGGGTCAATTTGTCTTGCAATGCGCTCTGAAAGGCATTGGATGCCCCGTTGGACAAGTTTTCGGTTCCTAGAGCAAATAAAATGACCTTGTTACTTAAAGCAAAATAAGTAGCATAATCTCTCAGTATTATCCATCTGATGCGTTTGCTAGTAGAACTTGTGGTTATTTCCTTTTTCATATGTTTCCCTGTAGGCATAGGCTACATTATCAGTAAGTACTTGCTGCAGAAACAAGTCAAGCATCTAGAACAAATGTCAAAGCCCTGATAAATCCCACACTTGCAGTTAACTCGCCTACAAGCTATTCATCTTTCATTCCTACGTTTCGGGCTCCTTCTTCGATTACTTTGGATGCCAGGGGGACATCCAGAGGCACTTTGCATTAGTTAGAAGGGTATGATAAGTACGCATAAAATTCTAAGAGAGACATAGCCGATTATTCAAACAGAATTGGCGGCAACCGCACGTACTCGGCCATCTCCATCGCTTTTAGTAGGAATCAAAGAAAATGAAGAACTCTAAATGGTTGTTCAAGATAAAGAAATTTTTAGCCAATTTAAGCTGTTTACTGCCACAATTAATTTAATTGTGCAGTACGCTTTTTTGGCGGTATTTAACAGTCCGAGATAGCTTATTTACTAGTAATAAGAAAATTAATAGTTCTTTTACCTAGTGCTGGGATAGACTTCCAGGTTATCCGCTTTATAGATCTAAAAAATTCAAGAAGGATGCCGGATGGAGAAGGCTCAATGCACGTGGACCAGGTGTGGCCGCATATTTAATCTGTATCTGATGCCTAGCCAGAGGGTGAATAATTAATCTGTTCTCCCTTGTCCTCCGAAAATTATTTTCCTGGTCCCTACTAAGGACAAATTAATAACTAATGCTTATTAACTAATGAAACTGAGTGGTTGAATTCATTGACCAACAAAATTACGGTCTGTAATTGCTTGGTCTTGACTGACCGCAACTTGAATCTCATTAATCTATTGCATATAGTAACGCGGTGACACTGCTTAACCAATGAAATTCAAAGATCTGGCTAATTCGCCAATGGGATGGCTGTTAGAAACAGTTGATCGTCAGCTAAATGTGTTAAAAAATTCTTTTTAGCTTTGGCCCCTTTCTGGTCCACGAGAGTTCAAACCATGCGCTTAAATCTATTTCAACTTATTTTGAGGCAAAAATGTAGCGATAAGTAAAATTTGGTGATCTAACAGTTTCTTCTTTATGAGAAAAATCCAAGATTATTAGGCTGGTAAGAGGAGGGTTCACCTAATTCAAGACAGCGCATGACCAACTTCTCTGTGCGTGGAATACGGACTTGTTACCGTTCCAGGCTTTCAAAAGAAAGTCAATTTGAGAACACTTTACAGACCGTGACGGATGTAAATTCTGACTTAATCAGATACATTGCTTTTAACGCCAATAGCTCAGGCTCGGCTCCTTCTCTATCTGCCTTGGTTTTGTTTCCAGAGGTGATACCATGGAAAGAGCAGGAGTAATCGCTGGTAGAGGTGTCACCTAGAGAACTCGAAGGATACGGGTGAGATAAGAAAGTATTTTCCTATCCTCCCACCCATCCTTCCCTCTCCTCCTGAATTTCAAATCATCTTCTGAAGATTATATGAATTGGAAGTAATTGCCTTAGAACTGGCAAATGAATAAATCTTTCACTTTTGTGAACACTTAAATGAGATTCAACAAAACCACTTGCTATCGCAAGTCAACCATTAAGCCGGCAACATCCTCCTCAAAATCTTAACTGTCGTTTATAACCGCATGACATTTGGCACCCGGGTGCCTGGCTCTCATGATATACTCTTCTTGAAGGTATAAATGGGCTGTCTCTTTAAACAAAATACTTCCAGTCCCTTCACATTCTTATGACCTAGCCTTCATAGATAACTCCGTCTTATCTACTTTACATAAACCCTGCTCTCTTCCCAATTGTACCTCAAGATCTGTGGAAGAAGTTACTTCAAACGCAAAAAAATAATTCAACCTTTTACCAGATTATCGTCGCAAGAGGTCTGCAGCCCTTTGTGTCTGTGTAATTGCATTTGCAGCCCTCCATATCGTGGATGCAGCTAAAAGGCAGGAGCGTGGAAATCGGCTAAATAATTTCACCTAATGATCATAAAAACTGTCTCATTTTTTTCGAACAGATTTAAAGTGACTGGTTTTAAATTTAAGGCGTTTAAAATAGCCAACGCTTCAGCCTCGACATCTTAATGGCAGTGAACTTAATGAAATTGCCTCAAAAGGCGTCTTTCGACTCGGTACTTTCACAACCATATCCTCGGATCAAATCCTTAGCGTGGTGGATTTATGTTGCATGGTCAGACCGCTCGCAAAAAGGAACTATCCTCTTGCCTATTTAAAATATACGCAGTTTTTAAGTCCGAAAGGAGTGGATATTTTATTTAAAAGTTCTAAACCTTAATCAGTCTGGTTTTTCTCACCTTCCTCCACCCCTTAACCTCGTCCTTTAGACGACCGATTTCCTCCAAAAGACGATCGATGCTACCTCCTTTGAAACTCTTCCAGAAGGAGAAAAGAGATGAGTGGCTGACTGAACGGCAACCTACCTTATTGCTGATTGGGTAATTTTTGATCATTTTGATTTGTTGAGCAAATCGGAGAGAATGTAGCGTCTCATTCAGACAAATCTCAGATGGAGATACCGCTAAAGAGGACGTAAAATCCATGATGACTCAAAATTTATCATAAGTTTAAATGGTCAGTCGAGTAATAAGTAAACTTTTAACCATTAGAACATCCCTGCTCATTCCAATCAGAGCTTTTCAGGCTTCCATGTGTGCTCCAAAGAATGAATGATATCGTGGTATAAACTGACAAGCCTCTAACATTACTTTTCTGTTCCCAAGATTTGGTATTCATTCAATTAACCAACCTGGCAAGAAGACCAGTCATCCGAGCGGCGTGATAGAGCAAATGATAATATAGATGGTTTCGTGTCTAAGGAGTTGTTAAGTCTGCAACTATGAACAGAAACTTTAGAGGCAGTTTTACGCTTCTACAGCAGGGATGCCACTACTCGCGTTGATGTCCACCTCACCACTGTGCAAAGAAGGTCTTGTCCTAGATGCGTTGAGCGCAACTTAGTGTTAGTATGAAACATTAAAAATTTGCTGGGTAGCAAGGAAGTTTTGCACTTCCAATCATCACAAATAATTGAGAAAGCGAAATCGGAGAAGATCACTTTACATCGAAAAAACACAAGTACCATCGTCGAAATGTCACCACATTGTTCCGGTTTGACCTGAATAAATGTTCAAATAGAAAGTCGAATATTTTGGGTCCCAAACAAGTCATCAATAAGTAGACTTACTAATAATAACAGCCGTTTTGGAGTTCCCACCAAGTGCGTCTCGTAAAATCCAAGTCAATTTGGAATCCCTGTATGGTACGTAGATTTTCTGTTTCCTTGCTGAATGCATGGTGAGATGATTCAACGATGCTGGACTACTTAGAGAGGAATATGGAGCACTCAAAGCGACTTCTTTTGCCAAGTTAGCTAGTAAAAAGATAAGTAAAAAATTATGCAGAAAAAGCATTCCCGTCTCAATCAATTGATTATTAGAAATAAGTCATTTCAATTGCGACCCATATTCAAAATGCTCGTCACAAATTATCGTCCACTGCCTCCACTTTATCGATTCCTGTTTTATTGCATAGAGCAGGGAAGAAAAAGGAACGTGGATAAAGCACCCAAGAGTGAGAGGAGAGCTAACTTGGTGGCACACCTAGTCTGGTACTAATCATTAGGAGTATGCCATTGACCAATGAAAACGAAAATGAAAGCAAGGCTTCCACTCTCCCTAGTTTTTCAAGAAGCTTACCTAATCTTCGAATTACGAGGCCTAGAGTACAGAGAGATTTGTTTATACTTTTTGTTTCCGACATGTAGCATGGACTTAGGGTGCGTTGGATCCTTTCGCTAAAAAAAAAAACGAAGTAGAAGAAAGACAGGTAATTTTTCTGCCACTTTGGAGCCTTCTTTCCGCAAAGAAAAACGCCACATATTTTTACTCCCCTTTTCATAAACCTATTTTTTTGGAATAACAAACATTTTGGCCTATCATTAACCACCTCCTTTTCTGTATTACATTTTCCCTCTGCTGCTGTTCGATTGGGCTTATGAGGATGTAAAAATCCGATACAGATGACAATGAAAGGTGATGGGGAATATGGTTAGCAAACCAATATCTTTTACTCTCAATCAATAACAGTGAATCTCCTAACAGATAAACTTAACAACACTCTGAGGCACCAGGACTTGGTTTGCCGTGGAGGATTAAGAAACTCTTCAGATTGATTGATTGGTCGACTAGGTCTGATTGTTTCTCAGGACATCTTTTTTCTTAAAGCGCCTACGATTTGTGGCATATTTTTAGAAATACCTTTGTCTGGCTTTAAAGAGTACGATGTGAAACAAAAGAATATTGACTTATTGACAAATTCATCAATGCCAACACCTCACTCTAAAAAAACTGTCTGAAAATAATTTCAGAGACAAAACAATCAATAAATAAAAAAGTAGAAGGCATTTGAGTGAATAAACAGTTGTACCTGCCAGCAAGATCAATCAGATGCAGCTTTGATCGAAGTGCTACGATTCCTGAGCTGCTTTTAACATTCTAAAAAGCGCCCGATAAGTGGTGTTCAGGACTTTCACCTACCTGGCTAATGTGAATCGTAAAAACTGAATGACTTCGACTGCTCTTTGGGTTTGCTGGCGTTTCAGCTGTAGCTCTGAAACAATAAATTGCCTAAAATGGAATGTTTCGCGAACCTCGAGGCAGTTCCGCGATCAATGAGGCGTAGAACATCGTCCAAATGTGATATGGCATGTTTCGAGAGATCTAAGAAAATTTTCGGGTGGCGAAAGTATACTTCAAACTCACTTTCTGCGTAGGGGCCATCCCTTGGGTGCTCACGAACTCGTAGAGATACCTTTTCAACCTCGTCCTCCGTACTTTTGGCTAGGAGATCGTATACATGTTCGTTGTAGACCTCAAAAAAGCTAGGAGAAAAAGGGGGAAAGTTGAAAGGTTATTTATGCTATCTACTTATAAAAACATCACGGCAAAGCAATTGAGCGCATTGGGCTAGGCAGGATCAATAAAGGTGTTGTAGTTGTCATTCCAGCTGTCAAGCGTTTTTAAGCTAAACCGGCAAATTACAGGAGACAGAGAACATCTACGTGCTTAAAAATCACTTATTTTACTAATTTAAACTTCAAAAAATGAGCTCATGAGTTTTATTTGCCGAATTAGACAAATTGCTACCAGTGGTTCTCGTAGCGCCATTTTAACTTTTAGAAAGATAGCGGGAGAGTGTTATCTAGCGTTTAAAACTTAACTAATTTATTGACTGTTTTTAAAGTAGTGGTTGGCTTTCAGCCCTCAATTTCGGTAGAATGCCATTGCTGAAAGTGGTAACTAAAAGTTAATAAGTCATCACTAATTGATAAATTGTTTTGAAAAATCGGACTAGTTACTGCTGCTGATTGTCAAAAGTAGGCACCTTTAAAGCAATCTAGTATTCAGTGATCATGCAAATGCAAAGAATTCATTCAAGCTAGGAAGTAGGTGTTACCTCTTTCACATTAGTATTGATAGTTTGAATGTTTTAATACTTCTAGAATGAAATTTTTAGGATGCATTTATAATAACCAGTTTCGATTTGTATTTTATTAAAGAGAGGTCAGACTTCATGCTATTGTTAAAAAAATCCAGACAGAAGCAATTTAGTTGAGGAACAGATGTAGAAATATATCAGTTCATCTGACCGCCTCTATGTCCATTCGGAAAACTCAACCCGCTCATTGACCGGTTCGGCCTTGCACCCACAACTTTTGTTGCATCTCTTTCGACCATTGATTCATCCTGCTTCTGTCCATCCTAATATCCACCCATCCAGTTATTCACCCACCAATTCAATTATCCGACCATCCATCCATTCATTCAACCACGAAAAAAATGCGCAGGTGGTCACGTTGTTCAGCAATGGCCGAACAATTAGTGTGCTTTTGTACGTCTTCTTTTAAGAAAGCATTTACGATCCAGAAAGCGATTCACACGCCTTTTAGACCTGCGCTTACGATGATGACCAGGGCGCAGCAAACAAAACAAGTTTGTGGGCCGAATGGTCCAAGTTTTCTGCACCATATTATGAGGTTTCAAGGCAAGATATTGTATTACACCCTAAAGTTTCGATGAGGACAAAAGCCTCTTTAATTCTGTTACTTAGCAACGCTTTTGCAAGTGTGCATGTGTGCTAATTAGATACACATCGCAATGCACCAAAAAAGGATCACTGATTGAGGCGTCGCGCTCTATCGTGTACACATAAAAAAACAAAAAAGGGGTAAGTCAATCACGATAAAATCTAATTTAAGGATTTACCTGATTTCCAGAAACGTATCATTCGATGTTCTATGAAGAGCAGATTCAAATAGAGCCTAAAGGCAATGCCTATTAACCCTCAACCCACCTTGCAGCATTGAGGAACGAGACCGGGACAGTTCTGTGTTTTGGTAATTAATAAGTGGTTAGGATTAAACAAACCTTTGTACCGAAAATCGTGTACGTCTTTCCCGTTCCTGTCATGCCGTAGGCGAAAATGCTGCAGTTGAACCCATCGAGGCACTCCTCAACGGCTTTTAATCCAATGCATTTAAAGATCTAGAAAGAGGGAGAAAAGAGATTATTTAAAATAGAAGGCACTTCATTTTGACTTTCTAAAAAGGATTCTTTCGGGACGAAGATGAAGTCGAAGGTACACTGGCGTGGATCGACATCTAGCATAAAAGACTAGAAGACCTTAAAGATGCGCGTAATAAAGACTTACATGTGTGGTTCTGGTGTTAAGAACAGTGATAGCGTTAGAGTGAACTTTAAGAACACCCGATTCTCCATCCCCATCTTGGCTGAATGAATGGAGGAGATGGAATAAGGAATACTGGCTTACTTCGGTAAAATTCGGAGAGCCACCACCAAATTGGCCATTTAAAAAGCTAAAAAAACCAAGAACAAATTTTATTCTAACTTTGCTTCGTTCATGCAAAGAAACATGCAAATTTGACTTTGAAAATATGTTGTATGCAAACAATTAGCTCCATACTTTATAAACGACCCCATAATTAGATCGCAAAGGGCATTTAGTCCCAAAGAGGCCTGATCGAAAAGTTGCTTTTAAAGGAAAGTGTTAAACAAAGCTATACCAAGCCCCATATTTGTTGAATTTTTAAATAACCAACCTTGGATTTTATGACAAGACAAACGTCATTTCCGCACACAATGCGAAAACTATCACTTAAGACATGTAAAAAATTTAGGATCTACTAAGAATGAAACCAAGATCTGGGTTTAAAAATTTCACTTTTGCACTTTTTACCGTGGCAAAGAATCTGCCACACAGAGGGATTATGATTTTACTCGCGTATTGTTTCAGTAGCTGGTTAATCAAACTATTGGAGCCAAAGAGGAGCACACTCATACAAAGAAATCCTTAATTATTGAAAATCGCATAAAAGCACAGAACAAAAGGCAAAAACGCAGGAACGCAAAGCATGCACAAAGAATTGTAAAAGTGGCAAGTCCGCAACAACCTTCATTTTTAAAAGTATAAACAAATTAGCGTAGACGAATGGAATAATAGAATCTGCAACAAGGAAAGCCTAAGTAAGGCGCTAACCCATACTGAGCTATAACGATATGTCAAACAAATAGACAAGCCTCAAATTTTCGGTGCGTTCGATTAGTAACACGATGTGGAATTCTCAAATTGTGCGTTCAAAGGAACAATAATCCCAATTTTTGACAGCTGCATATAGCCCTTGAATCTTAATACAAAAATGTTGTTTATAAAATATAACCGAATTAGAGTTCTGCATTTGCATCTATTTTACAATTTTCAAAATTAGAATTAACAAATTGCTTCTTATAAGTCATTGATTTGTAGCAGTGTGACTCTCAAGTCACTAGTATCGGCTTACCGAAATGTATTCTTGTTTATTTGTTTATACAGACCGTTTGGATTAGTGGCTGATTTGCGTGTTCTCTTGTGCAATTAGTTAGTTGTTGTGGTCTTTCTTTTAACGTTTTTGCTTGCAGCATGGCACGTCTGTTTACTTCTACTTGATTTGGCACCTAAAATTTTATTTTTTGCGCCCCTTAGTCTTAAGTTCCCTTAAGATGTCTCAAATTGGGGATCCTGAGCCGCCTTCAGATCTCGAACAGCGCTCTGTTATCGATAAACTAGCTCAATTCGTTGCTCGTAATGGGCCTGATTTTGAACGCATGACTATGGAAAAGCAACAGGGCAATCCCCAATTCGCCTTTCTCTTTGGTGGGGAGAATTCTGACTACTACAAACATAAAGTTGAGGAACTGAAAACGACCGTGCAGCAGCAACTTCCACCTCCTCAAATGATGTCACAGCAGCCTTTTCACGCTGACCCGATGAGCCTTCCTGCACACGTTAGTTTTAGTAAAATCTGGCCCCTTTTCTGAGAGTTTTTTCCATTTGACTTTTTTCTTTTGTAGCCTCAGTGGGGAGGTCCACCATACAATAGAAATTGGGAAGAATGTGGAGAAAATTGGGGCAATACCCAATGGCCTCCGCCACCACTACCCCCTCAGGGCAACTGGGGGTCCAATTGGGGGTCTCAAAATGGTCCACCTCCTCTCTGGTGCCGCAGTCCTTATCCTCCCAATTTCTATCCTCCTCCCCCACCCCCGCCCCCACAACAACAGACACCTCTATTGACAGAAGAAGACGTGAAGAGGAGCGAGGTAAATCTCAAAGCCCAATACGACAAGATAATCGGGGAGGAGAAACCCCAAGCTGTTCGTCAGTGCCTAGACAAGGCTCGCATGGATACATTCATTAGTGCAGCTGCTACCCTGTCTGTCAACCCAGAAGAATTCTCCAGCGCTATCCAACCGCTAATCGAAACATGCACTAAGGAGAATATCGCCAAGGGAAAGAACTGGGCTGTGGAGCTGATGTCTCGCGGTGAAGCTTATGCCAATCTTGTTGTGGATTATCTTCTTCTTCGCGCTCAGAATATGGACGCCAGCTTTGAAACGCGTCTGCACATCGTATACCTTATTAATGATCTTCTCCATTTCCTCAAGCGCCACCCTGATGTCGCTCATTTCCAGTCAGCATTGAATCGTATCGTTGTACCGGTTTACTCGTTAGCTCTTGAGATGGCAGACGGAGAGAAGAAGGTTAAGTTGATTCGAGTGCTCAGTTTGTGGGAAACCAATGCTTACCTCCCCGATGACATATTGAAGAAGATGAAAGAGGAAGGGGTTCGCGAGGCCTTTATGAAGGAATGGAAAGTGGACCGGGATAAGGTTAGAGTTGTTACTTTATTTGCCTTACATTTTCTGTTAGATGCACGCAGAGAAGATTGCCGAGGTGGAGGCTGAGCACACAACTCGTTACGAGGCGCTGAAGAAGCAGCACGATGATTTTGCCGATCACGTACACAAGACGTTGGTGGCAGCGGCTGAGTCGGAACATTCAGAAGGTGGACCTCTACCGTTTCCCGATTTTTCTCGCTATGGGCCGCCTCCACCACCCCCACAAGGCTTTGGTGGTGGTAATGGTGGTGGCTGGGGTGGTGGAGGTGGAAAGTTTGATCCTCCACCTTGCTGGCATGGACCTCCACCCTTCATGACGGGACCACCGCCAATGCCTGGACGTGGTGGTGATCGGTGGGGGCGCGGAAGAGGTGGAGACTTGCCTTCTTACCATCCAGATGATGATTTTTACGATGGCAGAAGAGGAGGTCCTCCACCTCCCCACATGCCGTATCGTAGTGGACCTTCCAGGGATCGCTATCGGCGTGATGGGCGATTTGACGAACCCTATTATAACCACCATCACCATCAGGACGACCGATCTTACCGTGGCGGAATGCAACATCGACGTCGATATGAGGAAAATGATGAGGAACTGCATCATTCCGGAGGTGTAGAAAATCAGGAGTTGGAGGAGGAGGAGGTAGAGCAGCAACAACAGGCTAATCCACCATCTGAAGAGGACCTAATTCCAAAAGTCCCTTTTTGGCAACTGCCTGCAGGACTTATGCATCCACTGATAGGGCCGAAAGACTTTGATTTCGCTCCATTGGACCCAGCAAAGCTTCGTCTTCTTCCTCCGGAACCGCCCTCGGAGCAGTTGATGCTTGCGCTGGATGCTTACTATGTTCAACCTTCGCACGACCGCCCACGTGATCCGGAAGGCTGGGAACGACTCGGGTTGTTCGAATTTTACCGGTCTAAAGAAGAGGCGAGAAACCGAAAGGAAAGTGAAGTCAGTGCGACGGTAACAGACGAGGAGGAGGAAGAGAAAAGTGGTTCAGTATCGCCAGGGGATCGTCCAAAGAATCAGGGTCTGCCGCAACTGGCCTACCTTACTGCCTACCCTAAATCTGCTATCGGACAGGCGATTCGTACAGGTCCAGCAGCTTTAATCGCCACACCTCCACCTAATTTGGGTATGCCAAAGATGAACGCTCAGTTTGCAGCCGCTGCTGCTGTTGCTGCGGTTAGTTCTGGGGCTGGAAGTGGTGATTTACCAGGGGGGGGTTTGAAATACCCTCCACCAGGAATGTCTCCATCGACGCAGCAGAATAGCGTCGGACTGGTTCCACCATCTACCCAATTAATTCCGAGAGCTTCCAGATTTACCTCGGCTACTCGTCGGCGCTCGAGGTCACGATCTAGGTCGTATTCAAGGTCTCGGTCTGGGTCTCAATCAGACTCGCGCTCTTCTGGGTTCGTGTTTTCATTCCTCACTTCTCAAAGGGTTCCGGTAATAGCGGTTTCTTTTGTTAGATCACGTTCCAGATCATCATCCCGGTCGCGATCCCGATCCCGTTCTCCTCGTTCGCGTAGCCGTTCACCTCCCTCTGATCGTCGTTATCGAGATCGATCGAGGTCACCTAGAAGTACCGATGGGTCGATAACTACAGCAGGCTTTATGCGTCGCAGTGGTGGTGGTGGTGATCAGAGGAACAACCGAAGGTAGTAGAAAATGAAGGCAGTTTTGCTTACTCATTCCTTTTAGAAGTGGAATGGAAAGTAGCTATCCTCCTCCGCAGCATCCTACCCACTGGGGTTATGATCATTCACTCCCTCCTCCACCAATGGTTTCGTCATTTGATCGAAGGGGAGGTCCTCCCGGTCAACTGTATCCAGTGGGTCACCTTGGTCAAGTTCACAGCTTCTGTTTCTTTGATAATGTGTAATGACGCTCGATTTCAGCCTTACGGTATTGGCGGTTACCGCGGCAACGGTTATAGTGCCTCGTCCCCTCCTCCTCCGCCCTCTCATTCACCCATGGGAAACGGTCAGCGTGGGGGTAGCTCCTATTATGGAAGTGGGGGTGGAAATCCCTACGCCAACACCAACAGACGTGGAGGCTATCAAGGGCGATGATGGTGCTGATTTTGGCTGCATTTGTAACCTCATCCTTATCGTGTTGCTTAAAAACTCCGTCCCTTCCACTTTTCTATCCTAATAAAGGCCATCTTCTGTTGCCTATGTTTTTTTCATTTCTGATCGTCAATCTAATTTTGAGTGTTAACTCTTCTCTATCTTACAGTGAAAAAAAAATGGTTAGAGTATGCGTGGTTGGCTGTTTGCACGGGCGGCTGGATCGGGTGTACGCAGACATAGAAATGATGGATAGAGAAGCAGGCAAGAAGACGGAATTGGTTTTGTGTTGTGGCGACTTTCAGGCTGTTCGAAATCCGGTTGACTTGCAGGCATTATCAGTGCCACCCAAGTATTACGAGATGGGTGATTTTTATAGGTAAGTGGGGGTGGTTGAGCTCTAACATTTGACTACTAGGTACTACTCTGAAGAAGTGACCGCTCCGATATTGACCATATTCGTGGGAGGTAATCATGAGGCGTCGAATTATCTACAGGAACTGCCTTACGGAGGATGGGTGGCGCCTAATATCTGGTATATGGGTGAGTCTTGCTAAGGCGATCTGATGCTGATACACTCGACAATCCCTTTTCTGGGAGTATCGTTGGATTCGCATGGTCGTCCCGATAGCGATTAATGGTTCTGGATTCCAATATTCCGAATCTAGAATTTTATAGTGTTTGTGTGGCTAGGGAAGACAAAGATGCTAGGAAGTTCATGGAAGGTTTTGAAGATCTAAGGGTGTCGGCAGTCGCAGTTCTGGTGCTCCATCTTGATCTGAAAGATCAAGCAAGTTAGGTGTTACAGTGAACAATTAAAATCCAATGATGGGAGCAGGTGAAATTAACTCTTTAATCATTCGAAACACAACCATACCTCCAGTATTCTACACCTGGAACCGCGCGTGATATACAGGATTTGTTTGTGTGAGTTTGTAAGGTAAAGAAAAGTTGCACATCAGTCATTTTAACGTCATTGAAGATCTCTCCGAGCGCACCCGTTCCATCTTCAAGTTGATAGTTTGGGTCACACTCATATTTCGGAATTTCAAAGCTTTCAGCCCCCTATTAACAAATTCCTTTGAGGTCTCTATCTTTTGAAGCTTTGAAATCGTTGTATATTGGTATTGCAGCTGTCATATCATGAACACCCTCCAGTAATGTAGGGTGTGAGTGAGAATGAAACATTTCGTTTACGCCTGCGTCAATTGGGAATGGGAACCCTGGAAGCCAAGAAAATGGGCGTTGCACGTATTGAGGGATGGAAGCAAGCTTTAAAGGCGTTCAGTGCTCACATCTTATAGAATCGGCTCGTTAGTAAATTGCTTTTTCTCTGTTCGAGTTGTGATAAGACGTGAATTGAATTCCCCTGGTGCTCGCTTAACAAGCACCATGGGCAATTGCCCCCTTTGAGCTGTCTAAATTCTGAAGGTCAAGGAACAACCACAATGGAGATCTACTCATTCGATACGATACAACCTGAGCCCACATAGGACCAACTTTCCTCCGAGAAGCAGTTAGAGCGTCTTCTTATCCTTACGCGGCAAGATCTCATTCAGCAGATGTTATCCATGGAAAGATTTGACAATGAAGATGGGGTGGGAGTGAGGTATCTTCCTGCCTCTTCATGTTTCCCAAGTTATTAGCGTTGTCTCTCATTAGTACCAGAATTAGATGATTACGTAATCACATACGAAATAGAATTGACATTTGGAAAATAGAGGCGAAATGGGAACGCTGGTAACAAGGCTCCTCAATGTTTTCAGGCTACGCTGGAGTTGTCCAGTTCGCCGGTCTTCGAATCAGTGGTCTCTCAGGCATTTACAAACTCCATGACTACTGCCTTGGTCACTTCGAACACCCACCGTACAACGAGGCGACCAAGCGCTCTGTCTATCATCTTCGAAACCTCGAAGTCTTTCGTCTCGGTCAAATTTCCCGTCGCCTGGACATCATGCTGAGTCATGATTGGCCACGAGGCATCTACCACTATGGTGACACACAGCATCTATTGTTGCGGAAACGTCACTTTAAGGCTGAAGTGGAGGCTAACACCCTGGGAAGTCCGCCAGCGGAGCAGCTGCTTTGTCGTCTGCGTCCAAGGTTCTGGTTTGCGGCGCATCTGCATTGCAAATTTGCCGCAATTGTTCAGCATAGGGTAAGGTACTTCTCTCCAATTATGTTATGCCATCCATGAGTCCGGACATGGCTCTGTTATAAGCCTACCGAAGAACGGATGGGGTGTTGGCAGAAATGACGTGGCCACATGATAGTGATCGTAACCCACAAGAACTAAATGGCCCATTTAAACGCAAATTTTGCACATTTTCTCGGCACCCGCTATAATCACTTCTGCGTCAGTCATCATGACCTACTTGATTCCCCAGGCATAACTACTCAGAAGTTAGGATCATGGGCTATCCAATAATTTTTAACCTACCATCAGTGATGGATCCTGTATATTGCGATGGGTCTATGATTACGTCCTTGTGAATTGTGCTGTGGAGGCTTTATCGGGTCCGCAGCATTCATTTCAGGACTATTTTTCTTTGTTCATTGTTGTTTTTGTTTGTAGCTTTGCCTAACAACATTCTTGTCTCCTTTTCCTTTTTGGTACTTCGTTTGATCTTCACTACCACTCGACTGTCTCTTGGAGTACCATTTGGCCGTTGGGGGGTAGCATTTCTTCGTATTGCTAATGTTGTTGTTTTTGATTTAGCTGGCAACTACCGCCCTGTGGAACACCAGGTTAGTCTTTCTAGTATGCGTCTCTGCATCTCTGGCAATCCGAGTTGTGTAAATTAGCGTCTAGTCAATGAAGTCAGGTCAATATTGTCACTAATTTGATATCTCATTCTTCCCAGAAGACGTTTATAAGGCTGTGGTGACCTGAAGCCCACGGACATCGGGGAGCTTGCGTGATTAAACGCGTTTCATGCTGTTACAGCGAAGCTATGATGATCTGCCCCTCTTCTTCAGAATCCTCCAGATCGACAGACAAAGTTCCTCGCTTTGGATAAATGCCTTCCATCCCGCGACTACCTCCAGTTCCTGGACATCGAACCGGATCCTTCACCTGCTGCGTTCGATACAGAAGGTAATGTTATAGGTAAAGATCCAAAGGAAGGACCCATAATCGTTACCAACATGGCATCAGAGGGGAAGGGGGCCGACGAGGAAGGAGGAGAAGATGCAAAAGGAAAGCTGTTTATTGATCCGGAGTGGTTGTGTATTCTGCATTCTACGAATCAGTTTCTGTCTCTCACGCAGATACCGTGTATGTTGCCGGGACAGGATGGCAAGCCAATGTGAGTTTTCTCACTAAACACATTCGCATTTAAGCATTAACTAAGTGAGCCAATTACCTTTTGATACATTATCAGTACGGAAGTTGAAGGAAATAGTTGCAGGTTTGCATGCGATCGCCTCGGAGGCCACCATAGGGTGCTTCAAATCTCGCTAACTCGAATCTCACTTTGTTGTTCGTCTTTACGCAAACCTCGAGATTGTTATAGTTGGTAACAAACGAACGCGGTTTAGGGTGTCCTTGCTCTGTGAGTCTTCACGGATTCAATCATCCATGATAGGTGGTATTAAAGTGCGGTAATATAACCATCGGTACTGATATGCTTACTAGCCTTCTGGAGTTTGTCGTTACAAGGTGTATTCGTCTGGAGGCAGGTCTAGGGGACCCATGATATAGCGAAACTACGTGAGAATGCAAGCGTTCGCGTTCAATAAAGTCCATTAACAGGTTATAAGTAGCACTCTTCATTTCATTGCAGACGGTCCTATTCTGCAACGACAGACGATCTGAAATCCGTTTATGAGACTTTCGCAGGTATTTTTAGCCTGCCTCACAACTTCGAACGCACCGCCCCAATCTACAAACCAGATGACATGAGCTTAAGGCGAAACGACAACAAAAAATTGGCGGAGTTAGCTGAAATCGACGCTCGGATTCAAAAGCAGGCCTTTTTCTCAAATCCCCAAACCGAGTTATTGTGTGCCATGTTGGAAGTGACCAATCTCAATGCTGCACTGATGGGCAAAGAGTCGTATAACTTGTCTGAAATGACAAGTCGTATAATGACAAATAATGAAGAGCAAGATGACGATGATGGTGCTACTGGTAGTGATGAGGACGGATTTGGACCGAGTCCGTCAAAATTTCCTCGAATGATACCAAATCCGGAGGCGGTAAATCTGGATGAAAAGTACGAACACGATCGAGTATCGGTGGGAGGTGTTTACGGAAGTGGAACATCAGAGACACCGATGAATGAGAATGAGTATAACCCAGAACCGGTCGTTAAAAATCCAGAAGTGATCGATATTGATGGTTTAGACGATGATGCTGAAGAAGAGGAAGCAGAAGAAAGTGAAGTACCAGAAGCGTATGAACCGCACTCCGTGACCGGATGTGAGATCGACTCCGAGGTCATTTACAATCCTCAACCGATGAGTTCCAAGGAGTTAGGTGTGGAGGGAAGCAAGACTAAGCAAGATATATGACCTCAGCTTTTTGTGCATTTTGTGTATAGGTGCAAACTCTGTAAATATTTGGCATGCAAGTTCAATGCATTAAAGATTTTTTTGCCTTTCCGTTAACTTTTTTAGTTTCTAAAGAGGTGAACCACACCTTTTCAAAATTTTAGGATGAATTTTATGCAAGATTGTCTTTAATGAGTGTGGATTGTGACGTCTCAATGTCTATTGCTAATTGGCAATCTTAGTGCGATCTATTGACAGTTTTTTTTTCTTGTAATGCTTAATAACGGTGAAGATATTCCAGTCCCTTTCGGGTGTAGCCTGTCCAACCTGTGCAGGCGGTTCACACAAGTTGATCAATCTTTTCACTCCAAGAAGACTACGTTACAGATTTCTGTGCTTTCACATTTAAGTCAGCTACGCACAAAAGTATCAATGTTGGTCGCGAGTGCGTATAGCACTCTTATGGCTGCGACGCTGAAGTGTGCACTCGGATTATTATGTGTTAGCTATTATCTTGGGTTTAGCTTGGTGATGGGACCCTTTCTCAAGTACTGAGAGCCATGCAATTCACAATGGCGTCTACGGGAATGGTTTATTCCTCTTCTGACGGATCGTTTGCCTACCGATATCCGAGCCGTTCGGGCCTCCCACACTCCTTGAACAAGGTGTCACTAAATTTCGGCCACGTAAGGATGGCTGTTTATTGACATACCAACAGCCTCGTTGAACACTTAAAGCCAGCTCTGATGCACAACAGGCGGGGTTCCTCTCTGTTACTGACCGTACACCTTTGAAACCGGTGGCTGATACCACGTTCCATCCTCTTGACAGAGACGACACCATGTAATGCGTTAGTTTTTCATCCACTGTTTAGGTAAAGGGACTAGTTGGATGCTCCTCTAGTGTACGTTCGCCAGATAAGGTTGGTCTCCGGGCCATGCCAATAGCCCCGAGCCCCACTGTAGGTCGAATATATGTACACTGCTCGAGAAATGCATTGCATACATTTCCAGAGAAGTCTCGGGTGCTAAAATTATTTGATCCCTTAGGATGACCCACACAATGTGCTGTAACGATAAAGGCAAGTTTTAGCGTCTCGACGCTTCCATTAAGGCAAAGAAGGCACAGTACTAAGGCAGAATATGCATTTTAGAACCAGAGGGCTTGGGAGCTGTCGGCATGGCCTGGAGGGCGGCCAACCAGCAAGTACAATATGGCCACCCAAGTGACCGAAACAAGCAGTTCGAAGAAACAAAGTATTACACAAGTATTTTGTCACCGAGAGCAGTTGCTTACATCGACATCCACTTCCACATCACATACAGAGCAAAATGGGACCTCTCGTTTGATTCTTGTAGCAAACCCCTTATTTCAGGCACTTCTAGGAGGAAAACTGCAGTACCTTCAAACGAATGGTAATTTCTGTACTTTTTTCCATTTTGGGAACAGGGTAGGAGGACCTTACATTCCCACAAAATTCCGTGTCAGGATTATCTATGCCTGGATCTAACCTGACCAAAGCTTAGTTATTATGATTATGCAGATTTGGAAAAGTATGTAATGAAGGATGTACTTCACGAAGAGTATTGTAGCGTCCCGAGGCTTCCGTTAAGGTAAAAGAAGGCGCAGTACTAGGGCAGAATACATGTATTCCGGAAACAAAGGACTTGGGGGCTATTGGCACGGCCCGGAGGCCGACCAACCGGCTAGCACAAGATGGCCACCCAAGTGACCTAAACCGGTGGTTAAAACAAACAAAGTATTACAAGTATAATTGTTTAGTCGCGGTAAGAATAGGCATACAGCAAGTCAAATATAATTTACGCGATACTGACAAATAAGTAATTTTTTGTCTTAAATTGGGTTGGACTTGTTACAAATAATTTTTTTACAGTATTCGAGGGACGCGTCCGCCATTTTCTTGTTTATATGTTTGGTATGGAGACATTGTAGCCTGAGAAATCACCTATTATTGCAGAAAAGTTGAGCATACTAATCTACGGGGTTTTATGTATGTAGTTATATGCGCAATAGTCCCCAGTAGGAATGACAAAGTTATTTTAGATAAGCGGCGGAAATCTGGTTCGATTGTTTTATCAGATATTTGTTTAGGCGGTCGGGTTGGAAGCGTCGGTGCAGCTGGGCTCTTGGTTTCGCATGTCTACAGGCTTGGCTTCACTCGTGTTTGGACTTTGTTCTTCTCTGTCGATCTTCTTCGGATAGCTAATTAAAACTTTTTAACGGATACTGGGTCTTGGTTGTTATTTTCTTCACACCTTATAAAATCGAGCTGTTTCACCTTCCGTATTTCGTATTTTTTTCTCTATTAATCCTCGTATCATCTCTTCCAATTGCACTCCAACTTTCACCTTCAAACTGTGCCAATTTCTCCTAGTTCTCAAGGGTTGCGGTTTGCATTGTTCCCGTGCTTTGATCTCCACTACATTTGATGCTTGCTAACTTATGAAGAAAGAAGGACCTTTTATCTGGTGAATCCGTTTGATGTGCACAAACGTTGTGCAGACTATTGTTTTTAATGCTAGAATGCGCTCACGTTATAAAAATCCTTCTTTAGATGGGGGAAACGAATTCGAAGGTGGCATTCGAAATTTGCGTGGTGACGGTGGATTTCCTAGGCAGCAGCCTCGGTCCGGGCATCAATATGGTCATGTTTGATAACAAAAACAGTCAATCACCGGTTATTGCATTGGAACACATTTTCCGAAACGAACTGGATTATCACCAAGCCAAATTCACCATTGATCTCCAGCCGTGGAGCAAGCCCAAGGTATTTTTCAAATGTAAACGCGCTCTTATTCCGTGATTTAATGGTTGTTGCAATAATTTGCCAACTGGGTAAGGCTGATAGATCAACAAAACAAACCGAGTTTTCGTTGTGTACCCAGCTTCTACACCTGACAATTTTATCATAAATCTCGAAGTGTATGTGCTATTGTCATTGTGGGTCTTCCTCTTAGTGGTCTTCAAAAAATCCAATTTTCTGCTTTACTTTCTTGTCGAATATGGAAACCGTTACTTTATTCGGCAGTAAAACTCTATTAGTTTATGGGCAAAATTTTAAATGCTTTTTGCCGATTGATTCATCCTGTAAGCTGTGAACTTCTGTACAAGCCAAATAACTAGTATTCTTCGATCAAATTAAATCCTTTTTGCAAAGTACGCTTTTTGTGTTTGGTGCTTTCGGTTATAGGTGGATCATTTGCACTCTCCTGCAATTGGTTTTAGCGGATAGCATCGGTTGGCCTAATTTTCCATGTAGTGATGGTTTTTCAGCAGCTTTTCCGGATACTCGAACGCATTCACAAATCACGTAGTCCAATGCTTATCACCTTGAAGACTTGCTTTTTTTCTTTCAATGCAAATGTTCCCACTGCAGTGAGTTCCAAAGTCCAAAAAGCATAAACTAGATGGAATTTTGAATTCTGAAGCCTATCCACGTCAAAATATGTGGGATTTGGATTAAGTAGGCCACTTGAGCTGTGACTTTTACTTCCGCTAATCTCTTCTCACTGTTTTCTGCTGGCATTACAAAGCACCAAGCTTTATTAACTTTCGAAATTATCTTTGCTTTGATATTTATACCTTCACTAATCACTCTTGTAGTGTTCGATTGGTAGTCTCTCTGGATGGCTTTCAGCCCTAGCAGGTGCCTCTAAAACTAGTCTACTTCCACATAATTTCCCAGAAAGATGGGTTTTAGAATAGGAATTCAAACAAGCATAGGAAGTCCTTTGAGGTATATTTGCGTGCATTGAAATAATTCTCTACTCCCCTCCTCCCCCCCAACGGGATCAAAGCCAGCTGCGAAGTAAAATATTCGACCCTGACAACTGCCATTACTGTGTTTTACTTCCTAACTATCGTTTCTATTTTGCATGCGATCATGCATTTGCAATGAGCTAGTATCAATGTAAGGGAATAGCCAATGGGATATTAGCGCAATCTGGAGGATGATATGAGCCAGTATCTTCTCCCCTTCATCGTATCCCAAGGTGCGATGTAGGGTCTTTTCACGGGTAGGTCCTCTAATGTAATGAATTCGGTAATATCGCATTTTCTTGTTTAAACCGTATCTTGTCAAGTAGGTAGATTTCAGGAGTAATCATTTGTTCCTTGGTCAATGAGCAATGTGGACTAAACTCGTATCAAAAGACGTGGGTTCCTAGTCGCACTCTCATAAAACCTAAACGGCAATAATTTTGCATACGAGTTGATTTGTGTTTTTTATATTGTGACCACCTTTCTTGCATTTAATGCATTATTTTTTTTTCAAAAAAGAGAGTGATTGGAAAGTTCGTGCGCTTTTAGCCATGACTCGCTGGTTTAGGTGAGCGTGGGGGCGATTTTACCATATTTAAAGTGAGATACGGATCAAAACTGACTCCTGAAGATCGAATGATGGACTCTCGACACATGTAGTTTTTTACACCTTTTATCGGTACCTCTCATGAAAGTCATGAAAAACTACCTCCAAAATTCATCCAGATATCAGTTTACTTGTGTGTATTTGGTCGGCTATTAGGCGCATAACTTGCTAATGACGAGCAGTTTTCTTCTAGAAGACGGATCGTATAACGTGACCGAATTATATCTAAGATGTTGATGAATGATGTGGACGGGTTGGAAGCTGCAGTAGTAAAAAGGGGCGGTGGATGCGCCGCAGCCTGGCTTCGCGTATTCCGGCAGTGTCGCGTTGGTGATCATTTTGAAATAAGTTCGCATTACTGATTGGCTTAGTGAAGGGGTTGCTCGAACCGAACTAGGCCACGAACCTAAGCAAGGTAAGAAAATAAACAAACTTCGATGAGTGGAAACTGCTTTGACGCACAAGAACTTGGCATTGCATGCTAGCTATAAGTGCATATCTGAGTTCATTTTGCTGTCAGTGCTGAGATGCTGGCCTTTGCATGCTTCTGCCGCCTTGATGCCCTTTTCAATTTCTGAATGAACTGATTCACCCCAATTGTTTAGCACTTTGGTCAAGAAATCTGCATTGTCAAGACTCTCATCCAATACAGTACGTTTTTCAACTAATTTGTGTTGGGAAATGTAGAAGGGTGTCTTGTTACCCAGTTTGCGTCAATTTGCCAAAGTCGCAATCATTCGTGTGCAACTGTGCTGTGTCCATCGTTGAGATAGAACGATTCTTCTCGTGTAATTCATCGTCAGGTTATGCGCTAGCCGTCTGTTCGTGTAAATGACTAAAGTGGTAGTGAGGTGGGAATCATCACTGGGTTTTATCGCTTCACAAGCAACTTTATCAATTACCACAAGCCGTTGCATGCATGGGCACACGAAATGTACAATGACTTTGCCATCCAATGGCGTAATTATTCGTGTAGTACCACCCCTTGGATTTTGCTTTCAAATCCGTAAATTTGACTTGAATCACCACCGTATTCGAGCGGGTTTAGGTAATACGAAATCATTTTATTCCAATGAATTTTTATCCTTATGTCATTTCCAGGCCTTCGGAAAACTGCATCACATCGAGTTCTGGCGCACCGATGGTGGTAGTAATAGCACCGCTGACGGCGGGTTCAACGTGGCGGCTTGGTATCTTGACCGCGTAATTATCCGTGACCGTCGATTCGGGTTGACCGGTGAGTGGGACTACTTCTTCTTCCCCTTACACGACTGGGTGGTGCCGGCAGCGCAATACGTTCTACAAGACTGTGAGACATTTTTGCCGCAACAGGATCCCTATCCTGATTTGCGACAAGTTCAGTTGGATCGAAGGCAACAACTACTCTGCTTCATGCAGAGGGCGAGTGGGCTTCCCGTTGAGGTAAGATGTTATTGAAGACATCACAATTTGTTAAAGATCCAATTGATACGATCTAGTGTCTGTCGTGCAGGAAAATGAGGTGATAAGGGATGCTGTATAAGTACTTTGATGAATGGTAGAGTATTCATCCCAGATCCACTTATCTTTCCGTGCGTCAGGATTCAACCATCTCTGATCCGTCCATGCATAAATTTGTGACTTTGATTTGAGCTCACCAACTTTACGGACCGAATTTGACTCGGTTTCAAGGATGCTACAGAAGTTCTGTAAAATTTGTTGCATAACACCTACAGAGTGGTGGGAGGTCCAGGTGATGAGTCACGCGCTATTGTTCTCGTATGTTCTTTATTTTCATTTACGACGGATGAGTACGCGCCTCTACTGATCCGTTAAAATATGCCTAGAATCATCTGTCCTGTGCAAATTTTAGTCATGTCTAATATGGGTAACAGCAAAACATTTCGTTTACATCTACATTAAAGTCCTGCTGTTGGGAAATAACCATTTTCCAATTGATTTGTGATGATTTTCTTGCGTGAAGCCGAAATCCACTTCTTCAGGGCAAGTGGGGAATGGTCAATCAGCAGGAAGTGCTAGTCTTACAAGACATCAAAAGACCTCATTCTGTTACAAATGAGACCTTATTATTGCGCATCGAGTTGGAATGGAATGCGAAGGAGGTTCTGCTTTTACCGCTTCACGGCATTTCACTGAATGGCTGTCCTCTCTTGGCATCAGATTGAAGCAGCCACAAGGGAAATGAGATGGACAGTTGGGCAGATAAAGGCGGGGTAGAAATGGAGGTAACTAGGACAGAACTTTTTTGCTTTCATGCGTTCGTTTATCCTGTTGAAATGGGGCTAATTTTTTGAAGACTCGAAAACAATTACCATGTAAACCTTTTGTTGAAACTTCTCAAAGCAATCCTGGCAGTAGATGGTGGAAACAATGACCTCACATGTTTGTCTTGAGGGTTTGCTTTCTGTGAGAACTTTCTCTTGTACACTCCCCTATTTGTACATACAATTTCTTGGGAATAATTGCATTAGTGATGAAAAGGTCTTTTTTTGCCATTTTTTGTGTAGATTTGTTTTCACTCTTCCTTTCACACAGTCGGTCTTGAACGTTTGGACATAAGTTTCCTGCTTTCATTTCTTTTTTTCCAATAGATAAGCGTGGTGCCTGCAACGGAACTCTTCTCTTATGATTCCAGAGTGAGTATATATGCTCATCATTGTTCTATTCGGATTTTATTAACTTTTAGTTCGTCTATCCATAAAATTAACTCTCATTTTGGAAAATACTGATCCCGTCAGTTCTCTCCCTTCATTCATTTCACTCAACGTTCTATTCCTCTTAGCTGTCCATTCCTCTTAGATTGGTTCCTACTCATACCTAATCTGGCCTATTCCTTACTCTATTCATTCCGAACATGTCTCATTACCTGCTCATCCTAGATCCATGCATCCACCCTGGATCTACACATCTATTCACTTATTTACCCACCTGTGGTTTGTTCATCCCGGATCCATGCATTCGTCCACTCACCCATCACCGATCCATCTCTCTGATACACCCTTGAATTTTCCTACCCTCTCTAGTGGGATATCGAGGATGTCGTCTTGGAACTGATCGACCGAGTAGGCCTTGCGGTCGACTACAGCAGTGAGGAGTCTTGGGATTCCCTTGATTCCATCGGCGATCTCTACAAACGTCACAATATCACTGAACCTTTGGTGCGTCGTCTTCCCATGGCGTTTCAGTACTCCATCTCCGCCCTTACTTCATTAACATCGACTGCGTTTTATATCTCCAGAGCCTCTCATACTGGATGATGAATGATGTGGCATTTGGTGCGCAACGACTAAAAGGCTGCAACCCCTTTGTTATTCGGTTGTGTACAGAATTTCCATCGAGGTAAGGTTCGGTTTCTCAAGAGCATGATTTTACTTATTGAGAAGGCCTCAGGCTACCCTAGTAACGAATTCCATGGCTGTATCAAGGATGTCGGTAGATAAGTATGCACTGCGTCACTCTATTGACAGACAAATCTAATAATAAGACTTATGAGTAAAAGTAGTTGCTAGGGCTATATATGGTCGCGAATTTATGCATTAGGGATGAGTCACCTCGGGGTGTGGTCACTTTCGAAGTCACCTGTATTACTTCCTTTGCTCATTTTACAAAAGAGGATAAACCAAATAAAGCATTTCTGGCACTGCCTCTTGCTATTCTATTGTCAAGTCTTATGAATAACCGCGGATGGAAGTGAACGGAAATATATTTCACTTTCTTAAGGTTGCTGTGGCCTACACACCTGCTGAAAAATTAGGAAGAAGCCGTGGCACTGTTGTGCTGTGTACTGATTAT
The DNA here is from genome assembly GCA_001923025.3 of Taenia multiceps. Classification (NCBI taxonomy): domain Eukaryota; kingdom Metazoa; phylum Platyhelminthes; class Cestoda; order Cyclophyllidea; family Taeniidae; genus Taenia; species Taenia multiceps. The sequence goes on along the minus strand of CM010311.1, from coordinate 64,241,487 downwards.
TCCAAATAGCCAGGTGGCTATAGCCATATCTGTCTCAAAATCTGGGTCTGATTCACAAAAGTAAAAGAATGGACGTGTTGGGAAGTGGCAGAGCAGCTCCAACTCCTCGGCGTCTGTTTACACTATCATCTTAGAGAAGATGTAGACGTAGGCGACTGGTGTAGCTTTGTCGCTTTCAGAAGCTTCTTTAAAGGTCCCTCACACATGTGAATACCCCAATGGAACAGTATGCTTCTTGTGGGAGGATCAGCTACCTAATGACCGGTTCAAGAGAAGGTTACCCCACACCACGGGTACTTCGCATCTAACGTTCCTCAAGGTCAAATAACTCCTAGTCTCAAGCAGAGGCAAAGTACTTTTCCGTATTTTATCGAGGAGAAAAGCATAATTTTCGCATCACACCTCCGAATGGCAAGTCTGTGACGACCACTTTCACATAAATTGACTCGAAAGTAATTTTTAGGGCGAACCGGCTGCGCATGCTACTGATTTTCCGATGACAACGCCCCTCGATCTGCATTGTCTTAGGGTATGGATATAAGCAACCCCTTGAATGCAATTATTTTTAAGTCTCTAGGGTAAGGCATTGTATAGGCGAACGATCCATTAGGGAGCTGAAAAGCGATTAGCTGATTTGGATTGGCAACCAGTTGTTAATTGGTAAGGTTCTACACCTTGATTTTATCACCCTCCTCTTTCCTTACAGTATGATCTCCCTAAAGGACTGGGTCGTGCCACATTTGGAGGGCTGGACGCTTCAACAAACGCTTATGGCTCGAAGAATTTTTTACGTAGACTATTCTATTATGCGCGGCCTCCACTGTCGGCAAGGTAGAATGATGGCAGCCCCATTGGGTCTCTTCTTTTACACCGAGAAACGTCAACTTCAACCCTTGGCAATTCATTTAGATCCTCTTTCTGGAAATGATCAGTTGGTGGGTTTGGCATTGACCTAAATCATAACTGAAGCAATGTATGGGGGTTAGATGAGGTGTTAGACCGCGAATGATAACAACCTTGAGGTCGAACTTGCTGTACAGCCCTCCTTCTCTTATTTCCAGTGGTTCCTTTGAAGTTCGTAATCACTTTTCTGTCATCCATCATAACGTAATCGGTGGTTCAAAAACCATCCGCGAGTCGGGATTGGAAAGTGCTAGTTTTTATTTTATTATAGGTTGAAATATCTCACCTCTGAAACCCTTTTTAGCTCTTTCGCTGCACTGATCCTGCTGAGGAGTGGCTCCAAGCCAAGCTATGGTTCAACCTTGCTGACTCCTGTCACCACATGATCGTCGGTCGCCTCCTCACTCACCTCATTCTCGAGGGGGTCTACATCTCCTTACGTCGAAATCTAGCCCAATCACATCCTGTCTATCAACTTTTAGCCCCACACTTTCGAAGCTTTCTTGCGGTGAATCAAAAGTTGAAAGAATGGATGCTGGATCGAGGCTGGATAGCGCGGAACATCCAGCTTACGCGAAAGGGCATTAAACAGTTACTTCGAAGGGGCTTCAAACAATGGCGATTCGATATTCAAGCGAATTTCTATGCTGAATTGGAGTCTCGAGGGGTAAGCTTGTTGCTATAGTGTTGATGAATTCGTAGGTGTATGATAGAAGGGCTCTGGGCAATTATCCATATCGAGAAGACGCATTTGTGGTGCATGCAGTGATGGAGAAATATGTAATGCGATTTCTACGGGTGTTTTATGGTAAGCAGAAATTGTTCCTTCCACCCACCTTATAGCACAAGGATCAGTCGCCCTCTTAGGGGATGTTGAACTGCAAACGTGGCGGAATGAGATGGCAGACCCGATGGAAGAGGCTGGACTTGGACTGGAGGGCATTCCACTCGGGAAGGCTCGGGTAAGATGGTAACTTACGTGTAATTTGATTTAATTCTTTGTCTGTACTCTCGATTCCTCGGAAATCTACAAGATACTTTTCTAAGCTTTATAAAACCTTTCTTCTTTCATAGATTCGTAATGGAGTGGTCTATCCCATTGGCAATGTAGCCGGTGTCTCATCCTACTCCAATGCCAGTTCTTTAAGTGCCACTTCCAACGGAAGCAGTGGTGAATGCATTTTCGGATTGATAACCCTGGAAGAGGCCAAATCCCTCATTATGGGCATTCTTCATCTCCTCGTCGTCGTCTCGGGCTCGGTTCTACGTCTTCCAATGTTCGACGAATACGGTTTTGTAGCGCACTATCCTCTCAGCCTGTTTGGCAGTTTTCCAATTCGAGAGGGTGCGCTCTCTTATCTGAGGTTTAGATGCACGAGAATTCATTTAATCCGGCACCGCGTGCAATAGTTTGTGGCAAGTCTACCCCATCACTACCCTTAATAGGTGGTGTATACTTCGTGAACCCGTTCAGTCTGGTTTAGGCATCGTTAATCTAGCTAGTCGACAGTGGTAGTAATGCGCACTCGCTTTTAACAGTGTGTACTAATCGACGAGGCTTCCTGTGAATCAGGGCGTAAAATGCGGACCTACGGATGTCGACTTCTGTGGTGATAAGATGCTTAGCGATGATCTTGATCGACACCCGTAATTCCTGTGCGCATTCAGTGTGTATAACCACCTCATAGTTCTAAACTCCTGATCTACCTATAGTAAATTTGTTGCAGAGTTGTACAATAAACAGGTACTTTTGTGGAAAAGCGAATGCACCATATTTACTCAATAACAATTGCGATTCCGGGAAGTTGGTCGCAGGATGGTTCGGTCATTGCTAACGTTGCTTTTGGGGTAGAATAATGTAAATTCATACCTCAATTTGGAGTAGACACCTCTATTTTAGACGAAAAGGAGGTGAAAAGGAGTACCACGGAGAGCTGGAGTGGTCTACATTCTCTCTCTGCCTATGACAAGACTGTTGCCGCGTTGCCGAACCGGCGAATGACAGTGGAAATGGTCCTCTATACTCGAGTGGCCAGTCGAATTCAACTTTCTAATTTAGGTCATTATGATATCAACTTCATTGTTGACAAACGGGCGCTGGCTGTGCTAGAAGAGTAAGTTCCCTTTTTTGTTTCAGGGACTAATCGCTCTTAGATTTCAGGCTGGACTTAAAGCAGCAAGTGAACAAATTGAAGCAAATAATCGACTGCGCGATTTGCATCACAAATATTTGGCCCTAGATCCTGCCGTTATGCCGAACTATCCGGGCGTATAAATCCAATGTGCGCACCATTCCACGCGCTCTCTATCAATCGGAAATGCATTTTTTTCTCTTCATTGGCTGTCTGTATATTTGATAATTTTTGATTCCCTGATTATTCAGTCTTATTATTAGTATTCCAAAATATATGTATTTTTGTTCTTTGATGCACCATTCTTCTGGTATGCCTCTTCTCTCTCTTCATGTTTAAAGCTTGCTGCTTTTGTTTCGAGTCTATGAGCTTTCGCAGTTGAGGAGATCCAGTCTCATCATGGCATCGGTGCTCCTTTCAACAGCTTGGACATTTTCGATGAAACGACTGCAATCCCTTTTCAGGTAGGTTGCATTGTGAGCATTTTGATAAAAAGTGTACTTGTTGGGCTATTCCACTCTGGAAGGAAATTTTCGACACATTCCTTCTAATGGATTAACTTTTTGGGGTGATTAGCCTTTCAAGTCATTCTTAAGGACATTTTTGAACAGTCGAGTGTGGGTGTACAGGTAAATAAATAATTTGATGTGATCCCCAACGAGGCTCAAACTACCCTTGAGTCCCACTTTTGCCAAACGTTGTCTGCTCAATTCTAATTCAACCTCATTTCTCCACTATTAAGCATATTTTTTGTGCTCGGACGACCATCGGCTGAACAGTTTGGATAAATATCACCAGGCAAGGCGGGAGATTGAGACCACGTGGTTGTGATGCAACAGCATTTTGCAGCCTCCCTTCTCCTCCCTCACCCTAAAGTCAGAATCGTCTCACGAGTAGGCTTTGCGGTGGAGATTGTGGGTTTTTAATTGTCTTTTGGAAATAGCGCATCCTCGGTGACTGCTTTAATAGTACCGGTTATTCTTCAAAATTGCCAGAAAAATGAAGTAACTTGTCTTCCAGGAAGGAATTGAAACGACAAGTTGTTAGAAATACACCACACGCAAACAAAAAGTGGGTACTTTACTTCTCCATTAATAAACAGTGATGTGGTTGCCCGCTTAGTGAGCATTGAAATGATAAGGTGATATACCATCGCAAGTCAGTGACCGTTCTTAGAACTCGCGTGAAAAGTAAAGGTTAAGGATATGAAAATGTAGAAATCAGTGGCCTTTGAGGGGCTTATTGTCAGTCATCTGCTGGCGCACATTTGTGGAATCTACGACCTTTTCTTTTCGCATAAGTTTAAACGAGTTATTTCATCAAACCACATGTTATGCATGACTGGAAGTTGTGCCTCACACGTTAACATTGAATTGTTCTTACGTATCGATACGAACATCTTGCAGCAGCCAACCATTCGAATGTGAGCAGTGTCAAGTTCTGCTACTGTCTGCCACACCGTGTCCAAATGGTGTACGACATATTTACTGAGGATCTTCATCAGTTTTGGGGGTCAGATTGTGCAACTAGCAAATTTGAACAAAGTAAACCCGATTCTATCTACATTTACTAGCATTTGGAATCAAGAGTAGGTGATAAATGGTAGAAAACACAACGTAGGGCACCATGCGGGCAGATTGATGCATCTATGCCTCATAGTGCATGCATGTATGCGATCGCAAAAATTTTGAAGCTGCCGACTTGTGGAAGAAGCTAGTTGCGGCATAGTAATATCGAAAACAACACACATTTTTTTGGTTTCCTGGGCAAATCGTTCTTAGCGTCTCCGGTGACTTGGATGCTGGTAGGTTGCACCATCTTCGTAAAAGTCGGTATATTTTGCAGTCTTAGTAATATCTTGGGGATTTTTGCCGGCGTTACTTTTTCGGCCGGAGTCGCCACGTGGCTGATAGCTGATTATTCTATCACGACACTGGGTTTCACCACATCTGGCACCGCTATACATCTGGTGAATCCAAAGGAGGTTCATCGTTTGCATTGAAAAGATAAAATTGTACGCCATTAGCAACAGATTTCTTCTGCAACAAACACCTCTTGGATACGTTATCAAAAGCTCTCATATTCTTCACAGAAAATGCAAGGTATTGAGACCTATCTCGCTAAACTGTTACGCCTGAAGAGGTGAACGCACTAGTTTGATGAGGTGAAAAAAGTAACCTTTCTCCTTTCATTCTAGATTCACACCCATGCCAACTTTACCAATACGCTTCGTTCAACACCAGGAAGCAAAACACTACTGGGCCGAGGATGGCATATTTGATCCGCCCGTACAAGTCGTCATTGATCGATTCAAGCGTCTGCGTTGGGGTTCTTACATTCATCCACGGGCTGGACGCAGAAAGCATCTTTATAGGTTTGTTGATTTCCTCAATTTTTTAAATAGTCCTGTGACTTAAGGTTTGATTATGTCAAAAGTTGGAAGAATAGGAACTCTTGACTTGATTTTACTCTTTGCCACCCTTTCACTAGTTCTTCCATGGATGGTTTAAACTCCTTCCGTTATGGATTAAACTCGAGGCATTTTCTAAAAGTTGGGATGATCTAAAGAACTTTGCTCTGGATCTCACCGTAGAGAATGTCTTCATTCAATTACTTTCAGGTGTGGTACGGTGGTTGGCAAGCTCAAAAGTCTTATTCTCGTGTAGAAGATTTGTATACCGTTGCTCTGGAGTGGCTTTCTATTTGTTCGTGGAGGCGCCGCGAGGTCCGCAGATTTGAAAGTAACTGACAGTGATAAGTTAGTCTGCTTAGCCCTAAGCCTTCTTTGAAGGAGTGATGAATGTACTATCTAGTCTTCCAGCACAATATTGAATTGGAGCTATTCATTTTTACCAGATTTAGCGATTACTTGTACCTGTAACCGAGGGTAACGTCGATCGAGGGGCGTTGTCATCGGAAAATCAGTAGCATGCGCAGCCGGTTCGCCCTAAAAATTACTTTCGAGTCAATTTATGTGAAAGTGGTCGTCACAGACTTGCCATTCGGAGGTGTGATGCGAAAATTATGCTTTTCTCCTCGATAAAATACGGAAAAGTACTTTGCCTCTGCTTGAGACTAGGAGTTATTTGACCTTGAGGAACGTTAGATGCGAAGTACCCGTGGTGTGGGGTAACCTTCTCTTGAACCGGTCATTAGGTAGCTGATCCTCCCACAAGAAGCATACTGTTCCATTGGGGTATTCACATGTGTGAGGGACCTTTAAAGAAGCTTCTGAAAGCGACAAAGCTACACCAGTCGCCTACGTCTACATCTTCTCTAAGATGATAGTGTAAACAGACGCCGAGGAGTTGGAGCTGCTCTGCCACTTCCCAACACGTCCATTCTTTTACTTTTGTGAATCAGACCCAGATTTTATGCATCCATTTTTAAGCAGCTTGAATGGTGCGGCATCCCTCAATGTCTCTGCGATGGTGATAAATTTATTACCACTCTGAGGATATCTCCCCGATGGTGAAATAGATCACGATTTCACGCGTAGTTATTTGTGGCTATCCTTGTCTCAGGTCTGTAGCAACCGTCAAATCTGTGGATAAAAGTGGATAGATAGCATGCTTAAAAACAATCATCGTGCCTTTATCGTAGATTCCATCGGTAATATGCATTCCACCGCAGCCATTATCGAATTGCTAACCGCGCAAATTCACCAAGATGTTACTGTTATAATACTAGGGGATTTTCACAGCCCCAATAACTATTTTAAGAGGTGCCTTTATTTTTTGATAGGAAGAGTCCCTGGATAGTGGCCAAGAAAGACGAACACATCCTTACCAGCCGAGCGATGAGTTTTGCGTTGGACAATCTACTAAATGCAGAATGGCGACGTCCGAAATTTTTTCCAGGAGATATCTATGAGCCTTATCACCGAAGAAATGGGGTTCCGTGGGACTACGAACTCCACAAGCGTCGATTCTACCCCTAGAATGTGGATTGAAGAAACGACTATTTTATGTTTACTAAAGAAGTCTAGAAGTGTCTGGCGTCATCTACCCCATTGGTCTGTATGAATACGACCGCGTTCTCAGTTCAGGCCTCCAGATGCGAGAATGAAGCTCCAATATCACACCTCTTATTAGAAAACCATTGGAATAAAATTCTATTTCATTGTCAAAACGCTCACTCAAAACAGTGCATCACTTGACTAATCTGTGCTGCTCAAAAATAGAATGCTGTCTTGGCATAAGCGCGGCACCGCCGTAACGTGTTGTGCCTGAAACTCCCCGTAGGCATTCGCGAGCCTGGATTTTACGCCTTAAATCGTGGAGGACTTACACGCTGCTCCATGCACATTGCCGTTGAGGCCTTCCTAATCCCTTGATTAAGGGCTTCCAGTCCAGGAGCCAGCGAACGACAATGTGCTTTGGTTGGCACCACTTGGAATAGAGCCCACAACGGTACTCTCCATGCTTGTAGGTTTAGAAGTATAGATTCAATAGTAGAGCGCCTTGGATCAATGTAGTCGACAAAAGAGCTATTTTCCCTTCAAGAGCAGAAGAAAATCACCAACAGTCGGTGAGAATAAACACCTTGTCTACTTCAGTTAACTAGAACCTGTACAAACAGAAAATGAGTGGTATGAAAGTAGCTACAGCGATTAGAATGGGTAGGACGTAGACAGAATAATCAGTGGAAGCATAGGGGTCCGGCGCAGGAGGTTTTTCTACTGACGAAGGTATGGGTGATCGTCGAGATCTCTGGGGGGAATCAAAGTCACTTTCAACTTTGTCTTGAAGTGGTGACGCTGTTGATGATGTCAGTGAGATCTGTGGATGAAAATTATCCTCCTTTTCTATGAAATCCAGTGGAGGCAATTTAGGAATATCTGGGGCAAGAATACGGTAAGTCAAGTTTAGCCTACCGTCGATAGAGTTCTTAAACAGTGCAATTGCATTCACCTTGGGATTGTCATGATTGCCCTGAAGGGGAGAGTTAGCTTACGGTGAAAAATTCGATTGCAATTGCCTAAGGCAAATTAAAATTGGCGTCACCTTCACAAAGGTTATCCGTAAATTTTCATCATTCGATAATTTTACACTGGCATCTCCCACAATTATGCTACCGTCTTTGATAGTGAGGGGGATATTTTCATCGTAAGCCACGGAAAACCCAACTTTTTGAAAAATGTCCAAGTCTTGGATAATTCTTAAACCACCGTTCAATTCAACGGAAAAGACCTAAAAACACGAAGAGCTATGCGTCAAAAATTTCAAACCAAAAGTAGAAACCAAAAAAAACATTTCAGTCAACCATTCAGGCCTAACTTGGGAAGAATACGCCACACCATGGTTACCACCCACCTTTCCATTGGGATACTGGAACCAAACCTCAGAAAACTTTAGATGCAATACGTACTGGCCATCAGTGGGAAGGGGGAACTCATAATAAAATGATGAGGTATCGTAGCGTTCCGTTTGATACAAAACTGCATCAGACTCGTGTGTCCTGTGCATCACCAAACTCAGCCCATGTCCAGAAGCAATGCCGCGACCATTAAAATCCGCGGCATACCACACACCATTACTATCGATATGCGCATCACCACCACAATTAACAGCAAAAACAGGGTTTAATTTTACTGCAAGGGCATCGCGAAATGTAAGACGAAACACGAGACAGACGACAGCGAAAATCATAATTGCGCTTGATTGCAGCTCAGAGAAACACAAATCTAACTTACATTTAATATTATGAGTGCTGCAACGCGTTTGTTGTTTTCTAACACTGATGGGTTGGCTACCCACCAGGTCGTGTCAAAATTATGCATATTTATGTATGCATATTCGGTCATCGTGTCTTCTTTATTTCCCTTAGAAGTTTAGAAAAAGGCTAAAAATTATAAGCTGGTCAGCACAATTTTATGGCTGAGCACTACCAAATTGTTGGAAAAAGCAGAAGTGCAATTCATGCGTCATAAAGTGGTTTAAATTGTAAATGTTTTGAATATTAGTGTAATAATTGTTTGTTTGAACTGCCGGTTTCGGTGACTTGGGTGGCCATATTGTACTGAGCCGGTTGGTAGTCCTTTGGGCTGTGCCAACAGCCCCCAAGTCCTCTGTCTCCAGAATACATGTATTCTACCTCCAGTACTATTGTAGCGTCCCGAGGCTCCCCTTAAGGTAAAAGAAGGCGTAGTACTAGGGCAGAATACATGTATTCCGGAAACAAAGGACTTGGGGGCTATTGGCACGGCCCGGAGACCGACCAACCGGCTAGAACAAGATGGCCACCCAAGTGACCTATACCGATAGTTCGAACAAACAAAATATTACACAGCCCCTCTCTTCTTTCGAGCGTCGTCCCCGACGCTCCCCTTCGTCCGCCTCCCGTGTCAGCCATCACAACGTAATCAGTGCTGCGAGAAGCACCCACGAGCTAACCGTCCCAGTCGTCGAGGTTCGAACGCATGTGTTCCTGTAGTGCCATCAATTCCGCGCAGCACTCAGTGCAGCGAATGCGCGCCTCTTGGCCCTCCTCTGGGCTTGCAGTCCACGGCTAGTGTCGCTTCAGTTGTTAATAGCTTCCCTGTCGAACACGAGGGCGAGGGAGATGTCGAGCATGAACGTCGATCTCGACCCTTCTGTTACGAGATACCAAAGGTTCTCCCCTCCGTAGCACATGCACTTCTTTCACAACGCCGCCGTTTGCCAGAAACGGTATGGAGCAGGATAAAATCCATTAAAGTCGGGTCCGCTTTCCGCTGCCACCAATGTAGCGTCCCGAGGCTCCCCTTAAGGTAAAAGAAGGCGTAGTACTAGGGCAGAATACATGTATTCCGGAAACAGAGGACTTGGGGGCTATTGGCACGGCCCGGAGACCGACCAACCGGCTAAAACAAGATGGCCACCCAAGTGACCTATACCGATAGTTCGAACAAACAAAATATTACAACTATGCCTTCTTTTACATTAAAGGGAGTCTCGGGACGCTAAAATTAGGGCCCCATTCGCTCATCATAAGCAAAATCAACGAATTGGTTTAGCGTCCCAAGACCTCCTTAAATACAAAAGAAGGCATAATACTAGGGTGAATGTTTATATTCAGAAAACAGAGAAAACGGGGACCCTGGCGTGGCCTGGAGGCCAAGCCACCCGGCTATGGCAATGCAGCCACCCTAAGTGACCGGAACGGACACCAACAGTTAACACAAATAAGGTATTACAGTCACAGATGCATCATTTTTCCTGGCCTGGCGATTTTGATTGATTTCGTTTGGGAAAAATGGAAGTATTTATGGCGGTTGTATTTAAAGCTGTTTTGCTAAAGCACAAAAGGGTTTGAAATCTACTTTTAAAGGACTTAGATTTACATTGCAGCGTCAAAATGTGATGTTTGAAGCCACAAATGCCTATGCAACACAAATAACCTAAATTAAAAAACAAACGCTTTAATGTTTAAATAATTTTTTTGATTTTGTATAATATTTATTAACCTAATTTTTACCGATCAGTTTAAAAACAAATATTTTGTTTTAATCGCTGCCAATACTTTGTCACTCACTAAAATCAGTATTGTTACATTACCTGACCTGCGTTGTCACTGCGCCCTGCTTATCGGTTTACTCGAGGCACACAGTACAATGGCTGAAACGGCAGGAGATATGCAAAGCAGTTCTCTCCTAGACGTTATTGATGAAAAAGATGATGACGTTGAAGTTTTAGGTGAGCGATTCTATGATACGTGCTCGCTTGAACCTCCGTGCGAAATAGAGGGTCCACCATACTCAGATTTGCATCGTGATCCTATACAGTTTCCCGACCCAAAGTTAGAATGTAACGAGGAAGACGTTATAAAAACACATTTGGAAGCAGAGGATTGTTTGTCGTCGGAGGAATTGGAGGTGAGCATTCTCGTTTGGCTCTCTTATTTGCTAGCATCGCAAACTTAAAGCCATTGATTTAAAAGAAGATGGGAACTCTAAATTAAGAAAAAATCTTTTTGAAAGTGCCCTCTCATTGTACACAGCTGCACTGCGCACTTGTCCTTTAACGTTTTCTGAGGAGCGAGCGAAGATTTACTCTAATCGCGCTCTTTGTCATTCTCATCTAGTAAGTTTTGTATCCAGTTTTGCCTTTTATCTCTTTCGAGCATGAACTAACAAGCACGATTTTTGGTTAGGGATCTCCTGAAGCTGCCCTAGCGGATTGTGATGAAGCCCTAAAGCTAAACCCAGATTATCTCCGATGTCTAATTCGTCGTGCCGACCTTAAGGAATCAGCTGACCGCCTGACAGAAGCACTGGAAGACTACCAGCATGCTCTAAAACTTGATCCTTTTAACGCTAAGGCTCGCGTTGCTTGTGCTGTAAGTTGCCTCACCGTTTAAACAGAAAAGGGAGACCCGTGCTTCCGTCCAACAAACTTTCTCCGTTCTCCTTCCAGATACTACCAGAGAAGATAAATGCTCAGCAGGAAAAGTTGAAGGCGGAAATGCTCTCTCAGCTGAAACAATTGGGTAATCTTGTTCTGAGACCCTTTGGTCTTTCTACGGACAATTTTAAGCTGACGAAAGACCCCAACAGTGGTGGTTACTCAGTTACTTTTCAGCAGTCCATATGATGCACTTCCAAACACATGATAAAAGGCCTTTTAATTTATTTACATGCTTTATTCCAATGGTTTGGCAAGATGGACAAAGTACTGTCAGCCGATCATGAGGCGTTTACGACCTCTACTTTGAACTTCCTTGAGGGTTCGTAGAATTCCATTTACCTCGCGGACTCCGTCTTCGTGAGTCGACGTCCGTGAGGTGGAACAGTGACAAATTCTCTTCTCTCTGTGTTGTGGCTGTTTTTGCATTATCATAGTGGAAGTTTCGATGGGTCTAGCAAGGACTTCAAATGGATAAGCCTCGATATAAGTCGCGAGAACAGCCTTGAAGAAGGCTTCGGGGGTGAATTCAAAGTCTTCGTCCCCTTTTCGAGTCGCCAGAGCACTGACTAGAGCTCTTTCAAAAACGTAGAGGTCCACAGCTATCTCTTCATCGCGGAGACTGGATGCTGCGCGGTGATGGATGGAAGAGAGTCCGAAGTCAATGAGGTAGAGACGGTAGTTGTCCAACTCATCCTCCGGTGCGCCCTGAAGGAGGAGTAACTAGACTAAACCGCCCGTACTTACAGAGATAGCATAGAGCATCGATAGCGTCATTTTTGCTGCTAGTCGCTCAGTGCAAATGATGGTGTAAACTTTTCAAGGATGGATCGGAAGTTGCAAAGCTTACCATCTGTACAAGAATGTTTGCTGTAGTCAGGTCCCCATGAATGATACAATTCGCGTGCATTTTTGCCAACGATTGGCCCAACCTCTTAGCCATTTGATCCAAGCACTGACGGGGTGATTTGAGCTCCAAAATCCGCTGAAACCAGTTCCCTAACGACATCCCATGCGGTACACAAACATTCTCCATCCACAGCTGACGGTGGGCTAGATTAACCAGTAAAAGCGCTGGAACCGGTAGCCCCAACTGGCGACATTTCACAAGTTGTCTTGCCTCTGCGCGCATTCGTCGAAGTGATAGAGAGGCATCTAGGGCTGGATGACGATAGGTTTTTACAAATCTCTCCTTCACGATGCAAGCTAAATCTGGAAAACTGGTGAGGAATCCTGCTGGAACGCTGTAAACTTTAGCTTCTGCCCCTTGTCGAACCAGCATTCCAGGGGGTTTCGGAAGTGCTGGGAGGTTTGATAGATCATCCACGACGCTTTCCACTTCCTCCATCCCTAAAGGAAGAAGAATCGCTTTGAAGAGCAGCTCTAGACGTGCATCAATTAACAAAAACACGTCCTTCCTGAAACAATTTATTGGGTAAAATTCCAAAACTTAAGGCTCAGTGGTTCTCTAATCCATTTTCCAGTCTAGTGTTTTCAGAAACTCTTCTTCTGTCAATTTCAGAACGCGAGAGGTTTCGATAAGCATCTAAAAAGGAAAGTGAAATCGCAGATTAATTTAACCTTCTGTCGTCGAAGTACATCAATAAGTTTCATCTGCTTCTTAAAAGCGACAATCAGTTCAGACTTCTGCCGTTCTAAACGCTGGTTTTCACTCTTGGCAGCGTCCAATTGACGTTTGACGCTGCCTTCGTCATAACGAGTCTTATCCAATTGACCACGAAGGCGTTTGATGTCTTCCAGAGCGCGCTGATATCTAAATTCAACGCTGCGCGCATCAGACTTATCCCTCTCGTGTTGACGACGTTCATTTTCAAGCTGACGTTCGAAAGCAGTCTTCTCCAGGGTCAAACCTTCTGCCTTCTGTTTAGTTGATTCTAAATCAGCACGGAGACGCTCTAGATTTGCGGAATCTTGTCCACTTTGTCGCTGAAGGCGGGATTTCTCCTGTCCAACCTCTCGAAGCTGGGCGGACAGCTTTCCCAATTCGCTGTGCTGAAAGGTGGTAGAAAATGGATGAGAAAAAGTCGGTACTAACGGCTGCACGAAGATCACTCCTCAAATTGGCGTTTTCGGCCTCTAAGACGCGTAATTTGACAGCCAAATAACGAGTCTTTGCACTCTTTCCTAGTTTTGAAATAGCTGCTGCTAGATGATCGTTGAATGGCAGCTCAGGTAAGGTCCCTGAGATCTAGGGTCCAACGGAAAAAAAATGAATGCATGGAAAACAGCTTAGTGGGATAAAGGGCAGAATCTGAAAACAAACGAAACTATCCTACCAGGGCTGGGGCATCCACGTCTTGTTGTGCCGTTTCGTTAGGTGTCGCATGAATTGATTCAGGAGTCGCAATAGAGATTTTTTCATTATTCTACCAGATAAGTCATTTTAAAAGCAAACAACGTACAACAATGTTGTCAGCTTCCTGAATAAGGCGGAGTGCTTTTTCAGTGAGTTCTTGGTTCAAATTTCTTATAATAAAAGCAGATTATTAAGATTCCATTTTGTCTCACGGAGGTTAATAATCAGTAACATAATGTAGTGGGTTTGGTACTCCATACTAACCGGTAAATCTCTTCTTTGTCTTCATTTAATCCATTCATCTTAACTGGATGTGATTAAAAACTAAGGAACTGTCAACAAAAACTCCATTCAATACAAACTACAAATAACCAACCGCTGCCATACCTTAGCAAAGTAGAAGGAAAGCTGGTTACGGACAGTCAGAGCTAAGTAATGCTCCAACGAAATGACTTTAAAATAAATTTCAATGCCTCCCACTAGTTATACAGACGTGGTAAACGCTCCTAAGCCTACACTGCACCAACCACGGAAAAATCGCGCAAGGGCAGAACCAAAGTTGATGCATTGCTTCTTTTGGACCCACACAAATCCAGCAGATGAGTAAAAATATGTATGCGCTTAAATTTTCGCTAATTGTCATAATTTTTTTAATCCAAAATTGATTTCGTGTGTAGAGCGCCCAATGAGTTTGTATTGGGAGAAAATGCCGGAAGAATCCCATCCTTTGCGCAGACATTGTAATTGCCAGTTTTAGATTCGAAGCACAGGACTTGAAGCGATAGCTATCATTTTCAGCATTTTGCCTCCCTGACTAGCCTACTTTGCGCAATCCATGGTACCAGCCTTGTCTTGCTTGTGAGAGAGTGAAATTTGCAGGTTCAAGTTGGGACATTTTAGCAATCCTACCTGCGTTCAGAAACAAATGTGTAGTGTTTGAAGCCAGTTCCTTGAACGATGGAGTCTCACTCTTTAGGTGCATTCCTAGCCTTGTTTTGCCGCGCCGATTTGAATAATCGTTCATCTTTTTGCTGTGAATGCAATTGAGCTGGTCACTATTGTATTGATCTCAAATTGTGGCACTGCAAGCAATCGCACTACATTTCGGGGCATCGGCCCTCTACATTGCTGCTAGCATAAATTGGTTTTTGCTGTTTTTTAGCATGCGAAAGAAGTCGGCGCCTCGTTTCTTATCAAAAAGGGCTCAAGCCGCGCGCTTCTTCATACACATTTGCGCTTCTCCTCCTCCCTCCCTAATCGAACAAAGTCGATCGCGTAAACGATCAAAAAACACCCCAGACGTGAAATTTGATCTATCCCGAACCTACGATCATTCCCTTGCCATTCATATGTGTACTGAGATCCCTTTGAACTCAATCTGTCTTCAGTCTCTCTCTCTTCCCTTTTCTTCTTCCCTCTTATCCTACTTCAGACAATCCCGTCGCGTAGACATCTACTTCTCTTCTTCACCTCAGATGGCACTCTGTTTCGAGGCGTCCAAATCTCGTGAACGTGTGGTACTCAACGCTGACTTCCCCAATCTCTCCTTTATCCTCTTCGGCCTTTCGTCGACTTCTCTTTCCCTTTTTGGTCGTGTGATAGCTCAGTCCCTTGAAGTCGATGTTATTGTTAAGTCCTCTGCGATTCTAACTACTCCTAGCTTCATCCAACATGCAATCAGTCCTCAACAGTTCGAAAAAATCTTCAGCTTCATTACGCTTCAAATATGGCCTCGAGATGGATCTCTGGATAAACTTAGGCTCCCTTTATTTTCCGATCTTTCGGAGACACAAGAAGAATTCATTGCTTCTCTAAATTCCGTCTATGCATCTGTTCAGCACACTCATCTCGCGGAATCCTCTTACTGGAATGACCCAAGCATTCGCCAACCGAAGGAAATTAGAATTGACCTTCTTCCCTACCAAGTTGACGCTGTTCGATGGATGATATTCCGGGAGAGAAACTGTCTTCCTGTTGTGGATTCTAGTTGGCTCTCTTCCTACTTTGTGCAGATGAATGAGGACGATTTATTTTTTTCTACTTTAACTGGACAGTAAGTTTTCCACTTTTTCAGGAATTTCTCTCCTATAGCTTTACAACTGCAGTTCCTGAGGTGCCATCTGATTCCTGTCTTGGAGGAATTCTGGCAGATGAGATGGGTCTTGGTAAGACTCTGGAGGTTATATCCCTCATTATTCACCGTCCTTGTCCATCTGACATCTCCATAGCTCCGCTCTACGACCTTAAATCGGAGGCCGATCTTGAGGGTGTCTTCGCTTTCGATGCGGAGACCATTGACGATTTTTCAATGTACGAAGACGAGGAAGATTCCGACGCAACAGTCGCCATGGTGGAAGGGAGTGTTTTCTGTGTTTGTGGTGGTGGTGGTTGTGGTTGTGACGGGAAAAGAGACTTGACGTTGATTTCCTGCTCTGTTTGCAACTCGCCCAACCTGCAACACGAGCAATGTGTACAATTTCGACGAATAATTGATACCTCAGCAGGTGAAAGCCTCCGGTTGAAGTATATCTGCCCACTCTGTTGGAATCATGTAAGTTGATGATTGCTTGATTGATTGCAGGAATGAATCCGTCAATAAATGAGTCCCGAAGCAAGGAATGAGTAAATGGTGCAATGCAGAAGTAATTAGCCTTTTTAACAACTAGACTAGTATTTTCCCAACGACCGCGCCTTATTTGTCTTTTTCAGCTTCGCGTCCATTCCAAAGCTACATTGGTCGTTTCTCCTGATCACATTTGGCGTCAATGGCAAGACGAACTCCAAAAACACGTTGATCTTTCCTGCATAAAAGTTCTTGTAAGTCCTACATCCTGTCCTCATCTAGCACTCTAGGTCTATGAAGGTCTGAACAGCCCTCCAGTTCGACTGTCTACATCCACTCCATCACAACACCAATCGTCCCTTGAATCGGATCCAGATTCCCTCTTCACTCCAAACTTTGTTCAACCCGGTGAACTAGCCTCTGCAGACGTGGTACTCACCACCTACACCGTTCTTCAACGCGAGCTGGGATGGGCGTCAGTTTCCGCCGAACAGAGAGTTGGTGAAGGTCATCGGCCAACTCTACGAACGGCTCAGCGCTACCTTGCCCCACCTAGTCCACTTGCTTGTGTTATCTGGTGGAGAGTGAGTTCGAACATAGGGCAGACGTCAAGCTACGTAGCTAATAATCACTTGATTGCCACGATCTCGATTTCTCATTCATAGATTTGCCTGGATGAAGCGCAAATGGCAGAAAATGTGACCTCTAAGATTGCTCGAATGTTGTCTGAAGTAGAGGCTGTGCATCGATGGTGCGTCACGGGAACGCCAGCTGAAAAAAGCCTTTCTGGTGAGTTTGAGGCATTTTCAAAAGGTTCGCACTGCTCCATCAAATTTCTTGCTTTGGTTTGGAATCTCATCACCATACTATACCATGCCTGAAACCATCTGTACAAGCAGACATTCATGGATCTGAGTTTTGCACCAGTAAATGCATACGCTTACCTCGGCACCATCTCTTATATCAGCAGAACTAACACCCCTGGCTCGATTTGAACAGTTGTAATAACCCACGTTATAAACTGCTGATGTGTCCCATTTTGTAGACTTCTACGGCCTCCTGGTCTATCTGCGCTTGGAACCTTTTGCCTATCGGCATTACTGGAATGCTTTGCTCTACCAACCTTTCGTGAATGCACTCCGATCCTCCTCTTCCACAAACCTTTCAGACACGTTATTCGTTCGTCTTCTTTCTCGCCTTCTCTGGCGCAACACAAAATCTCTGGTCGGTTCTCAACTTCGTCTACCAACTATCTGTCAACAAATCCACTGGGTTGATTTCACCAGCGTTGAACGCTACATTCATGACCGCACGCTCTCCGACTGTACTGATGCCCTGCAGCAAATGCTAGCAGAGGTGCCAGATTTCGACCTGGATGCACCGCTAGCTGCACTCTCTGGGAATCTGCATTGGCGATTGGTAGCTATGGTTACGCGAGCAAGGCAAGCTTGTACTCACGCTAGCCTGGTGGTGATTCATTCCAGTCCTGGAGGTGGGGGAGGAGGTGGTAGATGCACGGGGTTTAGGGGCTCCTCAGATCCTACTCTTCAGGTCTCAAAGAACGCGAAGTTTCAGGGCACTGGGTGAGTGGAATGGCTTTGGGGTTGTAAATGCGCCTTAATGGCACTTTGTTGACGTTTCTTCATGTCCTTAAAGATGTGCGAACATGACGGAGGTTATTCGAAAAGTGGTGGATGAGGTACATCAGGAATGCGAGGCCAGTTATCGAACCTGGGTGTTCAACAAAAACGGCGCTGCCGCGTGCTTCATACTTCAACAGAAGGTTAGTTAGTGATTCTAATGTGGGTTGTCTTCTCACTGTCATAGAAAGCATACGGGTCTGGAAGAAGCTAGGGCTTTCACCGGTAAGGAAAGCGTTAAAGTCAAATAGTGAGTTTTGATTTGAATGATGTGTAAATGAAGAAGGAATTTCAAGGTGTGAGCATTTGTGCCAGGATCGTACCACTCACAAGGCAAAAGTCTTAGGGATTGTTTCTTAACTTGGAGGTGTGGAGTCTGTAACAGGGCAGTGGTGCGATTTGGAGGTATCCACTTGTTTTCGGAATGCAAAAGCCAATTTGCAAGTATCTCCTTTTCAAAGGTCTGCCGTTTTTTGTAGGTTGGAGGGGTATATTTTTTGGCCTTCCACAGGCGCTGCTTTAGTTAAATTGTAGGTTAGTGTGGCGCATCTATTCTTTTTTGTCTAACCTTCCAGTATCTCGAGGCCGCCACGTGTTATCGCGAAGTCCTACGAACCGCTATCGGCTTGGAATCACGTCATGGCGTATTATCAGATTGGAGTCAGCGCCTACACTCGATTACAAACCTTCACTGGCTCATCCAGTGTCATGACGTGCCATTGGAGAGCTCTTCGTCACATATAGAAAAGAATCCGAGGAAATTGGAGAATGGAGTATTGAACATTTCTGTTGATGTGTGGGAGAATTCCAACGAACCGCCGACGTGGGAGCAGCTGGATCCAAGGGTGGATAGGGACTTATTATGGAAGGCAAAATTACTAAGGATGGACTACCTTAAGGTAGGTTAATAGATTGACAGATGTGCTCAGAATGGATAGGTGGATTTGTGGGTGAGCGGATGGATCAGTAGGAAGAAGAATGGGTGGTTGCATGGAATTAGAACAGATGGGTGTGCAGATATTTAAACAGAAGAGAGAATGAATTAACGCATGTATGAGCTGATCAGCAGATGTTTAAGTGTGTGGTTAGGTGGTTTAATAAAGACATAGACTCATGCATCGAAAACGGAAGAGTGGTGAACTGAATGAACTATAGGATGATCGGGCGGGTAGTTGATTGTTTGGTTGTGTGGATCCTGAAAAGGTGGTTGTATTAAGCCAGAATGGATTAATACAATAATGGGGGTATCCACAAATTAATTGGAGGACGGGTAGACCCAAGATGATTAGATTCATGAAAAGGAAAATTTATTGAAGCGCAAGTGAAGCGTTTATAATGGATGAACCGGCAGAGTATCTGATAGGCGGATAGATTCAGGATGAGATTATCTACTCTTCTGTAGACTCACTCTCGTCTTCTCTCGAAAGCACGTGAAAAGTTGGATGCAGTTGTTTCCCGGTTGGAAAAACTCCTTTATCATCCCCCTGATTTTCCGTCTACTATCGAAGGCAATTCTACCGATCCATGGTTAATATGGCTTTACGAAGGCTTGGAAGTTCTTGCTTCTTCCAATATCCTCGACCAACTGCCTCTCATGGTCGAATCCAGTCTTCAAGGTCGCTGTTCGCAATTTAGGTAGGATTTCCTTATTTAGTCAACCATATTCTAGGACCACTCTTCTTCACACACGTTCCGGTGCTGGATTCAAGGCTGTTCTTTTTGTTGAAGTTAAATCTGTTCTCGATGCGAGGCAACGTCTTCGAAAGGCTATGGTTCCACTGGATCAAACGTGGGCCTGCTTTCTCGTGAGTTTCAAGTTTTATCTGTAACTTTTCACAATAGAGAAGTGGGGAAGTTGATCGTTCCGTTCTGCAGAAGTACTATGTCTGCTGTTGCACTCGAGACACAACTAATCAGAATGGCAAATCGCCTCGAAAACGGAGCAAAAAGTCGACTCAGTCAAAATGTGCTTACTGCCTAGCTAGCGAGGCGCTTCAAGCCTATCGACAGGTTTTGAATCAGGAGAAACCCACCACTTCAGCAAGAGCTCAAAAACGCGCTACTTTAGAGAATCTCCTAGAAGAATCGGAAGTTGAAGATGATGCCTCTTTACTTAATGGTGACTTAACTGCCGTCGGATTGGTGAACCCTCTTACTGTGGCTCTTCAAACCGTTGCGACGCAGGTGTTACGTCTTCAAGATGCGCACAGCTGGCTCAAACTGATGGCTGGAAGACTCGACACGCTAATACAACTTCTTTTCCGGGAACTTCTCTGTCTTGGAAGAGTCCAGATGCTCACGAAGGAATGGTGGAATGTTCATGACGAGACGGAACAATTCGTAGTGCGACTTCAAGCCACCAGTCCAACTGATATGGCTTTCATCAAACCAGAACATGTGGAATCGCAGCTATATCAGCATTCCGTCGATGCTCTAGCCAACTGGACAACCCTTCAAGGCCGTCTAAGTCATTTGGCTTTTCTTCGTAATGCTCTCCAACAGCATCACACCGCTTCAACTACTTTGGAGTGTCCAACATGTCTTCAAGCACAAAGTCCCTCTCGTCCAACTTTTGTGTTGTTGGCGGGATGTTGGCATAGCCTTTGTCTACCCTGTCACCAACGAATTCAAGCGCACAGCGTGTCTAGTCAACGTCGTTGTCCACTTTGTCGAAAACCTTTTGAAACAGACGCATCCAACGCCATGAAACGTCGACCTCTAACCCTTCTTCATTTCGACGGTGGTGGGAGAAAACTTCAATCGAAGCGGAACGAGGTGAAAGACGAAATTCCGATAAAAGGAGATCACAGTTCGAAGATCCAGGAGGTTATTCGATGCCTGAAACGTATTAAATTGGAAGATGTCAGTGCGAAAGCTGTTGTATTTAGCTCAGTAGGTTTCTTGTCCTATTTTTTCATCATGACATACTTTAGTGGACCTCTGTGCTACTCACCATTGGTCGAGCTCTGGAACAGAATGGAATCGTTTGCACAAGTCTCTTAAAGCCACGGGATGTTGGTTTGACGCAGTTTCGGTCTGCTGAATCCTGTGTTTGGGTCCTTTTACTACCGCTTCAGTTGGGAGCCAATGGCCTGAACCTCATCGAGGCAAATCATCTATTGCTCGTAGATCCTGTTCTTAGTCATGGACGTGAGGTTCAAGCCATTGCAAGGCTCCATCGAATTGGGCAAATTCGGTGAGGTTTTGCCCTTTTGCTGCGCATCTTAAATGCAGAATGAATCGTGCGTGAATATGTCTGCTTAAACTAATTACAGTAGATGTTTTTGTATGATGGCAGAACCTGCACGGTACATAGATTCCTGGTGCGAAACAGCATTGAAACAGCATTACATGGAATCTCTTCTGCGATGGCGACGACGCAAATGAATTCGGCGGACTGTGTTCGACGTGGGACAGCAGAGGAACGAGCCGAAATTCTTCAAATGAGCGTCTCTCAATTGCTTGACATTCTTAAAACTGACTGTGCCATTTCAGTTTGATATGCATTTATTTGTTTTTCTTGTGTTTACCTTATACTTGTAATTCCATGGCCCCATATTTCTGTCTATCGTCATAATTATATGTAAAGTGGTGATTTGTAGGTCAGCTGTTTGTTCCTTTTTGTTCTTGCGACGGCGTTTGATTGTCGGCAAGGGTCATATTTGTTTCTAATTTGTTTTCGCATAGGTCTACAAACTAGTGATGCTCCTAAGTTTTCGACTGCAATTGTGCATTTAAGTTGAGTTTAATGGGTATCGCGATTTTGTGCACAATTCAAACCATGATAGTGGGGATTCATACCGAAACTATTTAGTCATCCGGCCCTGTCTCACGCTCGTGAGGGCCCATCCTCCAAAGCGATAATTACGTAGTCAAGTCAATCTTTTCGAGGTCTCTAACTTATGGTTCTGATTGTCTGTGTAATTGTGAAAAATGATATCACCTCGTAAAGTGCAGTAAAATGTGGCTAGAAATAAACAGTCGTTTATATGAAGGCAAATGTGAACTGGATTTTGTTGTATTATAAACACTACCTTCTACGACTTTCTTCCTATCTATCTGAACATATTTTATTGCTTCTATGTGGACGAAAAAAAGTATTTTAAACCGCCAGAAATGTGGAGATCGAGGTCTTCTCCTGTATCTTGCGTTTTTTTAAGTAATAATTTTGTTAACTCCCACCTGTAGTGATGATCGCCAGGCTGATAACCGACTTTTACACCTTGAATTGCAAACAGAACCCATCCTGGTGGTTCATTGAAGGCAGGGGGTTGAAATATGCTAGGAATGTTTTATCTCCTGCAGCGTCCAAGACCACTTTAGATGGCGCTTTAAAGACGCCAGTTGTTAGTAGGAGGACTGTATCTGTTACCCATACCAACATCGATGCGATTTATGCTGTTCTTTCACATTTCTCCTGTGGTATTTCTGCAGTGACCTGAGCTGGAGGCATGTAATAATAACCCAGGTAGGACTTTGCAATTCTTCTTTTATGAGGGGTCCATGCAAACACAGAAATCTTATTGAAGAATTTTCTGTTTTTTTTCTGTTTTGTGCGTTATCATGTGGTTATTTGATAACAAAAGAAGGTTGTAGTCCTCCTCTTGGAGGCATATCTGGTGAATGCAAAGGATGGAGACGGTGTATAAGACCTTTTGACGGTCTGAAGTCTTTTCTGAAAGAGTGATTTGATCTGGCTGTCTGTATAATCAAATTGTATTATATCGAGATGATTAACCTCACCTGCAGCCGTTGCTTGACGTTCGGTAGGTGGACAGCAGGTCGCACACTTGCCATTTATTTGCCCAGCCTACAACACTGGGATCAGTCGTATAAATATCTATCACACGCCCAACCTTGTTGGTCTTCACCCTGACGCTTAAACAATTTGCCATTAAAATTGACAGGAGAGGTTAGTCTTTCTTCGACGACGATGAAAACAACAGTCACTCAGTGAGGGTGGCCCATTGTGGGCACCAAGCCAATGTGAAGATCAAGACGGAACAAAAAAACCACAGACAATGAATATTCCGAATTGACAAAAGCAGACTATTAAGGCAACCACCTCTCTTTTTAAATTTCACCTTTGTAAGTCTCTTTAATGTTCCTGGATTGCGTGAACGTGGGAATTCATGGTCCACTAGTGATTTGCCAACTCGAAATATCACCTCAGTTAGCCATCAAAGCAAAGGCAAAAGAAATTTGTTTTATTCCACCTCGTGACGACTTCCGTTCCAGAAAATAATTTGGTAAAGAGTTGAATAGCGCTAGCCGAACTCGCTTCGAAACCTCTTAATTTATTAGGGGTGAAAAGTTTTGATTGACTTATCATTAGACACTAATGATACAAGTAGATAACAAAACAGGTGTAATCCAAGGTTACTGTTTACTGAGTTAAATGAGTCATTTCTTCCAAATTTATTTCGTTTTACCCAAATCAAGAGATGCGTGCTTGCTATTTACCAATTTTTAGACGTTCGGTATTAACTGGTTCGAAAGTAATGGTGTTAAGTTTGAGATAAAAATCTCCATCTAAACTTGTTGACCCCCCCCCCCCCCCGATTCATTCCCACTGTCATAGTAAGGCGGACCAGTGGGAAAGATTTGTTACTAGTATGTAAACGACTCGAAAGCCAAGTTGGCAGACGGAAGTACACCTCACGGAGGTCGCAAAACACAGTTCCCTCATCTCCGTGTTCTTCGTTTGAGCTTCCTCCCTAAGCCTAACTGTAGTCATTCATCCACTGTGGCCGTCTGTGAACCCCGTGAATTTTGTGCGATCGCGAGGATAAAATGAGGAAGAACCTACTAAGCTACTTCATACATTACTCTTAGTACATGTTGTGGATATTGCTGTGATATTTGAACGACCTTTTCTCTGCGATGCAAGCTGTATTTAGGAGAGATTTTCCTGGATTATTTTGCAAAAAGCTTGGCCGATTGTAGGCCAACCTGTTGCAACAAGGAAAACTGGGTGTTATGTTATTTAATTACCTCAGTAGTTGCTAAGCCTCCAATAGAACTTCAGATGAAAGTGGTTGTCAAAAGTTGGAGTGACATCACTGGTTTTTCTGCCGTGAGTCTCCACTCAGGTCGTCATCCCTCTTAATGTTCAGGTGATGACGTTAGGACTGCAGTTTA
Organism: Taenia multiceps; assembly: GCA_001923025.3. Classification (NCBI taxonomy): domain Eukaryota; kingdom Metazoa; phylum Platyhelminthes; class Cestoda; order Cyclophyllidea; family Taeniidae; genus Taenia; species Taenia multiceps. The sequence goes on along the minus strand of CM010311.1, from coordinate 64,217,407 downwards.
GTTCATCTCTAGGATACCCACCACTGTATCTGCAGAGGTCTATCCCCTGTGTCTACATACAAAGGGCCAAACAACGGACGCCACAGCGGCCCACCCCCTTAAAGTGATACGATACGATACGACCGGATACAACTGGAAAATGTCCATTAAGACTCTTTCTTCACTTCCTTATCTAAAACAATAGGCTGGACTAACTGGATTTGCCACTGGCAATGGCAAACGCATGTTTTAGTTTGTAAAAACTATCTCATAAAAATTTTTCTTTTCCAACCACATTTCTCTTGGATAAGTTAGGCGTCCACTTTTGTAAAAATTTCCGATTTTTTGGCAGAACATGAGGGGTACCAATTGATAGAAAGGGCAGGCATTTTTCTGAAAAATAGATGTAAAAGGCAGTTGGTCATTCACTAAGGTCGCCAACTCAGGAGAGGTCAGAAGGGATGAGGAGGAAAAGATTAGTCACACACACATTCTCAGTTGCCAAAATCGTCCTGAATACCTCTTGATTCGGCAAAAAGCAACTTAGTTCTGAGATTTGCTCACCATTTGCAGAGCGGACCTGGGACGCAACTTTGGTGGCAGAGATAAGAGGAACTTGCTACATTGCCCAGAGGAAGTAAGGGGTAGTCTTACTTAAGAAGTCGGTGAGACCAATGTCACGCCCACTATTATTACGGCAGTAGCAGATTGGACCAACTTAAGGACATTTTTTGACATCTACAAGGCATCTTGGAAGAAATGAACAACCCTTCCAAACATTATTATTCCGCTAATTTTTTTAGCTATAATTTTTCTCGCATTCAAAACTGTGCACGATGCAAGGAAAGAAGGGTGTAGTTTGTTTCGCTCATAGCATTCTAGCCCCTCTTTACCTCAGTAAAAGGGCTCTTTCTTTTGTCCAATTTGGGGCAGACCTTGGTGCCGGTACATACCGAGCAAATGCAGCATGGGAATAAAGCATAATCGACACGCCTACATCTTCCTACATTTTTTCCGTACCCTCTGAAGTGACTAATCAAGACTGGCTCTGCACTGCGCTATCTAAGGGCGCACATGCGCACCCACGTTGATGAGAAAGTGTCCTTCCCTTGAAAAAGTTCACGCAACCCTCTCAAATTTCTTCTAAAGGGCAAATTTTGTCGCACATGGATAAATTGCTCAAGGTCTTTTGTTAGTTAATGAAAGGCACGTTGCAATGACGAGTGCACCAGTCAGCCACGGTTAAACTGGCCTCAAATTCGCCAATGTTCCCAATCTTGCATTGAACTGAGCCTTTGGGGCGGACTTTGGTTTCGCAATAACTCTAAGGACTAGCGGATGCTCCGTCCAATTCCGAACTCTCTACCCACCTCTCGATGTGATAGTCATCTGCCTTCCCACCTCGGCGATGTGAACTTTCCTACTCGATGTGGCATTCTGCATGAGGACTTTGCTTTTCGTTCATCCATTTATCAATGAATCACCTGGTTCTTAATCATTTTTTGGAAATAATTTTATTTTACTTTATGTGATAAAATGACCACTCTCACCGCCGCTACGACCCCAGCATTGGAGCGCGTCTGCACGTGTGCATAACAGGCATTAGCTCGCACGCACAATGAAGCAGCCAATCGGAGCACGGCAAACCAGCTTAGCCATAAAGCTGGCCATCAGCTGCCTAATCCTGCCACCTTATTGGACACTTCTTCGAGGTCAGTCGCTGGCCTACGATCGTGCTGTCTCAGTCAATATCGTCGTCACGGTCTAGCTCGACGGCGTTAATCATGCCCGAGTTTTATGATTGTGAGTTTCTGAACTTTCCCATTCATTGCTTGTTTGCCTGCTGGCCTAATCTATATTTCGTGCCCGTGTTTCCCTTAACAAAAACTTGGACATTATAATTGGCAATTGAATAAAATTTCATTTTGAAGGTTGACTGCCAACACTTGGGGCAGACAGGGGTAGGAAGTAGCAAATTGCGAACGTAGCTTCAGGAATAAGGTGTCATTATGCTGGTCTCTCCACTCACCCTCATTTTGGCGCGGATGAAACGTGCTCTACCGGGTTCATTTGCCATTTCGGTTAATTATCACCGATCGCATTTACTTAATGAAGTTCTCCAAGTGTAAGCCTTTTCATATCATCGCAGCGATATCGGTGTGTTGACAGACGTGTTTGTTTGTTTGCTTGTTTCGACGGCCATTAAGCCCGTCCCGTCATTTACTCGTCCCAAATGACCCTGACTAATGTTGTTATTATGCCCGATGAGCCATCCCGAGGGTATGGAAGGAGGAATGTCATAAAACTTGCGTAGTCCACGACAAAAGTCAAATCAATTGGTTCGTTTCAGTCGGCATTCCTTCCCACTCCTTTGTCTCCTTTCTGGCATTTAAGCCCTCGTGTCTTTGTCAAGTTCAATTAGGGTAGCCATCTTTAATCCAGCGCAAGTGATTGCCGAGAAGAGAGAGAAGATTGGGTATTAAATAACCCTAGGTTTCTTCTCCTCTTTTGTCCCATTCAAAGTAGATGAAAGCACTTGTACACGATGTCTGCGGAGTTCCCCTCTGCCATCACTTATTCTCATGATACTGGTCTTCCTTGGAGGCATAGCATTCGGTGTTGGAGGGATTTTCGGACTCAAGCGGCTCTCTGAACTGCTCAATGCTGATCCTCTGTACGTTTCTGTGTTTACTTTTCCCTTTTTTCGCCTTCAATCACGCACAAATCAACCATATTTCATAGTCGGAGATTGATATGTGCTTGTTGGGAGACTTATCTTAGATGCGCGTTTAAACAAGGATTTTTTTGCATTCACTTGGTAGTAAGATAGTCCACAAGTGAAGACACTTTTGTTTGTTTCCGGTATACCTTATCATTATTTAACCACTTTAATCACTCCCTCAGTCTGTTTTGCATAAAATGTATGGAACAGTGTCCCTTCCTGCTGTCCACTTTGGGTCCGCGAACAAAAAAAAGTAGGAGAAACTTGTCCCCCCTCCCAGCTTGATAGAATGACCCACACATTCTGCCTTATTTTACATTTTTTGCCTACTTGCCTGCCCACTCGCCCGCTGCTTGCCTGTCGGCCCACCAACCTAGGTAGCAACTTTCTGTACCTTTGAACACAGATGATAAATAGCAAACCATGTCATTCCTGTACGCTGAAGCAGCGATAAGCGCACCCAATTTGGACAAATTTGTCGCTGTTTTGTACCCCAGGTTCACTTAAACAGGGTAATTGTGAACACGCGCGCACAAAATGCATAGCGTCATTGTGGACATGGTGTGGTGTATGCTACGTGGGTCGTTTCACTGTCTGACGTCGTTTTACTGGCTGTCAACTTTTTTAGTTTTTGGAGAGGGCGCATCCATTCCTGTGTGGATTGACATGATGAGGTTGAGTTGACCGTGGTGATGTGGACTAGTTTGCCTTAGCTATGAATCAAATCGACACGTCTTTTTGCTCCATCACAGAAACACCTGATTTAACTTTTGATATTTCCGCACTAACAGCTAAACTGCATACAATGAATTCACGCCATTTTGGAAGTTTTGTGGTCACTTGTCATGTCATTATTGGTCTCTGCCTCCGAGGCATGTGGTGTTAAAGTGACACCAAAACTTACACAACCGAAATGACCTATTCAAAAGGTACTTAAGAACTTGACGTAGCTAACTCCAAAAACGCTTATTTTTCCTTCACTGATTTCAACTTAGTTAATTTGCCTGTGATATGGTTTGGGAATGAATGCCACATGGACGTATTGGCGCCGTGCAGTCACGGCTACAAAATCACGGATGCTGGGAGCGAATTTATTTGGTATCATGCATGTCCTATAAGCTGATGGGTCATGACCGAAACGCCGTGACTTTGAAACAATGTGAAAGTTGTTGCAGCCACACACCTCCCGCAATGTTTAGAATACGGATTAAACTAATCATCTAGCATGGAAAAACTACCTATTTTTGGTCAAATTTCGTTCCCAAGTTCATCCTTGAACGGTTTGGGGTGGTGTTTATACATATGCACGCAAAGTTTCTGTCAACACTTTCCCAGGAGTTGCCAAGAAATATATTCGAGGAATGATTCATTCCTATGTACAGCAGAGCCATTTTTAAAGGAGTAAAAAAGATAGTAAGAATCGTATCTTCGAAGGCGTGGTTTTTCTGTTTTGTCGGACCTTCTCAAAGATATTTGTCAATCATTATGAGGCATCTATTCCGTCACCGTAGTGTCCTTGTCGAGGGCATCGCCCCACTCTCAAATCTTATCAATTGTCTGTGCTTGGAAGAGGTCTGCTAGAGCAAGCATTTTAAAAGCTGCGTGTCAACTATTTCGAATCGGCAACTCGAACTGGGTCTGGCGCAAGCATTTCATTGACTTCGATAAATCAGAATGCTCCTTTTTTTCACAGCTTCCAGTTTTGGCAGCTCTATTGTCCATTTTTTCCTATATGGACGTTCCCTTAGTGCAGCAATCGTAAGTAAGATTTATGTCTATTTAAACCACACAAAAGCTGAATGATTGCTGATAACCTGACGTATTCGATGAACAAAAGGGAAAGGTCCGATAAACTTCAGCAAAGGTGTACCTTTTGTGTTCCCTTTTCCGGTGGTTTTTACAACTCCTTGTCCAATCCAATTTGAACTGGTATTTTGAAAACTAAAAAGTCGATGATTTTATCGCCTATGCAGGTTTCCATACATGGACCATGCAATCTACGCAATTATTGGAGCTACAGGTCTCTTTGTGATTACCGTATACATTGTCTGTGCCATTTCTTCGGGCTGGAATGCCAAAAGGTGCTTTGAGGGTACAAGAGCTACCACTTGTGGAAGGTGCCTGAATTCTACGGTGAGTTTTTCAAGTTACTTCTTCAAATGTCGCTGTCAGCGTTAGCCATTTTTATTGTTTTTAAGGCAATAGAGAGGTAAAAGCAATAATTGATGTAGCCTTGTGGTCTTGATTCAATGTGGGTGTAGTGTGCCCGGTTGGTTAAGTTGATATTCAAAAATAATTATATTTTAGTCTCGAGTAAATCTTTTACGCTAGCAATACATGTGGGAATGCCATATTTGATCGCCAAAACACATGCAGGCTGTGAGAGGTGTTTTTCCCTACCCCTCCTCCATCCTTGGTAATGGATGTGTGAAAACTATGTGGTGTACGGTAACCTCCCAGTAATATGTCAATGTTGTCTCATTGGAGTTTATTTATTTGTCAACTCATCTTTTGTCTTTTGTTATCACTCTGCATAATCATTTCAGTGTCACGGAGGAGAGTGTCATGTCTCCAGACTTTTTGGTTATACTTAAGCGACCTTTCTTTTTGAATATTCCCACATATTACTCACTAGAAGAATGTGCCCTTCTTCTAACAGATTTATTGGTCTATTGGCTTTTCTTTGAAGCCTCATCAAAACCGGTCATGTTCTTTTCATGTGTCTCGTATATGTCACCAGAAGATATATGATCCCGGAAGTAGGTTCATTGTCGACGTACAGAATGGCTTCAAAACTAGAAATGTACGAGGAACGTTCATATAAAACGGAGACACTTAAGAGACAACGGAAAATGGTTGCAGCATGGGATCGTGTTTGTGAATTCTTGTTTTAAATTTGCCGTTTCCCGAGATAGATTGCTCCCCTATGTAGCATCATGACTATAGGTTCTGCGTTGGTCGAATGTCCGGGATTGAGCACCGTTATCTGTCGTCATGACGCGTTCGGCGGCCACTACTAACCATAACTAATAGTGACGTTTTTTGTACGCGTGGAGAAGCTTGAGTCTTGGCTTGATCTGAAAAACCTCAATTGCTTAGAAAAGCATCAAGAAGGCTTGTGGATTGACTAAAAGCGGATTTTTGTTGGTTTGCCCCTAACATGAGGCGAAACTAAAGGCATACATTCCCTTTTCTCTTCACACCACTGTTTTGTACACCTACCTAGAGAGCGGTTAAGCTTTTCATTTCCTTTTCTTAATAAAAGAACACCTCATTTTACTTTCAAGCTCACATCTGCTGAACTGGTGCGTGATTATGTTCTTCACATTCACGCGGATTCACCCCCTGTACTTCTGGTGCATTGTCCTCTCACGTTCACCAGCAACAAACTTTGTCGAGGCGTGTGCCATACGGCCTATTTACGAATTGTGCGACATTTGGTAGCAAATGTGTTCTGAAGGGGTCCTTCTGTGTCCGTGTTTTTGCGCCGACTTTGGTACTGAATAATCACTTTTAAGGTGGTCTGCCATTATACCTGTCTGGATTTTTCGAGTAGGAAAACTTTGCCTCGCAGAATATTTTAGTCTGAGGCATGCCGTCCGAGTAAAGCTTTTCTTTCACCATAAAATGACATCAAGTTACGAAAACTAGCAAGTGTTACCCTAATTTTATGTTTGTCCACGGAGCAAATGCCTGCTTGCGCAAATAAAATCGTGATGCAACAGCCGATGTTCCTTCCATTTCTCTGTGGTAAGGAAGAGGAGACAACCTCTTGGCAATGTAGCTCTGGCAAATTCAACTGTTTTTGGCGAGGGATTTAAAACGCCTCAGCGCAATTTCTTGGTTGAAACGTGCGTTCAACAAAAGTGGGATGTTTCTTCTATAAAATCAGCAATGAAATTCTTTGCACACTTGAACAAAATGACCTTGATTTTGCCCTTACGCGTCAGGTACTGGGTTTTGGTCACTTGTCCATGGTTGGCTGATGGCAGATGGGTCAGTAGCCTATACGCACTCTGGAGTTCCCTTGTGCCTTTTTAAAGAACCCAAACCCATTCCAGACTCGGTAACTTATGCGTTAAAGCAATTCCTAAGTGTAACAAATAAGTTATGCTAAATCATTTCTAGCATTCTAATGTCAGTTGCCTTTTACGGAAGCTTGAGATCGCCCAACCATTGTTTGTTCTGATTGAGGTAAACGTCGTCTAACAGTTGAAATTCAATCGTCCCTTTTCGTCCATTCTTTTGGATAATTAAGGTTATGACCATAGTTAATTACAAATTTTACTTTTTTCACTACTTGAACATTTATTAATGCCTGTAGTGTTATGGTGCCAATTTATTGGCAGATAATCACTGGTTAATGACTAGCTTGGATCATGGATCATCCCTATTGAATAGGTTGCACAATCCGGGGTTTCACTGGACGAGTAACGAGGCAAGTGGACGTAAAATTCACATTTTGGTCAAAACTTTGTTTACTGAGCCAGTAAAGGTGAGAGTGTTAACTGGTGAAGGCGTACGCATACTCGGTCCTTTTTACCATGCAAGAATCCCACGTGTTGCCTTTTTGTGGCATTTATGTTGGCATTAAAGAACACACAGTGTTTATTCCCCTAAGTCAAGTATCGGTGGGGGTAAACAACGCCCCGCGATATGGCTGACTCACACGTCCTGACTAATCACATTTGCCTGAAATAGACACGCTGTGACCCTATCCCTCCATTGTTTGGGTGAAGAAAGGCGCTTCAGCGTCATAGGCCTCAGATGTTCCTAATTAGTTTGGAGAAGACTAACGTGGGTTAGACACTGAGTGGTTTGTTTGTGAAGCAAGGTTGGCGGGATTTGTTATTGTCTGAGGGGATGGTGATAATCATCACCGGTCACCCTCACGTCATTTCCAAAAACAGATACTCCAATTACTAATTCTTTGTTCCCATGTGATAATTTTTGCAGTGGAGTGATGTAAGAGGACCAGTTTTCGGGTGTGTAATGAACTCATCGCCAGCTGTGTATGGAAGCGATAAAATGGTAGAGCTCCCAATACCGTGTTCGACGGTGTTTCCGTTGCCAAGTGACATTGGAGGATACGCTTGGTATTGCTGGTGTGCCGTTCTGGGAACCCGATGAGCGTTTGGAGAGTTAGGTGGATGCGCGTTGGGAGCAAGATGATAGCAAAAGCCTATGCTCGGCCATTCCTGAGTTGCTTTTAAGCTACTTCAATGAGCATTATATTGTGTAGAATGTGGGATTTGTCAGGGTCTCGTTGATTTTCCGCGAAACATGGTAAAGTTTGAAGTCCATCTAACCACCCGTCCATCCACCATAACGATATTTGCCAACAGGCCGCTTCCAATTCGGTTTAATCGAATAACCTCTCTGCTTATTCCAATGAACCACTTCCAAAGTTGACAAATTCATTAATAAGGGACTCGTTTTTTCCTCCTTTAAATTGCTGTCTTTTTAAATTTCCTTCTTTTGACGATATTGTTTTCCTTATTTCAGCTTCTCATCTGCCTTGTTTTTGCTACTTTGTTTTGGGCTCTTGTCGCCTGTCTGCTAACGTACCCTGTAATGAGCGGAGCCCTGCTCTTGTATAGAGATGCCGGACCAGCACGCTCACTCAACACAGGAGAACCGCTAGTTCGTATGATTCGTCAAGACGAGGAAGATTTCGCTGTAACCGTGGGACCTCGTATTTCACGAGTCGGTGGTTTAGACGTCGATCCCTCCCAAGTTATTGCCAACTTTTTTACCTGCCATCCCACCAAAGTCGATCTCTCATACTACGGTGAGTGTGAAGAGTACTTGGTAGTGGGTTTCGTGCAAGTAAAGATTTTTGTGCAAATGATCCCTTTTTTGGTGGGATTGGTAGGATTGTATGATACGGATGGAAGACCACTTATGCTCGATTCGGCCGAGCTAGCCGCGCGATTACGAAACCCTCTCATTTTCATTTGTGTCGCCTACCTCGGAGCAATTATAACTTTTCTCTCCTATGTAAGTTTTTACTTATTCTTGTTAGGCAGTGTAAATTAATTAGCTTTATTTGGGTAAAATTGAATGGCCACAACACTAAAAGTTGTCGATGTTAAGGCAATAAGGTGTCAGGAGGGACAGGGAAGATGTGTGCAAGTAGCAGATGCTTTGATACAAAGATAGCGAGACTGCGGAAATTTAGAGTAGTTAAATGCACACTTAAACAGGCATCGCCTTTGCCACTATGTGGTGTTATCTTGCATTAAGCCTTACTTGTGCATCACTGCTTAATGAGTTCACTTCCGCTTCTACTAATATTATTTGAGTAGAAAATACGCTGTACTCTCATTTTACAGGTTGTGCTGATGTGTGCTGTGGCGATGAATTTTGCTCGGTTGAAAGAACTGCGCTACTACGAGCCATCAGTAAATGACGACGAAACCATTCGACTGCGTCATTGAATTTCTTCTACACCCAACGCCTCTAAGTAAAAATCCGCCTTCATAACGGCCGTCCTCCTGTGTCTGGGTGTGTTAGTCGCCCACCAACAAGCTGTACAAGAGACCGTCTTTTTCCCATTCATCTTTCGCCTATTTTTGCAATGCCTCCTGCATGTCCTCACTTCACTTTTCCTGATACACAGCCAATCAATATGCTTCTTCCACTCAACTATTGCTACTTTCTTCCATACTTCATCCACTTTTTCGTGCGCTACTTTTCCATCCTTTCCAACAATAATAGTGGGTTGTGTAAATAAACTGAAAACTTACATGTCTCGTAATCTTAGACACTTCTATTCGCGAATGATTAGCAGTCCTTCGACTTCCATTAGTGCCTTACTTGTGACAGTTATTTGGATGGATTCGTCTGCCTAACCACAGGGTTTCCTACTTTCCCTTCTAAACACATCCGTGAATGAAAAGTAGGACTACCTTTTGATCTTAAGCCATATTTATTTCGCTGGATTGTGTAAGTGAAGATGGGGAGCGTGGTTTTGCAGAGACAAACTTCCCCCGCCCTCTTTCAGGAATAGCTTGCATTACTTCAAAGCTGGTGCTATTTCATAAAATTCAGTGTGCACTACAGTGTTAGCAAGGAGGTGCATTGTTGGAGCATGAAGTAGGATGGTTGGAAGGTTTCGAGGACAACTGGTTCCCTATGCAACGATTTTTGCTCTTATCTTTGTTTGTACCATTTTCAGTCTACAGGAATGCAGTCGTTACTATGACTATTCGGCGGGCTGAACTCCTGCCTCTTCTCGAACACTGCACGATCTTCTCATGAGCGCTGCGACTGCCAAGCGCAAAGATAAAAATGTGATGGCCTGGTGGAAGCGCGTCTTGGTAAGTGAGGTATGACTTTTCTGGATTGCATATGTTCACTTCACAAGATGAGGCTACCTAATAGACTACCCCATCAGTCAACCATTTTACCCAGTGGCAAAGGAAACAAGAAGCTGATCTGCGAAAATTTAGTTCCGTTCAAGTGTCAAACGAAGAAATAACTGCACGAATTGAAAAGAATTTTGCTTCTCTGATTGTAGAAACAGCTAGGTCCAGCAGAAAGGCTTCCTTCCACTTCCAAAGGATGGATCACTTTTCTATTGACTGATTGACTTATGGTAAAAAATGACTTATTTGTATTCTCTCGGTCACTTGACAAGCAACCAGTCAAACCAATCATTATTTACCAACAATTCTGGGGAGCGCTTCGCATCTCTCCTCGGAAAACCAAGCTTTGTGTGAATGTATGTATCGGGCAGGAATCAAGCCGACTCAAAAAATTTGCCGGCACCATGGCAGAACACCACATTTGAGGATGGCATTAGAAGGAATAGCAGTGCCGCAACCTACTCTTATGCTTCCCTTGTTCTACCTTCCCCCAACTATCAGCACTTACAGTCACGAAAAGTAAAACCTCCAATACCTGGGAAATGGAAGTACTTTTCGCCTCAAAAGTGAAATACTCAGTTGTTTTAAGTCTCGTGAAAGTTTAGACCTACCCTCTCCCCCAACGGATAATTTAAAAATCCGTTCGGTAGTATTTCAAACACCGTTTATTTTCTGGGGTCCGAGTGACAATGGTGGAGATGCACTGAGCAGTTAAAAAGGAGGAAACAGAAAGGATACACAATTGCAGAAACTCAATCCAAACATCTGGCAGTCAGGCAGTAAATTCTTGCTCGGTTTGACAATATCACTGGCACTGATTTTTGTAAATCTCGCCTATTTAAGGATTCGTTTGTTGCATAACCTATTACTGAGAGGTCAAAAGAGGGAGTTCTTTGTTTTTCGCGCATTTTGGCCTCCTTTCTGACGGCAATATTGACAAAAGCAAATTCTAACAGAGCTCCAACTACAAAGGAAAAACAGGCAAAGAACCATACGCTAATTGCTCTGATGTATGGTATTCGGGGAAGTTGGGACAATACTGCAGCACTTTGAGTGATTAAGGAGAGGATAGTTAGCAAACAAAGCAAAGTTCTTGCGGTCGTTGCCTCATATTCAATGAGAAATGACATCCACGCGATCAGTGCCACCAATAAAGATGGCAGGTAGGCGTAGATGAGGGAGAAGCCAAATTTTCGACTCAACTGAAATTCCACATTCAGACAGGTGAAATTACCAGTTGTTTTACAGGTACGACCACAGTAAGTGCAGGTGTGTTTTACTATAGCAAATTCATTCATTTGACCATCCTCCAACTGAACAACCGCATTCAGTACTGAGCCACTTCGTTTTTGCCCACTTCTGTCATACCTACCTTCATTCCACCATCGGAATTCCAAATCACGTGTCGAATAGCCATAACTGCCCATGTTGGCCGAGCAGTATTGTGTGTCCATAGGGAAATACCACAGCTACATGTTACAGAACAGCCCGATCGTCAATTTTTGACTATAAGTTATCATATTTTGGAGGTGATCTATGCCAGCGTATTAGGTGTGGTGATGGCGTGTAGGATGGATGACTTGGAATTGCGGAAGAAAAGAGCGGGCAACCAAATACCACGCATATGGAGGTGGATTGGTACCTCACTGTAGTTGTAACGGTCGCCAACGTCAAGACGTGCATCATACCAACGTTGGCAGAGGAGAGTATCCAATCTAAAATCCATGTCAACAATATTCACGGCACTGATTGTGTTAATGTATAAGTATATCTCCACAAAAACGGTGTCTGTTGTGGTGTTATCCACTTCTAACTGTCGTGGCTTCGGTCGTTCATAACGTGAGCAATTTGCGAAGAGTCTTTTGATGACTGCATCCAAATTGTCGCAATTTTCAGTAGCAACGCCCTCGAGACTGATCTCCAAAGGCTGGAGAGGTGGCAAGAAGATTTAAAAGAAGATAAAGTAGCATTTGCTGAAAAGAGAAAAAAGAAAGGTGCTACTCGCTTAGAGGGATATGGGAAAGGCGTCTCTTCTCTTTTATCTCAACCAAACCTTATTGTGCAGCATGATTTCTTCTAACATAAATTGCATGCTAAAAGTTGTGAGATTTGTGATTTTGTATCCAGGGGGATCAGTTAAGTGCTACTGCCAATTTCACAAGAAGAGGAAATCAATCTCTCTCAAGCTCAAGTAGTGTCGTAATCTGGAGATAAAGAAGTGTAAGGATTAAATGTAGGGTTGATTGTGGGTTAATGAATGATCCAGGGATAGCTAATAACACATCTATCATTGTAAAGAACATAAAAGGCACTTATCGTAAGAGGAGGCTATTGCCAACTGCTAACACGCCACCTTCATAATGTTACTCACTTTGTGTGGATGGAAGCAAACTGCAACATCAACACAGCCTATATTTTGCACTAATTAAAGTGTACTCATTCGATATACCTACTTCTCCACCTTGGGGAGTGGAAGGTCCTCCAGAGCATAGTTCAACATATTCTTGTGCATTCCATACCACAAATCTTGCAAATAGGAATTCTACCAGAACTCGAGAGGTAGGACAAACTATTCTAAGCCTTATTTACAAGCTGCAACAAATATTCCGGAGTGACAAAAAAGACCAAAGGAGACCGCCGCGCGGGCAGAATGCCTTCCCCTCAATAAGGTTTTATGATGCACGTCTACAAAAAATTTTAATACAATGTCTCAAGTGCATACAATTGTTTTTTGTCAAAAGGAAATGTTTTCACTTGCCTCGTTTTAGACCAGTTTCTAATGTAAACGCGACAAAAATTTTAGAACCCAATAGCTTCAAACCATCAATGTTGACTTTAAATAAATAAATAAATAAAGTCGGGAGCAGTCACTTCCGTTTAAAGATTAAATTGAAATTCTGGAAGGCTGATTCGAATTGCTAAGTGGAGAATAAATAGGAGACATTGATACTTAATGGATTCTAAAATTTGAATATCTTAGGCATTTTTATAAGTAAGTCCACTTTATCATTTAACGGGAACATTAATTTCTATGAGCCCAACATGAGTTTTCTATGACTTGGACCTTTTCAAAATTGCATTAGGTACGACTGACATAAGGATAAAACGTTTGATTTCGAATTGTCAAGTTATCTGAAAGAAACAAAGGTAAAGATATAGCGACTACAAAACTAGGAACAATGTAAGATGTAAGGAATCTAAGTAACGGACCTAACAACCTTTTATGAAATGATGCGTTAGAGATGCATTCTTTCCACAGGTACTTATACTAACTTTGTTTAAACACGTTAGAGTGATTTGGATTGTATCACCCCCTTTTCGAAAGATCGGTGTTGTAGTTGCATTGGCTAAGTTATTCGGAAATACTAATTTAAAGCACATATTAGGCAGTTCTGGGTTCTTCTCGGTCGAAATGAAAAGTTTCTCAACTTTTTTCAAAGAAAAGAAGGGTTTATACTAACTTAGGTAGCCACAAATACGGTGGACTCAGTATTTCACAGCCGGTTAGTACTAAACAGAATCGAATAAATTTGGGCCATAATTTTGGGAACTTTGTGGATAGGAACGAGCTTACCCTGGCACGCGCTATTTGTGGTATGGGATTGGTTTTATCATTATCAATGTTTGCCTAAAGGTCATTCCCTGGGATTAGCCAATCAGACGCTGGCCTACCCGTTGAGTCTGGAGAACTAGGTGGTGAAATTGAAAAATATGATACAGAAATCCACTTTGATACATAGGCTAATAGTTAGTTGAGAGCGAGCTTATTTAAGAAATTAGATTTCTTTATTGGCAGGTGAACCGTTTGCGTTCCAGGATGGGGAGTAGAAAGCGGGCTTGATAACCTTTTTCTTGCAAAGAATGTAGTAATTAATGTGGCCCCAGTTGAATTGACGTGTCAGTCAGCTTTTGCAAATCACTTGAAAGATGATCCGATTGGAATTATTTGGCAAACAAACTATGAATATGATTTGAAAATTGGGAATGAGAATCGTCCCAAGTAGTAGTTTTCTAACAAATTTCTCAGATCATTCGCAGGATGGCAGTGGGGAGGCAAGGAATGTCAAAGTATGGGAAAAATTGGAGCGCATTTTTGACATTTTACCTTACACAACGAATAATCCCTGACTGTGGGTAGTGCCTGTTAATTTATGCGGGATTTGATGATCTAGGCTCTGGTGTAGCGTCCCTAGGCTCCCTTTAAGGTAAAAGAAGGCATAGTACTAGGGGTAGAATACATGTATTCTGGAAACAGAGGGCTTGGGGGCTGTTGGCACGGCCCAAAGGCCGACCAATCGGCTCAGTACAATATGGCTACCCAAGTGACCGAAACCGGCAGTTCAAACAAACAAAAGTATTACACTGGGCTGGTAACAATTAAGGCCATGATCGTGACTGTTGGCAAAAATTATCCAATCTGGTCGAATTTATGGATTTTATAACTCCAGAATAATTAGAAGGGCATGATGTGTAGATGTGGAAAGTGCTGCTCAAATTCAGATGGCTCTGATAATTACAGTCCATTGTTAAAATCACTTAAAGGCAGTGATTCCTCGTCACCGAGGAGCCATTTACTGTTAGTGACAGTGTTTGAGACCTTTGAACTGTCGATGTATTGTCCTTCACTTTCTTCACGCATATTATGGAAAGATTCGCTAATTTTACCTGCTTAGAAAGAATTTTCCCTCGAGACGGAAAAACTAGCTAACTACATGTAGGTGGTGTATTTAGCAACTCTGTTTTCCAAGAGACGGTTATGAATGTAATAATGTCGGTGTTTATATACGCTTTGTAGGTGAGAGGCGGGAACACAATATACACGTGGTCGATTGCCCGCTAGCGTGTTCTCCCCCTGCGCCGGATACCTCAGCCCCGTAGACTGGACATCCCTACCTGATCTTTTCCCCTTAAATAAAACCATGCCCAAAAAAGCTCGGTCTTCTGCTAGTAAGGTAGAAAGGAATGAGGAGGAAGAAAAGAAAAACCCTGTTACAATGAATGTAACACATTTTTTGTTCGAACTGCCGGTTTCGGTCACTTGGGTGGCCATATAGTACTAACCGGTTGGCCGGCCTCCTGGCACGAATCCAAGTTTTCCAATGGGTCAAGACACACGCAACATATATTGTGATTCCGGACTTTTTTGATGCCATAGAAGAAACGCGAGGGTATCGTAGAACCCTGAGCAAATGGGGCGATTGGACGTCATGGGAACAAAATGCATGCGATTCAAGTGTGCAAAGCATAAAACGATGCTACCGAATAGCGTCCTGCACATTCTACATCTGTTGACACACATTTCGGTGAAGGGAAGAGAGTTGCCCAAGAACAGGAGAGAGAGCCAGCGGGGATGCTTGACCACAACGTCGCTGATCCCTCTTGATAGTTCTACTAAACTTGAAGTTCACGGCTGGTGCCGCCTCAGATGTTTGTAGTTTCCATGCACAACAGGAGGGCGAGGGAGGTGCCGAAGATGGATGTCAATCTCAGCCCTTCTCTTAGGGAGTGTAAGAGATTCTCCCATCCGTAGCACATGCACTTCCTTCACACCGCCAAAGCTTGCCAGAAACGGTATGAAGCAGGATAGAAATCAGTCAAATTTGGGTCCGCTTTCTGTTGCCACCAATGTAGCGTCCCGAGACTTCCCTCAGGGTAAAAGAAGGCATGGTACTAGGGGAGGATACACACTCCAGAAACAGAGGGATTGGGGAACTGTTGGCACAGCCAGGAGGCTGGCCAACCGGCTAGTACAACATGGCTACCCAAAGTACCGAATTCAACAGTTCGAGCAAACAAATTATTACAGATACTACCTATTTTTCCATCTGCAGCATTTTAATTTCTGCCTTCAAGCTATGGTTAATCACCCAGCAGTGTAAATCAGGACAGTTGTCCTTTATGGCAGGCCTCGCTTTCCGCTGTCGCACATAGAAGAGCTAAGATTACTAACATAGCCCAGAAACGATATGGCCACGAAACTATAAGTTAGCAACTTAACGAAACCGAGGGCAAAGAAACGAGGAATGCATTTCTGCTCACCTTTCGAAACTAAGTCTTACTGATTAGTCAGTCTGCAATGGTTTTTTAAGTTTTCATGAAGAACTGGCTTTATGTAAAATACGTGCTTAAAGCATTTCTTACCTATTGAAAAATTTATGTAGCGCACTTCTATGACAAAAGTTGTAAAGTGTGACTGAACTGTACCATAAACTAAATATGTGTTTTGGACCGCCAAACGAACAAATTTGAACGTGTCCATGGTTGGGGTTTTTCTCAAATGCAATATCAAGATGACATTTAACCACACCTCTGAATCGGCCTTGAAGATCAGCGCCAAAGCTGAAGCACTTCAGCGTTTTCGATTATCGTGCATGAGTGGCAACATGGAGTACTATTACAATAATACCACTGATTACTATCCAAACGATGCTTACTATGATACTCGCATTGAGCCTGAAGAGGAGGAAGAGTGGGATCGGGAAAGTTACTTGGATCCCATGTGGGAAATCCAACAAAAGAAGGTATGCATCCGAACTAACTAGACTAATTAATTCAAGACATTTACCGCATGGTGCAATTCTTACTTGCGCAAAGCAAACACAAGCATTACTGATATTGAAAATGACTTTCGTGATGGACTAAAATTGTTGCAACTTTTGGAGACCCTCTCCGAAGAGCCATTGCCTAAACCGGATCGAGGGAAAATGCGTTTTCACATGATCACAAATGTTAACAAAGCCCTAAAGTATATTGAAAGCAAGGGCGTTCAACTTGTTTCTATTGGTGCTGAGCGTAGGTTGTGCATCCTTAAAGCATTTCCTTATAGAAATTGTTGACGGTAATATAAAAATGACTCTCGGGATGATCTGGACTATCATATTGCGTTTCTGCATTCAAGATATCACTGTAGAGGGTAATGTACATTTTCTTTCCCTCAGCTAAAGTTTTACTCACAATTTTCTCTGCTTAATTTACTTCCTAATGGGGCGCACTTCTGTCTTATTTATTTTGTAAAGAGCTTCACGCTAAAGAGGGATTATTACTCTGGTGTCAGCGGAAAACGGCGCCTTACAGTAACGTAAATGTTCAGAACTTTCATACAAGGTAGGTTTGTTGCTTTATCTATTCAAAGCGTTTCCGTCGTGTGTTCTATATATTAAGGGTATCCCTTTTAAACTTTAGTTGGAAGGATGGGCTTGCTTTTTGCGCTCTCATACACCGGCATCGTCCAGAGCTTATTGACTACGCCAAGCTCTCGAAGGTGGGTGGTCTTACTTGAAGTTATTTTGGTGACCAGAAAAATTTTCTGTAAAGAAGGAATAATCTTATCTTGCAGGAAAATCCGATTCAAAATCTGAATTATGCCTTCGATGTGGCGGAGAAATATCTTGATATTCCCAAGATGTTGGATGCCGAAGGTTTGTTTTTTCCCCTGTTTTTCTCCTCTTGCCTTCTAAGTCAAAATTAAAATCAACCAGATTTCTCTCGGGTCTTGTATAAATAGAATTCTTTACTCAGATAGCTTTTTCGATCCTTTACGAGTGCAGGGGTGAGTGATGTTTGTCGTTTCTTTTGTCGTGGATCGAATGCATTGTCTAATTTTTAAGACGAACTGAAGGTCTCTTTTTTGGTAATAGATATGGTTAATACAATTCGACCGGATGAACGATCTGTTATGACCTATGTTGCCGCCTATTATCATGCATTTGCGAACGCCAACAACGTACGCTTTTATACTTTTAAAATGTTTAGGGTATGATCTTCGAATGTAAGTGTCTCTGTTTGTATTTTAGACCGAATCAGCTGCTAATAAGATAGCAAAAGTTCTAAGGTCCAATCAAGACACGGAAAAATTAATGGAGGAGTACGCTGGTTTGGCCTCGGATCTCCTTAAATGGATAAATAATCAAATCCCCTTCCTAGCGGTACGTTGATCTGTTTCAACGTTGAGGTGGATTGAGTAGTAATATAAAGAGTAGATTTTTTCCACTGATATGGGTAGACCGGAGTGGAAAGTGGGGCTGTTGAGTCTGAGGGATAGGGTCAAGTGCCATTCTGTTCATGGACCTAAATTGGTCATGACATAATTGACCAGTGAACAAATGTCTACGGAAGGTTTGTGATCACCTCAGCAATTCATTTAGCTGACTTCAAGTGCATTAATTTGTTCTTATAGCAATGCTTACCGGGTTTATACTACCTGAGAGTATGGAAGCAA
The DNA here is from genome assembly GCA_001923025.3 of Taenia multiceps. Classification (NCBI taxonomy): domain Eukaryota; kingdom Metazoa; phylum Platyhelminthes; class Cestoda; order Cyclophyllidea; family Taeniidae; genus Taenia; species Taenia multiceps. The sequence goes on along the minus strand of CM010311.1, from coordinate 64,199,118 downwards.
ATTCTAATGCTTAGGATGAATTTGCGTAAAAGTGAAGGCATGCAATCCAAATACTTTCTTCGTCTATGCTTCTCACTACTTTGTTTCTTTTTCAACGCCGTCCAATTGTCGATCCGACTTTTTTTTGGCTGCTAGAGACATGAAGGAGGTTTCATTTTAAACCATGGAACACTAGTTTTCTAGTAGAATGAGAAATTCGAGTGGCAGCTAAAATGTGGATGTAGACTCAACAGTCCCTCTTTGGAAGATTTCATGGCTTTAGCTATCTGCAAAACATCTATTTCTATAGCATTTGAACTTGATACCTAATCATTGGATGGGGTAGGTTTGTTAACCACTGCCATTAATGCAATCTTTTATAAGCGCTGAAGCCGTGATATCTCATCTCAGAAAGGAAGAATATAAGCATGCAAATCAAGTCACAGAGTCAGTAAGAAAACTGAAGCCACAAAGACTAAATAGACTGTATCATAAAGTGTCGACTCTTATAGGATAAAACAACGGATGGCACTTTGCCCCATGCAAAGGAAAAGCTTGCTCAATATACGGCCTACAGAGGTTCGGCGAAACTGCCACGTGTGGAGGATAAGGCGTTGTTGGAAGCTCTAAGTAATACTATCCAAACGCGTCTGAAACTTGCTCACAAACCTGCCTTTATGCCACCGGCAGGCCAGTCGATTGGTGAGATTAACGATGCATGGAAGCGGATGGAAGATGCGGAGAAAGGATTTGAGGTAGGTCGAATTCTATTGGGGTTTCAAGGAAGAGATCGGTATTTCTTGACTTCTCGGTCGATAATACTTTCCTGTTTGATCCTGCTTTGACGCTTATTAATGATAAATTTTTACGAATTCCTAAAATTACATAAAGACTTCTTTAATGCAAGGCACTGATGATAAAAAGACCTTTCATGCGTCACATGGGATACCAGCTCTCATTTAGGATTTTTCTTCCTCCAATTCATGTAAATCTGAACCATCAAAAGAGGATGCAGCCACCAAATTTTATGTTACATTCTTGATGCTGATTCACAGGTGAGTTGCGCAGTAAAGCAGAGATCTTTGACCCTAAAATTTACTCTCCGTACCACGGTTTCGACTCTTTAAGACCAAATAGACAGATGTAAGTGGTTGCAACACTTGGCTTACAAGCTGGTTTTGTCAAAGCCATCTTTTCAGCCAATTTCGGATCTATTTCGTTCATTTTGGCATCAGCGGATCTCTAATTTTGTGTGCTGACAACTCACTCGATAATGCCTCAAACCGATCAGACTTGCAGCGTGTGCGCTTAGTGGAGTGATAAAGTTATCCCCGTGGAATAGAGCATGGGTGGGTGTGACAATTGGGGGCGCCCTACACGATTAGCCAGCTCCAGCAGCCGTAGATTATTCGTATGGGCGTTGAAGGAGCTTTTCAACAAGTGTTGGTGTTCTAACACCTAATTTTACGATACCTGACGTGCTATGGTGACGATTTTCATCCTTTTTCTATCGAAGGGTGGTATCTCATGTTTTTAAAGCAGGCACATGCTATTTCCTTTAAAGAGTTCTTTCAGATCTTGTTGGGTTTGTTGAAAAAAACAAAGATATCTTGCTTGAGTGTTGAATTTGGCGAGTGCAGATTAATGGTGAATGTCGTATCAGACCCTTTGTCAATAGCATAGCACATTGGTGGTGCTCCCTTGCAAATTTCTTGCTGACAAGCACTTGTGAAGAGATGGCTTCCGTTATTTTCAGAACCCTCATCCACCAGGCACACTTTTCCTCACTTCTTTTGTCAACCTTAAATTTATTTATTTGGGAATCTGTCAGCGTATCAATTATTGCACCCGCTACGGTTCCACACATCCTTTTTCACTGGTTACACTTTTACTGTCGCTCATTTCTTGCTTTATGTACCCACTTTTCTACTAACCCTCGATCCATCCTCTATCACTCCACTCATTCTTTTTCCATCCATCTTCCCTTGATATATCCATATGTTTATCTCTCAAACTGGAAAGTATTCACCTGCCCAACCCCCAGGAGATTTATTTACCGATCCACCCATTCACACATGATCTGATCTTACTTTGTTCTCGTTTTCATCTGGGATTCCTCAAATCATCCATCCACCTACCTTTCATCTAACCATGCATCCATTTCACGGCTCGTCCACCCATCCCGTTTTACGCCCCATCAATTCGCCAGCAAACTGAAAATTCATATTCTCTAGGTTTAATTGACTTACCTACCCACCGTTTCATATCCTTTCTTCCGGCTATTGTGGTAGTAGGGGCCTTCACTTGCCATAATCGACTGATTTGAGACATCACCGAAAAGGTACAATTTTATTCTAAATCGTTCCATCATTGTTTCACCAGTTTTTCTTATTTGCCATGTTATACAACTCAAAGGCACCTAGTCACTCTTCCATCCCAATTGTGGCCACTCGGCTTGGATTCCATGCATGCTTGCATTCCTTGGTTCGTCCATACTTCGATTCTACTTAATACTTCTTCATTGACTTTGAAAACTCTGTAAAATTGCCTTTCAGGACTGGCTTCTCAACGAAATTCGTCGTTTGGAACAACTTGACTATTTAGTTAAAAAGTTCAAATTAAAGTGCTCTACCCACGAGGCCTGGTCAAAAGACAAGGAGGCGGCATTGAATGCACGAGACTACGAAAATGCCTCCTACGCTGAGCTTACCGCTATGGCCCAAAAGCAGAATGCCTTCGAAACCGATCTAGGTGCTCATCAAAATAGGGTTGAGAAGATTGTATCAATCGCAGAGGAACTGAAGTATGACCTATCGCAAAACTCCTTACGTTCCGCTCTTAGTGCTCTTCAGTACGAGGATGTGGCCAGTGTGAATAAGAGGACACAAGATATTGTCTCACAATGGGACAGACTGGGAGAGATTTCTGCTAGAAGGAAAGAAGAAATTGAGGTAAGTGTTGTCATGCCTAGGCCTCATTAAGGTGCTTGTAGAAACGGTTGGAGGTATTGAAAAAAATTGACAATCTGCAACAATCGTTCGCTAGACGAGTTGGTGTAAGTTGTACTGCTTCAAAAAACTTACAGACCTTTAGTCCTTCTCCAATTGGTTGGAACAGGCGGAGGAAGATTTGCGAGATATGTTTATTGCGGATCGAGTGGAAGAGGTTTCGGTGGGTCTTACTTTCTTGCTCAAAAACTATCAGGGTAAAACTGCAAAATAGGTAAATAGTAGGTGGGCTAGCTGGACCTTCAAACCTAATGGATCCCTCTAATGAGTATACATAAAGATTTAGACACTGACATCAGAGTTCCATCAAATTGGTGAGGACACTAACTGCACCAGGTAGTCAGCATGTTCCATCGCACTTCCATCGGTAAAATACTCGATGCATTTCTGGAGCATAGGAGTCTAGGAGCCTTGCTAAAGATTGATGTAATTCGACAATTTTTAATGCCCTTTTAGCAACTGATAAACGGCCACGAAGCCTTCAAACGCGCATTACCTGCAGCTCAAGAGGAGCTGAATTCGATGCTTTGCGAGGCTGCAGAAATTGACCGGCTGATTGAACAGAACGACCTACCGCATGAGGTGGCCATCAATCCGTATACCATGTTTACATACGAGGTGAGGCTTTGGAGCAGAACATTTGACATTTGAAATGAGATTACTTGCTTTCACTTCTTACGGAGATACAGAGGTTGCAAGGCCTGGAAGCTGAAGAAGTAGGATTTATTTGCAAAAAGTGCTTCATTTGACACATTCTTGACTTATAATTCGACTTTGACGTGTCTTCTTCCTACTAACTGATAAATTCATCCTGAATGTTCCCCAACCTGTACATTAAGCAGCTAAATTCAACCCAGCAGGTATATCTCAGCTCTAATTTATGTTCGTTCCCCAACGGATTTATAACTTCTGGTGTTAAAACAATTATGTCCCTTGGAAGTAAAGTGAGGATCACCTCCAAAATGTGGTGTTCACAGAAGGAGTATCATGCATAGCCCATCTTGGTTCTATCAAGTTTCATCACTAAATGAGGTCAGGGGGGTTAGTAGTGCTGTGTATCGGTTGAGGGTTGAGTGGATTCATCATCATTGCCATATTGACCTAAAGCATCAAGGAAAGTCATTTCCACTGCTTCTTTAGACTCTCCACGACCGCTGGGGTTGCGTTCAAAAGCTCGTACCTGAGCGTGACTCCGCGCTGGAATCTGAGTTGGCAAAGCAGCAAAGTAACGAACAAATGCGTGCCCGGTTCGCCATGCAAGCCAACCGATTGGGACCCTGGTTGGAGCGTGCGCTAGACGCACTGTTTGCAGCTCAGAACAATCCTACGACGGCTCAATTGGAGCAACAGATGGGAGCATTTAAGAGGATGGAAGAGGAGTTAGGGAAGATAAAACCCATCATTATGGAAGCGGAACGCTGCTACCAGGTGTGTTGTTCGGTTTCTCCGGGTGGTGGTTGGATGACTCACCTAGCTGTGTGCATGGTGTCAGAGGTGGGAAAGAAGGCATGGGATGTGTTAAATGGGGATGGTAGGACGTGATGGGTTCCATAACATAATTTGACTGAGGACCTGTTGAACTGGTAAGAAGTGAGCAAAAATGGTTAGCACGAATTTATTTATGGCCGCTAGTATATGCGTAGGAGTGTACGTCGGTCTGTCGACACGATAGTTTTATTGATCTCTCCACAGTTTTCTTTGTCTATACGGTTTGGTGGTACTGTAGAACTTGATGAATGCGATTTAGGCTTGTCTAGCTTACCAACTAAAAATGGATGATGGAACACCGTACCGTCCAGAATCATCTGATTCAAACAATTTTATGCCACAGCACGGTCTAAAAGGCTTTCTATGCTGATTAAAGATTGACTTATCAGGAACAGCTTTGCCACCTTTAATGTGAAGGCGGAGGATCACTTTGATTTCACCCACGTCAACTGAAAGTACAATTTCTTGAAAGCTACTATGTTTGGCTCCAACAACAGAAGGAACACATGCTTAGCTATGCGCAAACGATGCAATCGCTACCTCACTTATCATCCAACACCCTTCATTCCCTCATTCGGTGAATACTCTACTTGCTTTACAGACACAAATGTTCGTTCCTTAGAACTGGGAAGCACTTGCTGAGCAGAATTATACAACCTTCCTGCGGAGGCTGAGGGGCATCCATGATTAGTGCATGAGCCAATGGGAAGAAGGTCCAGTTATTAGTCTTACATGACAACACAGGACCTCATACTTCATGCATCAGGCGCTGGGATTCGATGGGATGAGGTAGGACTAGCGGGCCATACCACCTCATCGCATTCTTATTCAGATCCCTCGGTTTCTTCTGATGGCACTTCTACCAGTTATGCCATCAACCCTTTCCTGACACCAAACTAATCAATCCCCTCAACGACTGCAAAGTAGGAGATACAGTTGGGGAAACAGATACGCGGCAGAATCGAGGGTAGTGAGGACCACAATTTTTCGGTTTTTTTGATAAAAGTGGGATTTGCAGCCCGGTGAAAAAGATAATAGACTGTTGCGGTTTGGGCGTATTTTAGTAAACAAATTTAAGGAACCAAACAAGCTTACCTCAAAAGGGAATTATTTTTAAAAGCACACATTCCAAAGTTGTTTGACTCTCCTTCTGTTCCTTCGTTTTTACTCCCTCAGTTAACTGCCACCTCAGTGCTGTCAAACGCCTACTCGCCTCCTCGCTTTCTCCTCAATTACATATTCCTTCGCTGCAGTATTTCTCCAAGCCTGTCCTACATCATTACTGGTCAAGAAGCAGGACGTGAGATAGGAACGGATATAAAGATTCAACGTGATGTAGAAGGCCTTTCCAGCGCTCCTTCCCGACATAAGTCAATCTTTGGACATTAGTTGAATCTGGTGTTATTTGCAGAAGTGAGGTGTGACGGCTTATTCACAAATTGCCTTTATGGTTGACCCGCAGAAAGCTAGTAGAATGGAAAATGTAGAAAAAGGCGGTACCTTAGTCAGGCACACAAGTAAATTAAATAGTTTTTTTTCTCGTCAAGCTCATTTAACCCAATAATGCGGGTGGAACCCAAATTTTCCCTGGTTTCTTTGAGGCTGGTCTTTGCGAGGACATTTGGCAATTAAGAGAGGAGACGAATGCGGGATAGGGTACATTGCAAATAGATCTTGCGACTATTTTTACATAAACCATTGATGGATGGACTAAGTAGGCTGAACTATTTCATGCGCCATTAACTAGTCTTGATGGTGGAATGAATCCAATTCTTCAGCCTCTGTGCCCCAAGTTACACTTGATTTAAAAAGTAATCTCCAGATTGCCTTCAAACAGAATAGTTTTTTGAAAGTATACGAACATTTAACTACAAATAAGCTATGAAATCACCTTTTAAATGCTTCCTATGTCACCAATACTGTCACTGACCCCACTTCTTTCGTAATCATCCGGATAGCTGTCAAACTGATTGATTTACCGGGGCGACAACTGTCAACATTTGTATCGCAAAGACATTCAAAACACCCCATTTTACAGAAGATACTTAAGAGCGAGGTGTAGAAATATCTCTCCATCCGTTTCGGCCTTCTTGATACATCAATCTCGAGGTTAATTTGATTGAGCAATTCGCACTAGGCATTGGAGTTGCCGAGACACCAATTTCTCGATTCGGCCATTAATGGATTCGACTATCCATCTCTTCAGCTTTGATTCACGTGTTGATATGTCAATGAGTCATTTATGTAACCTTGATCCTGCCATCTTTCCATCAATCTGCTCAGTAATAAATGCTTAATCTATACCACTGCTCAAAACCAAACCTTTTATCAACACACACGGAGAATATTGCCTAAAATTATTTTTTCAAAGACTCTTCAGCTGAGATGCGTGATTTTGTGGCTCCACGATGACTAGAGCGTTTTCCCCTTAGTCTTATTCCATGTGACTGATTTAACACGTATAAAGAGGACATGCACATCTAAAAGAAGGGCGAATGGTAGTGGGGAAGACAACAGAGGGCATCGCACCGATGGAACAACTTATGGCTTGACTTTGTGGCGTACAAATGCATGCAAGCAACGGGTTAATGGGTCATTGCGTAAGCTTTCTTCCACTACTTGACGCTTTGCATTAAATTCTGGGCAGACAGCGTTTGATACGGCTACTATCATCGCATCCCCTCCCACCTCTCTTTTCCTTATCAGCTTGTCCCGCATCCCGAAGTGTAAAGCATCAATTTTGCCCCCAACTTCTAGATAAACCATATAGATCCATTCTAGTATCCACCTAACCGCAATCAGTATCAGATCTGTCAAAAAAAACGGGGTTTTGTTACCAGTCCTTTATCCTCCATCAGGAATGGATACAAGGTGGATGTATGTATCAAAATCGTAGTCAGTTGAATGGGTCCCTCCTTCCAGGCATCGTCTGTACTTTCTGCTTTTTGAAGCCACTTAATAGCACTCTCCGTACCGAATATTCATTATTGATTACTTTTTAAATAAATTTTTAAAGGGAGAATCGAAAAGTAACAACAGTATTTTAAAATAAATTTTGCTTGTGGTTGGATGATTGACTGGTGGGGTATGAGTCTGAAAGCTGTTAAAGTATGCATAGATAACTGTCAGTACTCTTCTCTTAACCTTCCGTCTCTTGTCTTTTACCCACCACATTAACAACTCTCTCCTTTTTCCATCCTTTATTCATTGAAGGTAACCCTTTTCATACTTTCTTTCAGAGGGCAAATTGGGTGTTCGAAAGAGTATAAATGTGGGTTGAAGTTGAACCATATTCCCTAGTTGGTCCGGATACGTCTATTTATGTACCGCTCAACTCGTTACTAAAGTCATTTCGTGTTTCACTGCTTCGCCTACTCACCCAATTCATATTTCCTGTATCAATCCTATGTCCACCCATGCATCTGTGTGTTTCTGATCCTCCTACATAATCTGGACTTACACGCCTAATTGCTCATCTATCCAGACTTCTAACGTAGACCCTTCTCTCGAAAATGCACCAGTCTATGATTCGCACAATCTTTGAAAAGCTGAGATGGACAAGGAGATGCTTATGAAGGAATGAAAGACACTGCCGAACTCATTCAATACTGGGAAATTTGTCCCTGCGGCTGTCCATCAACCCGTGGGTTTTCGATTCTGGGGCCCACGCTTTATAAAGTACATTTTTCCAACCAATATCATTCAGGCAGGAGTTTTCGTCCTTAAAACTCAAACCATTGTCGCTGTTGAACCCATTGAATGATTTAGACTTTTATTCTTCTTCAAAGCAACTACAAGAAAATGGCATCTATACAGTGCCTCAGACCCAATACACCATGGACACACTTCGTCTGGGTTGGGAACAGTTTCTCACAAATCTAAAACGTGCAATTAACGAGGTGGAGGTGCAGATCATGACTCGTGAGGCGCACAACATTAGCGAGGCTCAGCTGAGCGACTTTAGGCGCTGCTTCAACCACTTTGATCGAAAACGTCTTAGGCGATTGGACCTCTCGGAGTTTAAGGCCTGTCTGGTCTCACTCGGATTTCACATCCCCAATACGCCGGAGGTGAGTTATCCCCTGTTACCCGGATGCATATTTTCATTGCTTCATTTATTTGTTGATTTTTCTGCTTGTCTTTGTATGTTTCTTACTATCTGTCTCTGTCATCCATCCATGTAGCCACCTATCCCATCTACTTCCTTTTATCCGTTCATCCATTTGCACATCCATTAATCAGCCATTCACGAATTCACTCTCCTGTTCAGCACTTTCCATCTGTCTGTTTGTATCAAACTGCCAGTCTACACGTTTACCCAGCAATATGGACCCCCGCTACTTTGAGCATCTAGCTGGTTTTTCAATCATCTTCCCTGGGGATAGCTGGGACTAAAAAAATATAGCTTCTGGAGGCACTTTTGGTACCCTTTAGGATCTATAGCGACAGGAATCTTTCCTGGCTGATTGCAATTATGGCCTTTTGGTCATGCCATCTGGACGGGGTACAAACTGCGGAGACTGAAAAGTCTACTTGGTGCAATCAACTACAAAGTCAAAAGAATTTCCACACATTGTAAATCAGGCTTTGATACCCACTACCATGGAAATAAAACGAGTCGTGGAATTAGGGCATTTTTCCGTCAGTCACGTTCCCTGTTTGCACATTGGCTTACAGGAGCTTATTATTTCAAATAGCATGTGATTGGATGGCATTTTTCACTAAGTGTACTTCTTATGCTAGTTGAGTGTTTTTCTTTCAAAGCCCGGCCACTTGACGTCCGCCATAAGCGTGACATACACGTGATGGGAGGTCTTTATCGCCTTATCCTTTTAAAGATATCATGCACCTTCATAATGATGGTCTTGTTGAGATAGTGAATGTTGTGGATACTTGTCCCTTTAATATTCGCAGCAATGTTTTGGACTCAGGGTTTACTCTCTAGTAATGTCAAATTATGTCAAGGTGATGTTGAATAACCCTAACGCATTCCCAAACATGACTTCACTAATACAGCTTGATCTGGAAGTGCTTAATTTTTACTGTCCTATGGAATCACTCGACCATTTCATACTGAGCCACGTTCTCTCTGTACAGCCTCCTGGCTGCCAAGGGCAACCGTTTATCTCTTTATCAAATAATCTCATTTCTGGCTAGAAAAAATGACCTATTCTGACAGTGGAATGGAAAGTCCACAGCTGAGTTTTTATGCTTCCTGGTTGCCGCAGCCGCTGTTGCAATAGTAGCCAGCAACAACGGGTTAGTCTCTCCTCCACACTTATGCTCGAAGTGGTAAGTGGTAGCACACTAGAGGAAGTGAATATATCGCCTTGGCATCACGTATCCCCAGTGCATTTGGATGGGCGATATGTGAATCACAAGAGGGTCCTCACACAGTGACGTCCCCTTCCTCCCTCCCACCTTGGGTAGCGTTGAAATAGCAATAGGCATAAAGCCTCTTGTCCAAATATTTGTGCCTCCTACTTGAATTCCCCATCAATGCAGCATATCTCGGAAAAATGAATTATCAATTTCTTCCCTACTCGCGTTCACATTGCGTAGACAATCCGTATTTTAGAAGGCAGGAAAATGTTCCAAGTTATGGGTCTGCTATTGACGTGAAGTTGGGGACGTTGTTTCTTATCCTCCAAATTAAAGACTCTTTGTTTAACGCATCATATCTGATTCTTAACACCGTATTTATTGTTTAGGCTGGTTATTTTTCAGACGATGCAAAGATCAGGAATAATATACGTCTATCACCATGACTGTATTCTATCCTATGCACTACAAGGTCAATTCAGTGCAGTAGATGCAAATTTGACCTGGTGTGGTTATCATTACATTTATTGGATAACATCCGAAAAGGTCACGTATGGGGTGCCAAAAATCACCGTCTAGGACGAAGTTCAGAAAGACTTTTTAAAGGCGGCGTCGAGGACAATTGTTTAGACTGCTCTTCAAACAAGTTGCACCTTCATGTATTTATTTTCTTATCCTTTTTTTTTTTCACCTGATAAAGAGGATTTAACTTCCTGATTGTTTGTTTGCTGAGCTGCGAGGAGAAATGACCTTCGTACTCTCCAAATTCCGTTTAGCGAATAGACATATTACCGACCATCAACAAATAGTCCACTAATTGCCACACACTTTCATGATAATAACACGACATTTCCAGACCACTGTACATGCTTTTTATGGGTCTCTATGTGCGTGCAGATGTGATTTTTCGCTATAATTCTCCCACTTCCTAAAGAACAAGCAGCAATCACGTCAGAAAATGATTAATCAATCTAGGGATCTGCAAGGAAAACTTTCCTTGAGGAATAGTCAGGACTAGTTAATCAGCTGGTTTAAGGAATGCCTCTTTTCTAAGCTTATATGGCAGCGCAAGACCTCATACCCTACAACTCATGCACTTGAATCTGGAATAGCCCTGATGGTGTTCCCACAAGTGATGCTACAATATCTTGATCTTTTTTGAAGGAGGATATGGAGTTGGCGAAGTAGGGGTCCGACAGACGCTATGGTAGCTAGGACCACATTTTTCGATAGGAGTGGAATTTGTGGTTGGCTTAGAGTGCGATTGATTGTTCCTATGGGGTATATTTTCCCAAAAAAGTTTAAGGAAGCCTTTAGTACTTATTCACCAACGCTTTCACGTCAACAACAAAGTGCTCCACAGCTTCAAATTGCCCTTTGTATGTTCACCTCCCTCCCCCATTTCCCTCCAGCTACCTCGGAATTGAGTCTGTCAGTTCTCCCTTTAACGTCCCCCATTTTGCAGACAAAATATGCCAATCGTCGTGCGCCGAAAGCAATCCAAATCTATGCTCGATGTTTTTGGGGACTTAGATAAAGAAACTCCGCTTGTCTGTCATTGTTAATAGGCGATTTTAGCTCACTTCTTATGTTTTTTAATAGCCTTAGGATCATTCTAGGTCTCAGTTTTTTAGATTCATTTTCAACCGATTTGGAAAACTCATTGCTGTTCGAAAAAATCGATTTATCTGCCTTCTAGGGAGACGCCGATTTTCGTCGAATACTCGCTAACGTTGATCCCTCGGGCTCAGGTTATGTCACCTTTGATTCCTTCATGCGTTTCATGACTCAACAAGCCTCGGGTTCGGAGAGCGCGGAACAACTGATCGACTCTTTCCGTGTGCTAGCCAATGAACAGGTGAGTTTGTATGCCATTCTATCGATGGGCTTTGAACGTGACCTAGGCTTTCATTGGCTTTTCCACCAATGGGATTTCAGCACTGGAGATTTCAGTGCAGGGCATTGCAGTTGTGCAGCTCCTTGGGACCATTTATTCCCAACCATGGGGAATGCCCACGGAAATGCACATGACTGACCATTTCCACTGTGTGGAGAGGTCGATAAATGTTTTGATATCGGGATGAATTCATTTGGCATTAACTCAGAAATGATGGGTGCCTTTCTGGTTGCTGAGTTTTCACTTTTACTTCTAATGGAGAAAGAAATGCATTTTTCATTTCTTCACATGAAAGTATTGTAGTGGCTGTGATTTCTTCTTTTGAGATGGGATATATTAATTTAAATCATCTTTTCCATCTGTCAAAAAAAGTAAAGAGTACGGTTTGTTCGTGCAATGAGAAAAGGGAGAATACATTTTATCTTTGAGATAGGTTTTTGTCATATTACACATCTGGCTGATTCTTAATTACTAATCTCATTCCTGATTAGTAGCACGAAAGTGATTGAAGGAAAACCAGACATGAAAAGCCTTTTTTTAAGAGATGAAACGGATTTCAAAATTTACTTCACTTATCTAAAGAATAGTTACGAAAAGCATCCCAAAATACTTCATACAGAAGTTAATGTCTATCCTTTATCTTGAGTCCTGCCAGAGTCCGGGAAGGCTTATTATTAACCCATTGGATGGTTTGAAGCCTCAAAGGGGAAGAATATATTGTGCAGACTAAAAAGTTCACGTAGTTCACTATGGGGTTGAACGTTCTATCAGATTACTACATGGTCCTCGTCGCCTCTCGTTGTCATATTCCTTCTCAGTCATTTCAACGTAGTTGGTGCTTCCATCTTTAGCTACCCATGGGCTGGAAACCGTAGTTGCTGTATTCTCAGCTTTTCCACGAAGCTGAGAATGCATTTGGCTCCATAAGCCGTGGAGCACTACGCTTACTTTATTACGTCTCGAGTGTTGCAGTGAGGAAGGAGGAAGAAGACGAGATTCCACACTTGGTTCTCCTTGTCTCCCCCCTTTACCACTTACATGCTTATTTTCCGTCCAGCTAAGTTCTGGGTTCTATTTGTCTAGTAGAAACGTCACATCGGTCGCGTCCATAGTGGATGTTTCTACATGATTAGTAACTGTTGTCACTTCAAACGCTGAATGTGTTCTCTCGGAACACAAGAATATGCCCTTTGTCTAAAGGAGAAATGATCCTAATAGCCCTTCAACAGTGCATCTCATATGACTTAGCCTTCTCTCTGTGACATTAATGTGGCACTAGGCCAAAAGAACCAGGATATTTGCCCTTTCAGGTTGATTCCGTTTACCATTGTCACCAAGGCAGTGTTCACCATTCTCTTCGAAGTCATAATAAGTGATGCCAGTGCCGACACCACCCCATCGCTGATTGAACAAAAAAAGGTTCAGAACTACTAGTCACTTAACTCTTCCTTTTTTATAGAAATTTTAACTAACCTTCTTAAGCTGATTAATGATGCTTTATCCAAAGAACTTTTCCCCTGGCATTCTGCTGATGAGTTCGCAAGAAAAATTTCCCTTCGAGCTCTGCCAGATATCAGAAAACGGTACACTTTATAGCAGCATTTAAGGCTTTCCAGAAGGAGCCGGATTAAAGTGCACCAATGCGGAAGAGGTAAAAGGTCATATACATAACCAGAAGAGAGTTTACATAACCTCTAAAGGCTCAAGTAACCACGTCTTTAAACATTTCATCCTTCCCTTCTCGTGGTCATTCTTCTGCATGGGTCACAGGACGTTATGCTGTAAATTGTAGCCAATCACGAGGCAAGATTGGCAATGGACTGAAGAATACAGCACCATCGGAAGAATTTCACATTTTAGTGGTAATACATGGTGTAGGTCTGATTTGCCTTTCGTATTAGTGCGTCTTCTGCAAGACGGGCTGTGAAGGGACAAATTCATCTGATATGGAGTGTGGAGTACAAATGTTTGCCAGCAGGCAGAACTGGACTTATTTCATTTGTGGTCACTTTGTAGACTTCAGAGCACACACTGTCTTACCTCTCTTTTAATGAGTCTGCCGAGTCACTTATCGATAGCAAATGATATCCGACCCGCTTGCTTCTGGCACCAGCGTAAAGCCCTTAGTTTTTTTTTCCGGTATTTATACAAAGACTAGCTATAAAGGCGCTACGGTTCTTCTTTGTAAACAAAGCAAGAACGACGGCGGCGGTTGCTTGGATGCGTGAAGTGTGCATCGGAAGTAGGGCCTTTTTTACAAAAAGGAGGAATGAATAGAGAATGCTGAAGTGGTGAATGTTCCCAAAAACAAAAAAAAAATTGGTGCACCATCTGAAGACTAAGTTATGCTGGAAGTGTGGAAAGAAACCGATTTGGGTCTGTGCAGTCGCTGTCCTCATTTGAAATGGAAGGGAAGACTTTGATGCATCTAAAATGGAAGGTGGATGTACATCCATTACATTGTCATCGTTTCAGCAGTCAGGAGTGCGTGCCTTTTTTCGGTAGTAGCGATTTAGCAAAGAAGGGGAGGGGGTGGTTGCCGATAAAATGGGTGGGACACATTCTACCACGCGTGAAGACGGTAGTGCGAGGAATTGAACAATATTTTAACCTAAATACTAAAGCTGAGCAGTACAGCTGTTTTTTGTTTAACTTAAAAAATCCTTTAAATAATTAGTGATGCACCTTTTTGAATGCAGCCTCGATGTTTTTTCGTCGAATATTCGTTGTTGATTTCTGGCGGAGGTGATGATGGTTACCGGAATTCCAGGACCTCTCTCTTTTTTAAGTATGGTAGTTGGGAAGCTATTTGATTCCATATTTTAGCAGGTGGCTAAGTAAACATGCGTGGGGAATCACGCATGTAAAAGAGATTAGCAGCATGATTTTATGACCTTGCGCGTGTGTATTGTCATGAGCGTTAACAAGGCCCTAATCAGAATAATTAAGGCTTCGACACAAATGCCCCTATCGCCGACAGATCCGAAGCGCCTGGGGCACAGTGTGCGTACGTGACTGCTGCCTGACTGATCCTGGCTGGCTATCGGGGAAGTGGGATTTGTTCCGTTCCCGCGTCCTTATAATGTTTTGATTGGCCTTGGCCTTGCCTTAATTAAAGTATTTCTACGTGAATGCCAGCCAACCAGGAGGGAATGAGCAAGGGTGGAAGGGAAACTAGACCGATTTGTCTTCATTAGTTGCACTTCCGCGGGTGTATCAATTATTTCCTTGGCTAGATTCTTCATGTCTTCATAACTCTCTTCTAAATACTTGTAAGCATGGATGGTCTGTGTAAAGGTGACTCCGCGACACAAAGTTGATTATCAAAATCGTGAATAAGAAGGACCGACGAAGATAAACGCACATCTTAAGCAAGAACTGCTATTTATACCATTTTAGCTTCATCCCAGGCTCACCTACCAGTCTTACCTTTGAAAAAATTCCTTAAATCGCATTACCCCCCTACTTCCGCCCTAAAGCCTCGTTTTCGTGATCTCTACACTGCTAGATGGGTCCAGAAAACATAGGTGGAGATCTGGGAACTTGGAGCTCCTTTCTGCTAGAAAAATACGGAAAGAGGAAAGGTACTGTCTGTGACTTCTTCTGGCATTTCCCGGAATCGGTTCTAGATTTTACCTCCACTCATGGACGACCCTGTGGGAAGACGTAGGGCATTCATTTCTGCATTAATAAGAAATCGTCTGAATGGCAGAAAGCGCTGCCTTCCTGATTCAGCTAATACGTAAAGAGATGCGGTCACGTACATTCCAAAAGGTGAAGATTCCTTCACCGAATCACATGAGTATACTTTGTTTTAGCCAAAGGGAATCACGGGATACGCCAAGACCAGTTACATTTTTGAGATCCCTCCCTCTCTTCGGAATCTGTATTTCCTTACTGCCAGACTGTCTAGACTTGCCTGGCGTCCATGCTGTTTGGGAAACTTTGTGGTTGATTTTGTGACTTAGGAGAAAAAAGACCTCAATGTTAAACCCTAAGCTGCTGTTGGCATGTCTGATGTGTCAAATACGTGGCATTACAGAAGGGCAGAACTCTACATAAACCTCTTCAGGTAAGCAGCAAAAGCTAATGGTGCAGGGGACGCTCCGGATGCGATCGCCAAGCCTTAGCTATAAATTGGGGCAAAAACTGTGTGGCGATCCACTCATTAATCAAGTCGGTCAAATGCCATAATAAGAGGTAATTTGTAATAATCTGGATTTGTTGAACAACTCGGCACTATCTGCTATCACAGATACTTTGCCATCGTCCCCTTTTAATCTTGGATGCACAAGAAGATAAAGAAGAAGAGTGCCTTGGAGGCTTCTACGCCAAGATTTAAAAAAGCTACGGGCACTGTGTTCGTAGATAGGCTGGCTCATCCTGCAGGTTGGACAACCCTCTGTCCTGCCTTAAGCTTCAACCTCAGCGCTCCTTGTTTTAGCAACTGCCCTTTCTGAGCGTTCCCAATAATCTGGTTGAATTTTTTAGTGTCATCCTCTCTGATTTGGCTAACTTTCGACTACGTACAAAAAATACCTTCTTTTTTATTCTTTCTTTACTTCAGCCCTTTGTAACAGCGGAGACAATTCGTCGCGAGTTACCATTCGAACAGGCGGAGTATTGCCTGCAGAAGATGAAGCCCTACAGTGGTAACGGTGCAGTTCCCGGCGCTCTCGATTATAGTGACTTTTCCAACAAAATCTTCGGTGAGACCGACCTTTAGACAACTACGGAAGAAAATTCGCAGCCCTACCGTCCACCTCTGTAGAATCAATCTCAGACAGAATAGTGGTCCCATCGCTTCCTCTCCCTCCTTCCTCACTGCCTAGATTGAGCTTTCTACATCCCATTTATTCTTCTCTTCCTCCTCAGCCTTCTTCTACTTTCTTCCCCTTTTATGGTTTAGTTTGACCACCTAAAGGTCATTAGTTGTTCTTTTCGGATGCTTTGAGCTTGCATATGCTCCTCAGGCCTACTGTGAGGGCTGACATTAGCCAGTGCATATACACACGAGTTGAAGGAAATCTACACCCATCTTAACCGGAGTGCTTATTTTCTAGTGTTCTTGAAGGGAGTTGGAAATCCCAAAAGCTGATGAAATTGTGGATGAACGATGGATAGAAGCACATTGGAAGAATGGGTGTGAGCATTTCAAATCACTTCTCCTTCAGACAATAACCCCATTCTCGGGTTCCGTGGGAAGACACTCCGCAACTCGGGTGACAAAAGTTGTGCTTGACCTGGAAACATCCACTATGAGAGTGATCAAGGTACTTGTGTGACGGTGCGCAGATAAAACAAACAGATCCTGCTACCACCGCGTCTCGGCTAGATAAATGGAATCCAAAACCCAGGAGTCGACTAGACGGGTTACTACTATGGAAAGGGGGGAGAGTGGCATAGAGAAGTAGGCGTAAAATTGTATCTCTTTGGGGCTGATGACTTTCATTAGTGGCTTGTATTAAGTGGCTCTGCTTTTCGGCAAATGTTCCAACCAATTGCGGTTGGCAAATAGAATGTGCTAGTTGTGTATCGTTATCGGATCTCCAGCTGCAGGATTGCAGCATAACTCCCCACTTCACGCCAAATAGGACCAAATGTCTTTTCACCTCCGTGAAAAGCAGTGACTACTCCCTCAAGGAAGGTGGGGTGAATTGATAAGTTTTATGAGCGAAAAGTAGACTGCGTGGACCTTTCATCTTTCTACATTGATGATGAAATGTTTAAGCCTCAGAGAAGACTGAGGGCAAGGTAAGAATAACTCCATCTAGATGTGGAGAGGCGTCCACACCGATATCCAAGCAGAACACATTGAATTCAATTATAGGCGGAGGGGAACAAGGAAGGACAACTCTACCCTCAAGGGCCGACATTCATCGGCCAAACACACTAATTTGGAAGGAAGGAGCTCATGAATAAGTAAACTCCCTTAAACGTCTAACCAGATTTGTCAAGAAAATTTATTTCCTCACATGAAACACAATCGACAGACCCTGGAAAGCCTCTTTGTGTGATAATGTAAGCGGTGACCACACAAACGACAAAACTGCAAGAGGGGGCGAAGGTGGGATGAAGCAACTGCGCTCAAATGTTTGATTTAGTGGTTAGCTGGTTGAGAGAATGAAAGGACAAATAGACCGTTCGCTTTGATGGATCTACAATGAGTTCAAAATGAAATTATCATCTTCCAGGGTCATTTGAAAACAGCTTTTGTGGAAATACAAGAGTTGATAGAGTCGTGTCGCTGTGGTAGGTGAAAATGGGTGCATCATCAATTTTCATCCCGTCAGGAAGAAACGCATTTATTATAACGCTGAAGACGTCCCCAAGACTTGTGCGAAGAAAGAGGAGAACCAACGGTGTCTAGATAATGGAAGAGCTTTTACCCATTGATCAAGTGACCAGTTCCAGACGGTATCCAAGACAAAGAAGCCATTCTTCCATCCGTTTAAGCGGATAAATCTAGCTCACAATTGCTGCTTAGCTTTCAGCAGGTGGGCAATTCTCAATGAGTACGCACGCACCAGCAGCGTCCTGTGCCTGTATTTCAAGCTGTGTGCATCTTAAATACAAAAAAGTTAAGTCTGTGTCTTGTGCTATGCCAAAGCGTATTTTCGCTCTCGATCACCTGGTCCTTCAAACGAACTATTTTAGGATACATGTGATTTAATACACCGCATTAGTGCCAGTGCAGTACACTCCCTACCAAGTGTATGAAAACTTCCATCAATGCTTCAAGGAAGGCTTAAGCCTAAATGAGCGACGGGGAGCCCTCTTTAACGGATACCTAGAAGGAATACTAATAAGAAGACTTTTAAATCGCATCGACCTATCCAACACGCCCCGACCTTAAAATTGTACCAGGCCCGCCGCGATATCGTTTCGACCTATGCGCCCTTAAGAATGGGAAAATAATTACCATGCGCCCTCCAGAAGAGGAGCAGGCTGCATTGAAGAAACCATGCTCTCATCTCACTACTGTTTACAAAGCATCTGTATCACTTAAGGAGTGACATCCGACACAACCATCGAACTCGCATAGAAGTACCTCTATGGTTCGATTAGACTTCAGCCTACTTATGGAAAAATAAACGAATAGCAGACATGAACAAATACAATGCAAAATAGACAAATCAATTATGCGAAACGACACAATTGCTTCTCGATTCAAATAATTAAAGAAATTTAGCCTTTTTACAAAGAATGAGAGCTGATACGTCCAGAGGGCATGAATGGACAGAGTGAGGAATGCCATTAGCTATCTGTGAGGGGCAGACAACAGCAAAGTGCAGGAGGATAAAGTAAGCTTGAATAGCTATTATGCAGAGAAGGAATGAGAATAATAAAGTGTTCACTGAGCTGAGTAACCGTAACGGATGTTGAGGTGGAACTGAATCGAAGCAAAAACGAGAACAAGGAGGTAGAGACCAGCGGCGATGAAGCAGTTAGTGGAAACCATTGCAAACTTCTCGTCGATGTAAGAGGGAGCAAATTTAGCGTCCTCCCATTCCTTTATGTTAATTGGGATGTCATCAACAAATGCAACGGCATTAACACGAGTGAACACACCTATAAGAACCTTCAATAAAAAAGGTACAGAGGAAGTAAAAAAACAGAACTCAAAAAAGCAAAATTCACGAGAAATTGAAGGATACAGTGAAAAGTCGGTTGACACGGAATATACAGCCTTAGTAAAACGAAAAAGGGATAGCATAAGGAAAGACGAAAGAGGAGACACTTACAAGCATTAAAACACCCCATACACCCAAAACTATGAGGCACGCGGAACACTTCCTCCCTAGTAGAGGAGCCATGCTGTAAGAGTGTAACAAGCAGAGTAGGCTATTTACCAACTCGGGAAAGCAAACTAACAGCAGCACTCAAAAATGGTAAAATTGTGGTTTCTTAAATAGGCGTGAAAAGTGCACATTGGTCAAAAGCTGCAGAGTAAGGTTGTAACAACGAAGTGTGAAAACGAGGCGTAATGCATTTTTCGCAAAGATATAATATAGGCCGCTTAAAACGTAGGTTTTAAAGTGTTTCATTTTAATTTTTTGATGTGTACCTTTTCTGCCTTCAAGGGAGTAATGTTTTTTCCCTGACTGCCGCTTTCGGTTACAGACACTTAGATGGCCATAATACCTTGGCCCGGTGGGCTGGCCTCCGGGCCATGCCAGCAGTCCCATTTCCACTGCTTCCTGAGTAAGTATTTTAGCCCCAGTATTATGCATTCTTTTGCATTCGAGGAAGTCTCAGGACGCTAAATTAGATCTAAGTGAAATCAACGCATTACAAAGCTAAAAGAAGTTGCCTTTCAATGGATTAGGGTTGCATTTTTTAATTAGGAAACTAAATTACGCCTTAAAGTTGTAGCCCTGTTTAAAGATGAAACGATTTGTCCAAATTTCCACATTCTTGGTTATTTTCTGCGTTACTGGCACTAATTCATTAAGATTTATAAGGCTTACTGCGATTTCAAAGTTTAAATCTACAATAAAAATAAAACAAGCGCTTCTGATTAAGTAGCATAATTCTTAGATTACATTAAATGATTAAATTTCTGTGTAACTCTATAGAATTCCTGAATTCTTTTATGATTTTAAAATTGGCACATAAGCCATGCCTTAATAATAAGATTTAAATAAAACCTGAAGTTAGTTTAAACTATTTTTGCTTTTGAAATAGCATGCTACGTCCATTATTTGTGTGTTTGAATCGACTCCCTAAGGGCGTACACATATCAAAGTGGCTTTTTATTCACATAGCGCATGACTCGTCAAAGTCGGTTTTTGTAAATTATTTTATCTTACCTTGACTGCCACACTACGCTACTGACTATATTATTGTCTAGTTGTGTTCTTGTACACTTTGGGATTTCTTCGGACTTCCTGCTGCTTCATGAGCATTACGCAAATCGCCCCAAATTCATAACCCCGTATATTATGGTCGGCAGCTTTCCCTTAATTCGTCCCGTTTTTTGCACATGCCCTGCACTTGTGCCTTTTGGTCCTTTTCATTGTTAAAGAGCTTTTCTTTCCATCAGGGAACCATAGGAGCGACACGCTCTCGACATTTATTTCTCATGCAATGGAAGTAAAAAATCTCCAGCCTGTTTTGCTCCCAGTCGTCTATGACTGTCGAGATGACTTTTTGTCGCACTTTGCTGGTAAGGCCTTTTCCACCTTCGAGGCGTTCAGCAAGGAGCTGCAGGCCTTTGAAGATGCCACGGGAATGCAATACATGATGAAACGAACTTGTCTCTTTAACGAAGGCACTCTTGGTAGAGAATACCTGATCTATCGATACATGCATTATGCTTGTGTCCGCCACGTTCGTCCAGCCAGCAAACTGGGTCAGAGGTTGGTGCTGTCTGTAATCTTATACTCCACTCTCTGGTGCTTGATGAATTGGATAGATAAAATTTTGAAAGTTGACTTAGGTGGCTTGTGCAGCGGCCGACAAAAAATCCGTTGGGAGGTTTTATCCCAGACATTGTTCTTCCAAGACTGCATCTATGACCAAATTCGTATGTGTGTGTGGTTGAGCTCGAAAGCATTTTACGTCCAGGCAGTAGATGCGTTTTAGGGTCTGTACATTTGCGGGACAGAATTGATCTGACGTATCGCGAACTATCCAGCCTTGTTATAAACCACCATATGTGCGAGTCCGAATTATATGATTTTTTGTTCGACAGTCCCGCAACTTTTCTGTTTTTAGGTCTAATTTCAGATGTAACTTCAAAATACGTTTTTGTCGGGTGGTATTTTTATGTAGAGTAGGGTTCATTTATGTGTTTAGAACTCCCCACCTCTGAAAATGGCATTTTAATATTGGTATTTTCTTGAAAATGGGACATTCTTTACAAAACGGACGATTTTAATAGGCTACATCTACGCTGCTTACGAACTTCATTTTTTGAAACACCCTTGTCTGAACACCACTGTTTCTGTCTGTTTCTCCGATTGTCTACTTCGCACACCATTGTTTAATGGTAATAAGGAATGGTGACCCTTGCTTAGAGATCTGACATCGCGCTGTGAGAATGAGGTCAGACGCTATCTTCCTTCCATTTCAAAGCTTAAGTCTCACGAATCAATTTAGAGTTACCTTATAAGCTTGGAAATAAGGTTTCCTTTTTACTGACTGAATGACCAGCCCTCGCTGCGTTTTAAGAAAAGGTTGTTCTTTCCCCTCGTTGTAGTGTTTAATTGCCTTAGCATTGCACACAATTTAAACAGTAGTTTTGGTGTTAGGTCGTGGGATAGTCATTGAATTATCTCAGGTTCTCCAACGGTTGTTTCTTTCACCCAGCGACGATTGTCACAAATCAATTAGTTAGCGAACAATCTAGAAGGGTGCGCTCTTACAAAGCAAAGGACATTCTCCCGACTTGTTGTTGCCTGTTATGCCCGTGCTCAGTAGCTTCGGTAACTCCCTTTCTATTTGATGTGAATAGATGGTTTCAGTGTTCCTCACGTTACACATAGAATAAAAGTTGTTTCGATAAGATAATCGCAGATGCCATTTTCCACAGCCACGTGGAACGCGATAAGAAGTCTTTGCATCTTTGATATCCTGAGGTTCAACCGACATAATATGGCGGCTCTACGCTGAGGGGAGATGTCAGGAAGCACAGAAATTGCCCCATTGGTAAATTTATCCATGTTTGCTCATTGCAATGCATGGATATAAGCGATTGTGTGTATTTGGCATGCCTCGGAAAGTTTCTTCGAAAACCGCGTGAGTTTTTTTCCGGCCGCTTGGTGGTCACTTTTTGTGGCCATCGGATGCATTAATAAGGAAGCGGATGCATTCTAATTGCGTATTTTAGACACATGTGACAACATGACAACCCTTAATTCTTCCAAGATTTCACCTTCACAACGGCAGTGCGATGCCTTTTCATTCGTTTATGGTAAAGATAAATCAATATATTATATAGTGGCATTTTCATGTATAGCGCGGCTGCTATATGGGTGGCAGTGTAGTGGAATGTGATTGAAGTACTTTTTTCGCCCTTAGAATGGCATTCTCCGTTTTACTGATGCTTCAAAGAAGGTATTCGCCTGGGCAAATCAGTTGCTTACCCTAGGAGGGTGTTGGCTGCGGTTAATTTAAAACGTGGTTCTCACAACGTAAGGCGCATTATGAGCATATTTTAGCTAACCATACATTTCCCCTTCTAGAGCCGGTGGGACTCACTGTCAAGCCTACTTCTCCGTCGGCACTCGGAAGCACAAACTCTTCGTGCGTCATTACGATATGCAGCACAATCATCCCGCCCACATGGACCCCATGGTCGAGATGCCGCCTTCTACGCATTCTCAAATCCTCTCGTCCCTTCCTCCTCCTCTCTCACCTCCACCTTCTTGCAACGTCGGAAACGACGCTGTCGCCACCGCCACAGTGCAGGATTCCACCGCGGACTTTTTACGCATTTTCCACAGCCTCTCTTTTGTCTCCTTCGCAGAATTGCAGACGAAAATGGAAGAGTTTCAGCTTGCAACGGGCAATCGTTATGTGAAGACAAACACTCGACGTCTGCCCTCCGGGTCGCCATATGCTGAGACGCTTGTATACAGCCATCTGGTATACATCTGTTATCGCTATGGTAACCAAGTCAGTGAAGCGAAACAACGCAGGCTACAGCGGTGAGTTCTTGCTTCATAATCTCTCTCGAAGTATGGAAATCTGGCTGAGCATATGGGTGATCAAAGTCAATTTCTATCTCACCAAGAGGAATTTCGTAATCAAAAATGAAGTTCATCCGTCAAGGTCTGGTAAACACATTTGGGGGATCCAGTTGTACTACCTTCCATAGTGAGGAATGATGAAGGTGGGTGGATGGTCATTAAATTGGGTCTTCGGCAGCCTGTTTACTTGGATTCACCTAAATACCGGTTGAGCGTATTGGTGCGAAAAGGTGAATGGGTGGTTTACTTCGACCGGGTAATCGTGTAACACGTTCAGGTGATTTAGTCGCTGGAGTTGGGTTTAAGCGGTTTTTGCGGTCGGCAAGCGATAGGCGGATATAGGCAGTCTTTTTTATAAAAAAGGAAGCGATCATGGAAAGCATCTGAAAGTCGTGTTTGTTGGGCGTTTCTTGCTCAAAGAGAAAAGAGCTCACTCAGTTTGCGTGCATAAAGCATTTATTCTGTAGAAGTCAAGACTCAGCTTAGCCTTAGCTATCAACATCCGATCCAGCAAAAGACTTCTGTGCTGCCAGTGTAGAAGGCGAATCACGCACAACTACAAAGCTCACATTTCAACCTATTGACATAATCGTCTAGCTACCTAAAAAGGTCTCAATTCTATCTTCATATCCTTCATAGAACTTCAAAGATTGGCTGCCGCAGCAAGATCTACTTCTACTCCCAGGACGGCCAACTTCACGTGCGTCGTTACGATTTCCGCCACAATCACGAGGTACGTCCAGATTTGGTTCACTTTCCACCTAAACGTCGACGAACGCGTAAAGAGAAGGAGGCGGATGAAGCGGCAGCAGCAGCATCTGATCCTGTCACATCCATTGGCGCTGCTGTTTCTGGTTCTGACGTTGCTACTGGGACGCTCTCATTGGGAATGGTGAAACGCGGGGCTGTTACTCGAGTGTCTCCTGTTGGTGTTTTCAGACACCCTCCAGGTTTAACTTTTGCTTCTGAAGAAGTCGATGTGGGCGTGGAGGAGGAAGAAGTAGACGAAGACGACGAATTCGATGATGATGATGATGATGATGATGATGATGGTAACAATTATGATGACGACGAC
Source organism: Taenia multiceps (assembly GCA_001923025.3). Classification (NCBI taxonomy): domain Eukaryota; kingdom Metazoa; phylum Platyhelminthes; class Cestoda; order Cyclophyllidea; family Taeniidae; genus Taenia; species Taenia multiceps. Next base: position 64,174,653 of record CM010311.1, on the reverse strand, counting down.
CTGCCGCAGCTCTACCTACCATCGAACGGTTGTGGTCATCAAAATCTCCTTGAGGGTGAGTTGGTGTTTTATGAAGCGAACAAAAAATCAAACTGCCATTCTTTTTTTTAGAAGACTTTCGATCTGTTTTTCCAATGCACGACTTTGAGATACCTCTACAAACACAACAGTCTTTGAATGGCAGGAGCTGTTTCAGTCCCCCTCCGAGTGCTTATCAAATCTACGGTGGAAGTCTACCAACACCACAGGTGATCGATATGCCGGCGGAGAGCTTGGTACCCATGGAACGTTGCGAATTTGAAACCGAGGAAGAGGATTTGTCCGGAGAGCCTCAGCAGGCGATGCTGCCATCGCGCTTGGATCCGCAGCTCCAGAGACTGGGTGAATTAGCAAGTAGTTGCGGACCGATTCGATTTGCGATTAGGCTGAAAGAATTGAAGGCCCTTGGTGATAAATGGACGCAGGAGAATGAGATTTTAATGCTTAAAAGTCGGAGGTTTGTTTGAGCCCAGGCAGTGACTGTCAAGTCTTCCCGAGTCCCTGTCCCTTCACCCATAAACCCTTGTACAGAATTGAACGTGGGACCTTCGTGTGGCCTGCTGGTTCTATTTTTATTGCGTTTGTTTGTGTGTGTACCGTGACGTCGGCGGTGCTGCTTATATACTTTGCTTGAAGCCGTAGGGGTTGCGTGGGTGGTATTCTTGCATGTGGTGGGGGTTTGGCGCGGACTCTGGTTGTGGGCTCCTTGAAACCCTCTTGAAGGGGGGATGCGCTGAGTCGGGGCGCGCTTAAGGGTGTGAGGCGTGGCGTGGAGGGTTGGCTTTCGGAGGCGTTGTCGCGGGCTAGTCGGTTCTCAGTATCTGCTGAGATGCCCATTTTAAAAGTGAATAGTAAGTATGGGTGTCAAATTCTCTAGGGAATAACATCGCTCGTCATTAACCCCAACCTTCAAAATGCAAGACAATAAACAGTGCGCGTGATGAGGTCATCTTCTTGTGTTTTACTATACTACCATCTAGGTCGTGCTTTTCATAACAAAGAAGCGCCAATCATAATTTGTCGGTCAATATGAGGCTAATTGTTGGTGTTACGTGGTTGTATTTTTTGACGCAGAATACAGAATGTGCACCAGTCATGAAGAAGTCATCACCGCTACACAAGCAAGCTCAAGTACAAGCAATACATCATTTGCAACTCGCAATTATTGATCTTCTGGCCAGTTCTTGACGTATTTTTTGTGTCGAAATCAAAGTCGTTACTTCTTTGCTTGCATTAACTTGGTTATTGCCAAATTTTACAGTTTAGTTGGTGCATACTCTCTAGATGTCGTTTTTGGTGCACGATCTCATTCCGTTTGCTTTTAACTAGCTGATTTCAGATGAGTTCAAAGACTATCTGGGAAATCTCTTCAAAGCATTGGAAAATTCAACTGAATTTTTGGACCATGTTTCTGGTTTGCATGAGGTACGTGCCGATTGCTAAATTTGTCACTTCTCATTCATGAATTTTACGCACTTTATAATCTTTAGACCGACTCCAGCGTCAACATATCACTTCTCTCAAAAGAAGTGAGGGACAAATTAAACCTAATCAAACATAAAACAAGAAATTATTTTGTTGATCTTCTGAAATTAAAAAGGGACCATGGAGGTGGAGGCAAAGTTCGTGTTCCCTCAGACATAGCCAAAGCACTTGATATTGGTAATTCAACGGAGTTCTCTGGTGCGGACGTGGAAACAATCTTGAAAATGGTATGTTATTATGTCCTTTCATTTTTCGCGTCGTTACGATGTCCGGTTTTAAGAAGAATTTAGATCACATTGGGGCAGATCAGTCTGCATCACCGAACCTTACTTATTTTTCAACTTCTAGCTACGAGAGCGTCAAGAAGCCATTGATCGCGAGGAGATTTTCTTTCTCAATGAGGTTGAAGTGATGAAGGTGCTGGAACGCTGGAATGCCCATGTAAATGACACAACAGCTGTTCGTGAAAAGGCTCAGCACGATTTTGAGCTGGCAAAGAAGAAACACCTCAAACCTGGACGTTTCCATGAACCGGTAAATTAATCTTTGGTCCCCCAATCTCGGGGTATATGTTGCACAATCACATATTTGATGTACAAAGCCGCTCCTTGAAGTGATATCGCATTGAGAAGTGTACCTCGCATCTTCTCTACCAGGGAAGTCGAGCCCAAGAACGAGAACAGTGGCAAAAGGGGGATGATATGCCTGAGGATGAATTTAATCCACGAGTGTTTTTCATAATGCACGGTTAGTTAATCTTTGGAGCAACCATATGCATGCACTTCTGTCTCTTATGGCCACTGCTTCTGATTGACAGATTTGAACTCAGACGGTGTTTGGGATACTGAGGAAATGGATGCTATGCTTTCTGCTCAGGTAAAAAAATTTTGCTTTTTTCCTCCGTTTTGGTTATTTGCTCTGGGTATGTGTCGTTTTTAGATTGGGCATATAGACGGGGATGAGCCAGAAAGGCAGGACGAATACAGGGTCCAAATGCGGCGGAAGATGCTGGAGGTTATGGACCGTAATGGCGATGGATTGATTGATTACAAGGAGCACATGAAGCACAGTACTTCGCCTGAGGGCATGAATGATGGTGGATGGGAGGTGAGCGATTTTCTCAAATTAGTTGACGATTTGATCTAAGTTGGAGCCGGCTACGGTTTCTTGCTCATGCACAAATTATGATTCAAGTGAAACCATAACTTTTATTCTTTCTCCGCTACATTTCTAATTCCTTCGAATGTCCTCCAGGCGATTGATTGTTCGGCTGTTTTGAGGTTTCCACTCAAATTGCAGTTTGAAATTGTGGGAATAGGGACTGAGGCCTTTTTTAATGTCAAAACTCCCCAAATAGCTTTAAAGAAAACCGTGTTGCTGAATTGGAAATTAGCAGCATGAAGCTTTGTTTCTAAATGTTTGTACTGAATCCTGTCTCTTGCCCCTTGGAGGATGGGCAAATCGACTTCAGTTAGTGTTTAATGTCGATACTTCAAGATTCAAAAGGTAGTCTTCGTCTACACAAGGGACGGACGTCGATGGACGCCTAAAGTGATGTTAGCGACCCTTGTTGAGTTCTCACAGTCCTAATCATCCATCTCTTCGGGTTATTTGTGCATATCGGCTGACCTTTTCACAGGATGTAAAAGTTGTCGATCCTCTTCCGTTGGGCTGCGACACCATGATTACCCCCAAAAGCAGCTTTCGTGCCAGTGGATAGAGGGCTTTTGAGATAAATGGGGCAGGATAATTGGCGGAATTACTTAATCTCCTTTCCCCCTCCCCTTAGTTCTCTGCCCTTGCATCGACTCACAAGGGGGTATTCCGGACGCTGGTCTGAGTACCCTAATTAACCTTTGAAATCAGTCTAACTCAGTTTGAATAAGTGCATTTGGGCAGCCTGAAGCTGGAATTGCCTGCTCTTTTGTCTTCCCGGCTACACTCCAACCTTGTCTCCCTAAGCCGTCCAAGTAGCAAAAAGCATGATCTCTGTTTTTCACCTCCCTCAGCCTGATGACGATGAGGATGAAGACTTAGACGATTTTGGTCCAAATCCAACAGAGGAAGACATTCAACAGATCTCCAAGAAGATCCATAACCTCGACATCATGGATCCAGTAAGTTGATTTTTACTTTTAAATCCCTGCCCAAGAGGTTTCTCCTTCGCTCATTCTTCCTTTTATAGGACTCCAAGATGGTCGGATACCTGCGTGACCGCTTCGATCGTCTACAACATGATATACAACGCAAAAAAATGAATCCCTGATCCACACCCGTCCCCTCACTCACCTTCCCCCACGGAGGCACAAGTTCTCCCCTCTAATTGTTCTGCGACGGAAGTAATAGTCGTTATTACGGACAAAGATTTAATGATTAGTAACGAAAAAGTGTTTGTGTCATGAGGGGCTGGACAACAGTTAGGGAATGCAACCGCTATTGTACAGAAAAAAAGTCCCCCGTCTACGCTTCTATTATCCAGTATTTCCTGGAGCACCAGGAGCAGGCTTGTTGTTGTTGTTACTAGCAGTTGCGGACGTGCCGTCGGGCGGTACAAGAAGATACGTTATCCTATATTCTGGATACGCCTGTTCCCCCCGATAAATCACATATTCAGCAAAATTCAGGCCTCCTGCTGAAGGCAATCCAACCACCGAATGATGCCCAGGGGGCGCATGAGCCACCTTCATGGCGTTGAATTGGATGAAAGAACGACCCAAAGCGACGCGACACAGAAGCATCTGGCGTGGGCACACGTAGCAGGACCGAGAGCAATGGTTGGGACAGCCTGTGCCCCCACCAATTCCATAGACGTACTGATTGGACTTTGAGGAGTTCTCCGCGAAGTAAATGCCTGCACCAAACATGCCACCGATGTAGGCGTGGCGTTCATCGAACCCACGAGTGACAATAGAGTGGAGGAAGGGCGAGCCGTGGAAGAGAAAGCGTTCGTTGTAGTGACCGACACCATTGGTGCTGCTACTACCTCCGTTGCTGCTGCTACCGCCGCAATCCTCAGCTATCTCTGCACAACGGTGCATGTAGCGTTCCCACATCCGACGGTTTCGAATGCGAGTGATTTCTAGCACGTGGAGGCTCTGGAACACGCCACCGCAGTTGTCCTTGTGCTGACGGATGCTGCTTTGAAGCTGATATCAGAAAACACGAAGAATACTTGCTTTTCCTTAGTTAAGTTCACAGGTAACAGTACCAAAGGTAAAGCCTACCTGTTCTTCCACATCCTTGAATTCATTTGAATCCCTCGACACGTTCACAAACACTGTTTCCGTAGCAGCTGCAGCAGGAAAGAAGTCTGAACCGGGCGGTATGGGTTCATGCACTCCAACACCTCGAAAATGATCTCCACCCGCTGCCCGCGTGGAGAGGTCTTCCATTGACGGAGTAGATGATGCCGCAATGACATTGGCATGCGTAGAGGAGGTTGTAGAGGTTGTAATCAGTGAACGGTATCGCCTTATACCCCTGATTATTTTGTGACGCTGACCGTAGACGACCACACCCAATTCCTTTAACTCCTCGTGACCCAGGTCCACTAGGATATCTAGAGTGATCTTGGAGAAGGAAAAAAATTTTGAAGAGGCGAGAATTTTAAAGTGCGGCTTCGGATTGGCAGAAAGGTGCTAACTTGTTCCTTGTCGAATAGTTTAACAAGGTGATCAAGACCAAGAGAGGTGAGGAAGCTAGCGGTAGTGAGGACCGGTGTGGACATGTTGGATGCCGACGAAGATTGCTGTTGCAACTGCTGCTCTTCCTCTTCAGCCCTACCCTGACCCTCTATACGTTGACCACCTGTGGACGTTGTTGGTTGGAGATGACAGATTTGTGAATGCTGGAGAAGAGACGGAAAGGGTAGACAGACGGGAGCTCCGATGGCAGAGGGCATTGCGTCTGCGAGGAGACACTTCACGTCGTCAGCTGTGGCCAGATCCAGTGGGGTTTGACCTGGCGAGGAGAGCAGTAAATTCATGACATTGGAGAAACAAATTCCAAGTTTTCCACGGAAAGATTGTGTGAGCCTTCTCAATCTCGTATGAGTTAGCTCACACAACAGCCACGTGGGGATCTGATAAAGCCACCATCATACGTGGCCTACATCTAGAAGTCGCTCGAGAGCTGCATTGGTAGCAGTATGATAAGACATGTCTAGCACATTCCACGTTTTGTAACGAATGATGCTTGTCTTCGTGCTAATGGCTTCAAGAAGACTCACTGGGAAACGGGCGACCAAATCTGCGCAGGCACAGAAGGAGTGGGGGGGGGGGGGGGGGTTACCAAAACCTCGTCGATTTTCAACAATCATGTCGAAGTTGACCGTTCAATCTAACGGGTTCACATCGTGCTCGAAAGGAACTCAACTGTGGACAATAGGATTATCCTCACTGTCTTTGCTCTCGGTGTACCTCACTGCGACGGCAATGAAGCGGTACAGTGAAAAATGAAAACGCGATTAGGCATGAGTTCAGCCATTTAAATGAAACAGGGAGACGCCTCATAAAATCAGCTAACTTGAACGCCACCAAAAAGTGTAATTTTCATCGCCTCAAATTCCCTCTGCAGAATCGTGACGCTCACTCAAATTGGACAAGATTTAGTGAGTTGAAGTGACAGCCTTGCTAGAATGCACCAAACAGGTCGGCAGGTGACTTGGCCAGTTATGCGGACAGACTATGCAACGAATGGATAATCGGCTTGGTTACCTTTTTAGAAAGTCAATCCTGTCACAACGAAAGCACTCGGTAGTGCGGCGATTTCGTTCCGAGTAAATGAACAAAGCTGACAGTCCTTTCCTGTGTAGCGGGCTAGGTCTGAAACGCTCAAGCTAGATTTGGTGGGCCCGCCCACGATGGAGCATTCACCAAATGTGGCTGTGCAAAATGAGCACACGTGCATGCATACATACACACACGCCACTAAAAATAAGCAAACTTCGTAATCACTATATTAGTGACTATCGAAAGATCGGCAGACACATGAAAAAAATCATCGTTTGCATTCAGCTGGTCCTTCGCGTAACGCCATTTGTAAACAATCAAACCAGTTCGTTTGTTTTATTCGTGACGTGGTAGTTTAATGCATATGAGGGAGCATGTACTTGCGAATGGCAACGACATATCTTCCCTTTTTCAATCGCCCTCCTCTGGGAACCTTTTTCCCAGCCCAACCAATTAAATACGTTGACTGATCCGGAGGTCAAGAATGTGCCCTTTTTGATCTTGTTTACAAATGAGGATAAACACAGGCTAAATAAATCTCTCCAACAGAAGACTAGGTTGACATGGGGGAATGAATCCGGTGACGAAATCCCACCTCACCTAGATTAGGAGCGTATTGGAGGGATTTCACAGACCTCGACTGAACTCGCAGATAACAGAAGATAGACAAGGAGTAGAGGAATTCACGAGAGCAAGTGCCAACCTATCAGTAGGAGACTGTGACATTCAACACTGAAGTTCCAGAAATGAAACAATTCGCGGATGGGCCAGCTGAAGAACCTCAGATTACGAATAAATCTAATTGTAGTGGAGAAAGTTTAAGTATTTGTCGGGGTAGACAGACATTTGGCCACATCTTGGGCTTTCTTTACGTGGCGTAATCCTCAACATTGGTGTGACACGTAGTGAGGTTCAAGATAACACAAAGCGCTACACCAGGTAAGTCAGCCCTATAAGGTATCAGAAAAAAACGTTAGTCCGATTCTACTGGAAGTGTAACATCCTCCCCAAAACTTGGGACATTAAAAGTGCCCATAAGCCTAGAGACCACGCAATTGGCCTTCACTTTCTTCGTCCCATTAGAGTGCACCAGTTTTAGATTGTTTGCCGGTTGACTTATGCCAAGCGAAAAAAACGCCATTGACTGCACTCAAACGATTCACTATCCGTCCCACACTTGTATGGCACGCACCACCACACAGTGTGAGCAATCGCGCGATCCGCTTTGACAAGCTGCCCACCTACCACAGGTAACAAAATCCTCCTCATTGACAAACAGGTGAGACTAGTTACCTCAGAAAAAATTTCCGGCTCGATTTTCGAGAAGTCTTCATCATAAGGGCTAGTGTACGAATGTTCTAAGGAGTCGTGCTTCCGACTAGCCTCTTCTGTTTGGCTTATTTCAAGCATAAAGGTCAAGATCAGTCAGTTGCTGCTATCACATGTGAAACAGCCCCAGCAGCCGACCGCAAGACTTACACACTCCCCATTTCCTCTTGCTTACTCATATACACTGCAAATAAAGCCATCTCTACCGGAGTCCTGTTGATTGATAATCTGACAGAGACATAGTAACAGAGAAGGTTCGAACCTGATGATGGGGTGGCGCAGGATGAGAAGGAAAACTACCTTACCTTTGCCCCCTCCACTGCAATTTCTCGTCACATGTCCTCGAAACCAAAGTTGCGTGTCAAACAGACGGATCGGATGTTGATAGCTAAGGCTAAGCTGAGTCTTGACTTCTACAGAATAAATGCTTTATGCACGCAAACTGAGTGAGCTCTTTTCTCTTTGAGCAAGAAACGCCCAACAAACACGACTTTCAGATGCTTTCCATGATCGCTTCCTTTTTTATAAAAAAGACTGCCTATATCCGCCTATCGCTTGCCGACCGCAAAAACCGCTTAAACCCAACTCCAGCGACTAAATCACCTGAACGTGTTACACGATTACCCGGTCGAAGTAAACCACCCATTCACCTTTTCGCACCAATACGCTCAACCGATATTTAGGTGAATCCAAGTAAACAGGCTGCCGAAGATCCAATTTAATGACCATCCACCCACCTTCCTCATTCCTTGCCGTTGGGTTAGTTCCATGCGCTAGTAGAAGTGAGCACAACTGCGTTCTTCCCTTCTGTGCTGCCTCATGCAGTGGAGTGTAGCCCCACTTATCCACTGCATTCACTGAGGTCCCGTGCCTAATCAGCAGCGCGGCGACGTCCACATGGCCGTAGGAACTGGCGTTGTGCAGGGGGATGAGGCCGCCTTTATCTTGTGCGTTAACATCAGCGCCCGCAGCGAGAAGGAACTCCACCACCTCGAGATTGTTATAGCCTGCAGCAAGGTGGAGGGGTGTGGAGTTGCGACCCGCGGTGTCGCGGCAGTTAATGTTCTCCGGGGTAATGAGACGCTGAATTTTGGCGAGGTTGCCACGTTTAGCAGCTTCAAGGACTGCGGTATCACCACGAAGGAGGTCGTAGACAAGACTGTCAGTGTCCTAGAAGGATATAATAGAAGAATGGTTGAAAAAATGAAAGCGCAGTGGGTAAGTCAAAAGCAAAAATCTAAGAAATCTGTTCCTCTTCTCCAAATACAAATGTTGCTGGGATGAGTTGTGAAAATCGTGTAATTGGACGATAAAGCAGAAAAAACATTCTCCTGTGATTCAACAAGAAGTTAATACGCTATCAAAAACTCGGGACATTGAAATTCCTATTCTTGAATTGAACAAGTTGTGAAAATTGGGAGAAAATAAGTGAAAATCAGCATCACATCATGTAATGGCTTGAAACATGAACAGAAACAGCACTCTTAGGGTTAAATTACGACTCAACCTGTTGAGACGGAAATGGAGGGCGACTCGCTGAAAATCAGTAATCAATAGTGGTTAAATTTGGAACTCACAAACATGACAAATTTGCTAAAATTCTAAACACTATTTTTCGCTGGAGTCGGAAGGCTTTGGAAGATCGAAGTAGAAGTGACTAAGACAATCCCTCTACGAAACGATTTCAACAGGAAATATATCGCGAAGCCTAAATGGATACCTGGCTTTCTTCCTTGAAGCCGACTCTCTGACTCGCGTAATCCACGTCGGTTAATCGTGAAAAGCTACAGATAACATGGGAGATCAGCGTCTCTTGAATCTAAAAATTGTACTAACGCCTGACAAGGGATATCAGCTTTAAACAAAATGCTGCACACTAAAAAACAGCATGTCATTAAAGGTGCTGAAAAAAAATTAGGACATGCCTTGACGAGGTCGATGGGTGTGTGACCATCACGATTTTTGCGGGTTGGATCGGCACCGTGTTTGAGAAGAAGGCGACAAATATCGAATTTGCCCTTTGCAGCGGCCTCATGAAGGGGTGTGAAACGCCAGAGATCAGTAACATTCACATTGGCACCGTGTTGAATCAATAACTCCGCCACCTAAAGTTGGAGGAGCAACAGCCAAATCATAACAAGTCTGCATTTACTTGGTTAGGAAATCGACAATATCAAAATACTAGAATGAAAAAGGATTTTTGGACAGATGAATGAACGTATAAAGGGTGGATGAGCGAGTGCCAAGTTGGAAGAATGCGTAGAGAACCAATGGACCCACAATATTGGGTGCATAGGTGAGTAGATCACAAAAAGATACATCCAGACGTATGGACAAACGCATTGATGAATTCAATAATCATGCAAAGACCAGAAACAGATGGATGTAGATGTCGATTTTGCTGTTAACATAAACGAAATCCCACCTTCGCATGTCCATATGAGCAAGCATTGTGTAATGGCACGAGACCTCCTTTGTCTTTTGCGTGTACGTCCGCGCCAAACTTGAGAAGCATCTCTACGACCGCCAGTCGATTGTACCCCGCGGCGAAGTGCAATGGCGTTGAATGACGCCCATCGATATCCCGACAATTGATGAGATCCGTGGGTGGTTTACCGTCCCCCTCAGGACTTCGTTGATAGGCTACGACAAGACGACAGACCAGATCGACGTCACCTGCCTTAGCGGCTTCCAAGAGTTGGAGGACAACGCTGGCCCATGCAGCATTACTACTGTTGCCATTGGATGGGGTGGAAGATGAGGAGGGAATGGAAGTGATGGCGGTAGCAGCGGCAAAGGACTTTTTCGAAGGAACCTGGGAGGCGCTTACAGTTTCATTACTGCTGCTACCAGATGGCTGAGGGGTGGATCTACCCGAGATAGAGAGGAGTTTCTTCTGATCAATAGAGGTCGAGGTTTTGGGGTCGGAGAAGGGAGCTAACGATTAGTAAAACAATGTTTTAATTTATGCACGAACCAAGAGTATTGGAACTTGAAGATGAGATACCATAACAAGCACGGTTTAGCGACAATTCAAGACATTAATCAGCCTACCAGACTACTTTCAGCCCAAATTAGAGGATACTTCCAAACCTTGCATAAGTCCTCGGTTAAAAAGCGTTTTGAAAGCATTCCAAGAGCCTAACAACCCATTGGAAATTGCGGGCTCAACTACAGAAGTGCAGCTAAAATAAGGCGACCATATTCAAAGAGGTTGTCAGCTCAAAAACATTTCCAAGGAATATAGGTAACCCCGCCAGACCACTAAAAGACTTTCCACTCCACCTCAAGGACACCAAAAAACCAATTAAACTCAGAAAAGTCCTTAAATCGCCTTGATTCAAATGCTTAGTAAGCGATTTGTTGACTTATTTCCAAGCTATATGGAACAAAGAGAATGAGCATTCGAACACTTAAGGGGTACTATTCATTCGCTCACGGCTTAAGGGGAACCTAACTGCTCCCTTGAACCCTTTTGAAGCGATATCAGATTCATCATTAGTTGGATAGACGGTCGCTATCGCTGCAGGCGTGGAAATTGATGCTGACGCTGTCGACGCAGATGCCACTGGTTCCAAGAACATCCGCCGAACTCGATCCGAAGCTGCCATCTGGAGTGCTGTACGACCTACACAATTTCCTCCCACGCCCACAGTTGTCAGATTTCTATCTGCTCCAAGACTGTCTAAAAGCAGTCTCACAGCGACTGCATGCCCATTAGCCGAGGCCAAATGGAGAGGCGAATAGCCCTGCATATCAGTGGCATTCACTTTAGCTCCATGTTGTGCCAGAGCCAGAATCGCCTCCACGCACCCTGAGGCAGCGGCTACATGAAGGGCGGTACGACCTTCCGCGTTGCATTCGCTTGGACTAGCGCCTCTACAATCGAGATAATCATTTTAATTGTAAGCTCAACTGCACCAGCTCTTCAATCACCGACGGTTGAGGTCATGGCCATAGGCCTTGGAGCCCTATCATTATAATAACCTGGCTTCTATACTGGTTCGCTTTACTGTACGTGTCCAGGGATTATGTATACTACTACGTTCAGGGCGAACTCGATATCATTAGATGGAATTTATATCTAAGTTTCCACCCGGAATGTGCAGGTATATGAATAGCGGGAATCCAATGAGGGACCCAAATGCATGAGTGAATGAACGAATGGAATTGGAACGCACCGGGAGATAAGGAACTCGATCAACTGCCGCCTTTGGCTAACAAGAACCACAGAGGAGGGCGAAGTCGTTTTTCTATCGTCATCCTTACTTCTGTCCAATTTGACAACCACTGTAGCTGCCATATGAAGTGTTGTGTCTCCACTGAACGGATGACGAAAGTGAATGAGGTCGGGAGTCCCACACGACAGCGGCGCCAAACTTCCAGGCATGGCTGGATTCTTTGGCGTTCCTGATTCGCCAGGAATGGAAGGCAGAGGCGATTCTATCGACGACGTGTTAGTCGAAATACCGAGAGCGACGACAATGGTGGAAGCAGTCTTATGGACATCGTCAGTGGAATTGAGCAGACGTTTCACCAGAACCAGATCGCATCGACGACAAGCTTCGAGGAGGAGGTGGCCTACAAAGGATCGCGCGCAAACAAGCGCGAATAGGGATGGGCATAGCTGTGTGGGCGTGCACGTGTTTGTCCGAAGGATAATAAGAGCGTGCACGAAGAGGGTCGGTTAATCAATAGGCCATTTCATTGTAAGTAGCCAATCAGGTGGGCAGACGGAGACAAAACCAGGGAAGGAAGAATTCTAAACACACACAAATAAAGGCAGGAGTATTCTTTATCTCCCATCTTTTATTTACTTCCGAAGACACACACAGCATCTAAAAGCCCTCTGGTGAGTGAATGGAAGAACAAGGCTCAATCTAATTAAAAAAGTCGTAGCTACTAATTACCCAGCCCTTCCACACACTTGCAAGAAAACTATTTCTTTACTACTTCGCTATCTCAACCAACACATGGTGGAGCATTCCCGATGCCTTTTATTCGCTGTGAGGAATAGTACCATCTTCATTGATTCCTCAAAGAAGGATTGCGTTCAAGTAGATCGACTCATCACTACAGAATAGAATTTAGCTGTGGATGGTTTGATTCACGAAGACGAATAGCAGTAGAGGTAAATACTCCACTATGAAGTCCCGTGTCACTATCAGAAGAGAAACAATAATTGGATTGAAAGAGTTGAAAGGCTTCTATCTACCCAAACAGATGTGTAAGTGGTGCCGAGACAGTAGAAAGTAGGAAGAAGACCACAAAGTAGCCCAAAAGTTTTCCTTCTCGATAATTGTTTCCACTAAGAGTCATTTGCACACTGAAAAAGCTCACTGTAAAACTACCCTACCTAAGGTCAAGCCCTCAAAAATAAGCTCTGTAAAGTAATTTCTCATCGGATGTTGGAATAACTTCACGGATTCCGACGTCAACAACAACAGATAAAACCGACACAGGGGTACTTTCGGCCCTTCGCGATTCAGCCTCCACAATGATGACATGAACACCATTTCTACCACTCCAACCAGGCACGAGTACTTTGTAGCGTCTTTGGGGAGCATTTCAGTGCTAGATGATGTGTGCATGGATTAATGAGTGGGATGGATAAATAGACAAACAGGGAGATGAGTCAAAGTGTGGGTGAGCACATGGGAGGATGAAGGAATAAATGGACAGGTGGATAAGCAATGGAAAGCCATGAGTTCTTCGAAAGCATAGTAAGAACGCAAGTATCTTTTTAGTTGATGCTGCGAAGAGATAATGAACGCGAAAGAAAAAGAGCTGCTCCTAACTCACCCCTCCGCTCATACACAATCCTCTGCTTCAGCTCTCTAGAGGGCGCCAAATCCAATGCTGTCTTGCCATGAATGTTCGGCTGATAGGGATCCGCTCCATGCGCCAAGAGGAGAGAACAAACCTCTGCTCTCGCCTTGCTTGCTGCCTCGTGAAGCGGAGTGTAGTGCCAAAGATCAGTAGCATGAACCTGCTGGGTGAGAGAGTCACCAGCGACAGCTGTGGATCCGCCACCACTACCACCACCAGCGGAAATGAGCATCTCACAAACCTCCAAGTGACCATAGGAGCAAGCGTTATGTAAGGGAATGAGACCTCCCTTGTCTTTGGCTCGAACATCTGCGCCCGCAGCTAACAGGATCTGCACTATCCGAGTTCTGTTTGAGGGAATGGAAGGAATAAGCCACTTATATGTAATGCAACTGAGTTCGATGGCTTCATCACCTCAGTGATAAATACGGAGTCAATACTTAACCAACGGGAGGATAATCAGCCACTGAACCTCAGATGACTTTAAAGGCTTTAGGTGTACTCCACTTTGTGACACATTTCAACTACAAGCTTAAGCATAGCAAGATTTGCCGATCTGACTGAGCCACCCCAAGACTACCTATTTCGGTAGCCAAAGTGCATTAACTTGTCTACATTGTTCAACATCCCCACCGAAACTGACCAGAAATTCAAAATCAGATTTTCTAAGTACTGTTTTGATTTTCACAAGAATAGATGCCCACCAATTTATAGGCTAAAAATGACAGACGTTTACATCACTGAAAAGCTTCACTGATGACCGAATGAGCCTATCATCACAGTGCCATCTCACCTTGAGGAACGTCACCTCAACTTACATCGTGGCCTTAAAGCGGGTTATTATCAGCCACACACACGCCACGAAAGATATGTCCCCCGCCAAGTTCTCTACGCTCCTGCGCCCCGTACCACACCCCTCCTACACAATATTTTCGTGTGCGGGTTTGTGTGGCGTACTTCGAGTCCGAGTATTCACCACGCACTTTCCATTTGCTACAGACCAAATAGACTCCTCTTGATGACAGAGGTAGGTCTCGTCACTCAGTCAATGGGAAGCAAGCCCCCGCGTACCTCGTACTACCTTGCCCACCGCATTTCCCCGGTGATGTTTCTGCGGATGATGAGCATAACCTTCTCTTGACATTTGACAGCCGTATGCCAAATAAACAGTCCAAAACTTAAAGATAGCTAAGATTAGGAGCTTTATTAGCTTGCAGAGACCAAATATTTTGCTAGAGCGGAATTCGCAAGCCCGCTGCCCATTGGAAACGGATGACACACTGCAGCGACTATTAATTCAACAGAAAATTACATTAGGCTGGTACCTTATATCGTCTCAACTTACATGAAAAACTAAGTCACTTTGTCAACTTATATGTAAAAACTAAAACTCTCGAAGAGATTACACATGAACCCCAAGCGACATCTAATGTGGCTCTTTGGTGCATAATCGAATGGCTTCCTGCAAAATGGCAGTCAAGTCAACCGACAACTAGATGTTACAGGTATAAAGGTCATGCCACCGTAGCTGCACTACGTGGCAGTAAGCGCCAGTTGTGCTCTTTCACTGCTACTAATGGCCAAACTTTATTAGACCGCGTAGGCATTTCGAAGACGGCCACAATTCTGTCAGCGGCAAGCCCGATGGCCAGTCAGACAGCATCTGGAACACCTGAGTCTGAATTCGTCGCATAGCTGTAACCTGTCGCGCGGCCAAATTGAAGGGACGAATATACCTCCAGAAGCGAGGGAACATGACATTTGCTGTCGACATGCAGTTCCGCTCATTTTATCCATGATTATGCCCATCCAGGCAGTTACTTTACCGACAATGCGACTACCGTCACCCCTTACCTATTATATCCTGCGGCAAGATGGAGAGGAGTGGACTTTCGCCCATCATCCGCATGGCAGTTGACATTTTGTGGCGTTAGCAGAGACACTAGTTTATCTTCCTTTCCAGTCCGCGCAGCCTCCAGAAGTTCGGTCTTCCGGAAGTCTCCCACCAACGCTTGAGCCGTTGGACCCTCAGCAAAATCAAAAGGCGTCTTCCCGTCAAGGTTACGCATATAGGGATCGGCCTTGGCCTACAAAAGGAGAGGCAAAGGCCAACAACTCCTTTCTTTCATACACTCCTGATTCATCAATCTACTCAGCAATCACATCTCACTCCGCCCATTCATTCACCCACCCATTCCAAATCCATCTATTTGTCCACCGACTCGCACAGCCATCATCAATCCAGAAATTAGCAACTCATCCACCACATGAATTGCTACCAAATTCGCGAGAGAAACATATTTTTATTCACTGAAGAGGAGAAGATGTATAGCCGACTGCACTTTCATAGTTGCTTTTCACTGGAAGACACAAGTGATGAGAAAAGCCTTGGGTATCAGTCATTCGCCACCTTTGAACGTTGAGAATACGTTGATCGAGAAAGATGTTTGTCAGGTTAATGAATGAGAGTAATGCTGACTAGGTACCAGTGGAAAAACTCTGCCAAGTACTTTCAACCCAATGGAAAGTAGCCTGAAATGAATCTATGACTAGACACTTCTACAATACCATGCGGGGAAAGGTGAGCGAAGTATGTCATTGGTCAAAACGAGACTCACCTCCAACGGGTGCAGACTTGAACTCAGTGCTAAACCACACATCCGTTCACCTATTTTCAAATCGCCAACATGCATACCCACCCGCCTACCAATATTTGAACTGGCTGCCCTACACATCTGGATTAATCCGAAAAATTTCCAATATATTTCAAGCTCCATCGGACCACCTATTTGTTCAACAACTAATTCATGCAACTATCGCGGGTGTATCTATCCGTGCTCACTCCAACCCCTTCCTCATTCATGCACGAATGCATCCATCCATCCATTTCGCATCCACCTCTGACTCCTCAATCGGCTAATCTAATTAATGTTGTGACAGACCAACTCGCCAAAATTATGCACCCATCATCAGCACCATGAATCAAATTTCTTTCCCAGAGATGGCCTCAGTCCATCTGACGGCAGTATTCTCGTGACTAACGCACACGTGTAAAGTCCAACCGAATGTATCAAGGAAGGAGATCAAATAAAATTAACCACTCTGACGTTTATTTTCTCCTCCATCCAGCCCTGAATCATCTTTATGTCCATCAACTCATCAATCAATTCCCAATGTGTACAACTAACCATCTATCTTAAATAGACCTGCCAGTTCATTTACCCATCAACAGTTGACGTGATATCCAGTACAATGACTAGGTATGCTGAGACTGACACGGAGATGATGTTTCACATTTCCGACCATTTTATAATCTGAAGTTTCAGATGGTGATCAAAAAGAACCGGAAACCATGTGGATTAGTCGTGAAAATGACGTTTTTGTACGATAAAGCTCACCTGGAGTAACAAAACGCACACATCCACCTTGCCCTTGATTGCAGCTTCGTGTAGAGGGGTATAATGCCAATTATCTTGAGCATTTGGGTCAGAATTGGCGGCCAAAAGAAGTTGAACCACCTCAGTATGACCAAAGGAACATGCGTTATGCAGCGGTATTAGACCTAGGCATGGAATAAAAGCAGTGATGCAGTGATCGGAAATCCAAAGAGATCGCCCCAAGATAATACATTCCAAGCAGAAAAGATCTCAAAAACCAGCACAGAAAATGATTTTAAAGGAACAATTGATTTACCGCCATCATCTTTAGCAGATACATCGGCTCCTTTGATAATCAACAATTCAACAACGTTCAGTCTTCCATAACCGGCGGCAAAATGAAGTGGGGTAGATTTTCTCCCCGTGGTATCCTTTAGATTCACGGAAACACCCTTATCAAGGAGCATGACAACACGAGAAATATCACCCAAACGGCATGCATCAAATATCTGGTTTTCAGAGGACGGCTGATTTGAGGAGATAGAGGGTGAGGGTACATCAGCAGAATCACCGATGGAAACACAACACCGAGAGTCTGATTCTTTGGGTTCTCGGGACATAAGTAGATCATGAGGTCAAGAAAAGAAAAGAGACTAAAGGGAGAACGAGAATCCGACAATTCACTTGCTTCTAATTGGGTGAAATCTGATATTCCCATTGACCGCCATTGATTTCCGTATTTAATGCGTATGACTTATTTATAAGGCAAATACAATATTCTATCATGAAAAAGTTTCGTTTAACGCTAGCAGCCCATAGAAAAGCCCACACCAAATACGCATTGTCAAGGCCTTGTAGAGATAAATTAATGTGGGATGTCAAAGGAGAAAAATGGCATTGGCGCATGATATTTAAAACGAAAAGCAATCAGTGTACATTGTGTACAAGTAAGAGTTTTATTGTGCAAAGACTGTTAAATGGCGCCAATCAAATGCATAGTTGCCTTAGATATTTGTGCAATTGCTTCAAGTTTCTAAGGGCTTGTGTAGCGTCCCGAGGCTCCCCTTATGGTAAAAGAAGGCGCAGTACTAGGGCAGAATATATATATATTCCGGGAACATAGGGCTTGGGGGCTGTTGGCACGGCCCGGCGGCCACCCCAAGTGACCTAAACCGGTAGTTCGAACAAACAAAGTATTACAGCTTGGAACAAAAAAATGTACTACCGTAATACTTTGTTTGTTCGAACTACCGGTTTAGGTCACTTGGGTGGCCATCTTGTTCTAGCCGGTTTGTCGGCCTCCGGGCCGTGCCAACAGCCCCCAAGTCCTCTGTTCCCGGAATATATATATTCTGCCCTAGTACTGCGCATTCTTTTACCTTAAGGGGAGCCTCGGGACGCTACACTACACCATTGAAGTGAAATCACTTTTTGACCTAGCTCGAAACAAAGCATTAAATGGATGCGTGCACTGTATTCACACCCAAGTGCTCCTACGTAGACTTTCAGTGCAAAGCAAATGTACATACGTTTACTAATGCAATGTCTAGGTCATTTATAATCTCGTATTTCCTGACTCGACGCGCGACTTTATAACATGATGTTTCAGCCCAAAAAATCAAAAAACTTAAATTTCACGTTTTATTTTGCTTCTGCATGATTAGAGATGTTCGCTTTCAGCTTGTTAAATGCAGTTATTTGGTAGTTTTAGTTGTTTAGGTGAACCCCGCCTAACTCTGATTTTACCTCGCTAGGTTATGACATTCGTGGGGGGATCTCTGTGGGTTGATGGTATACTTTCGCGGCTCCGCGTCCGTGACGCTAAGGAATCTCGTGGCTACAAAAGCATAATTGATTGCTGTAAATAAATTTATTTTATTTTTACTCCCCTGAAAGACACCGGCGTTCGAGACCGGGTCTTTCAACTCGATGTTGTTAACTCTCGGCTCGAACGTGAGAACAAAGTTCTAAGTGTTAAGGTCGAAGCTGGGTAACCCATTCACATTTTATTGAACCCTTAGAAACAGAACTGCAGCTAAGTTCTCAAACTCTTCCGAGTTGGAGCAGAAGCTGTTGAATCTGCAAGAAGAGGTCATTAATCTCCATCGCCAAAGAGAAAAGGTTTTTTCTTTTTAGGATAGCTATGCTTGTGGTTTAGTTGCAGTGCGAAGTTCGTGAAAAGCAAGATCAAATTGATGAACAAGCAAACAGGTTAACGTTGCCTTCTAGTAAACCTTTCAATTTAGAATAAAGGAGTTAAACAGCCTTCTTGCTGAATCAAACAAAATAAATCGAACATGCATGGAAACAATAGACCAACTTAAGTCTGCCAACAACATTCTCCTGGACGAACAGACAGCAAACGCTCTAACTATGGAGCGCCTAGAACATGATAAAAGAGAATTAATAGGGGACAGAATGCAATATTTGGCGCAAATCACTTTCCTTCAAAAACAGGTTGAGGATCTCAAGAATGCTGAATCAGACATGAGGCTCCAGTGAGTACTTACAATGCCGTTATTTACCCCTATTTGTACTCTAGACTTCAGCGTGAATTAATTCATAGAGGACTTTTAGACGCTGCTTGTATGCCTCTTACTGTGGAAGGGGGGCCTTCCGACCAAAAGGGCCGTACTTCTTTGCCTGACATAATAGCTTTCTCTATTGTATGTTTTTTTGCCACTTTCAAGTCTCCTTAAATCTCTAGACTACCGCAGATGATGTAAATTGTGTTAGAATCAGCCCTTCGGGAAAGCTATTCTCCTACGGTGGGCTTGACAGAAAGGTTTGGCTGTGCAACATAAAAGGAGGTAGGTAGAGGTGATTCTTTTTTTCGCTACTGACATCTTGCGCCCTAGAGAAATATGATTCGCAAACTTCCCTGGTTGGATGCAATGCTGGCGTCACCGCAGTAGATTTTGATCAGGAGGTAAAATGTCTAAAATAGTGAAAATTTGTTGATTCGATTGGTATGCTTGTAATTTGCTCAAATCAAGATTGCTGTTACTCATCAGATTACAGTGTTCGATGGCCTTGTTCGGTTCACAATACCCTTTATGAGGATGAAACTCTATTTATCCTATTAGTTTAACCATCTTCCAGGGTTGTTATTAGTTTGCAACAGAGTCGCATGTTTATGTTAATAAGAATAATTCGACTTCTTTGTTGGGTAGAATCGTTGTACAAATAAAATCGAGAAATCAGAGTTCATAAACAAGGTAAATCTCGGATTGTGGAGACTGTATTTGTTCCACCTGACGGTGTTTTATTACATCTAACTTTGCTTCGAAATTTCCTATGAAAGAAATTGATTAGCACGGCCAAATCATTCTCGAAGGTTTCGTTTCACTTGATCACCAGTGTCGAAATACTAACCCTACGGGGTACTTGGTGAACTTGGAAATGGTCTCGGATGCCATCGCTCACGGTTTGCACAGTAAGGTCATCCTCTCGCGCAATCTCTTCACAGATTTTGTGTTAATTGAGGTGAATACCCACAGGATTCGCTGTTGCGTGCGTTTGTCCTTAATGTGTTTAAACCTCTTTGATGCCATCCTGCAGTCCAGATTTTTCCTCGTACTGTAGTTGAAGTCTGTGGACACGAAGCGTTGACGAATTCAATGCCGCGTTCGTCACTACTCGTTGCTATATAAACCCATGTACTGCTCACGTGCGACGTATCTTGGCTTCGACAAGTGGCATTGGCACATTTGTCAGTTGCTAACGTATGTGGCACGGTTACGGCATCGTAGGTTTTTGCAGCTGTGAAATCAGAGTCCCCTATTGGGCTCGATTGCTTATTGCAGTCTCATCATTTGCTAGCGTTGTTTGCTGTACTGGCATAACAAATCTTACTTTCCTTTTTCTCGTAGGAGACCATGATCTTGGGCGCGTCCAGTGATTTTGCGTGTCGCGTTTGGACCCTTGCGGACCGACGTCTCAAAGTTAATCTGACAGGTCATTCAGATCGTGTAGTGGCAGCGCGTTTTGTCGGCGGGGTGGATGCTGCTAATGCCATTGTTACGGCTTCCTACGATCGTACCATCAAGGTTTGTCTTATTCCATTCTTGAAACCTTAAAGGAGCTCTTTGTGTTGGCTGTGGGGACCTGCTGAGTGTTTCTTCGCCGTGTTTTACCGTGGTTGATCACACTTATGATTGGCCTCATTCATCATCGCGCACTGTTTCATTGGTGCATTCGTCACTTTTGTCTGCTATTGTGATTAACGATGGCTAAAGGGGCTATTTATCACAATCAACAGTAATATTACGATTAGAAGTCTTGATTTTATTCGAACATCCCTCCTGCTCACCTATACCTTTCCATTCAGGAACGATATGCTATTTGTGAGATAATGAATAAATTTACAAGTTGGTTTCTTCCTGCCTTGCCAGCTCTGGAATGTGGGACGACGTCAGTGCTCACGAACCATCCTTGTCACTTCGCTATGCCACGACATCCTCGCTTGTCCATCCACACGTAGCCTCGTTAGTGGGCATTCAGATAAGAAAATTCGTATTTGGGATCAGGAATCTGGCCATCAAATCAATGAGATCTCTCTCTCCGGTCGAATCACCGGTCTAGATGTGTCAAACGGTGAGTTCCGTGTTTTTGGAGGCTCTCTAATAACCTAGCTTCTCGTTTCTTCTATAGACGGTATCTCTGTCTTGGCCTGTACACGAAATGACACTCTGCATATCGTCGATCTGCGTCAAAACAGCGTTCTGAAGACCTTTCAAGCTGAAGACTTTCATGTACATGCAGACTGTGTTCGACCCTGTTTTTCACCAGATGGGGCATTTATCGCATGTGGATCGCAGAATGGCGACATCTTTGTGTGGAATGCTAACACCGGGAATGTGGAAAGCACTCTTCATGGTCATGAGTGAGTCTAGATCGGATTGATTGAACTCGTTTTGTCCGACTTGCCATTTCTCCTACAGCTGAAGTCGTATTTGAGAATTGTAGGAAGGGTTTTGTCTGATCTGTTCATCCCGAGTTAACCCATCCGGATCCACTTATTACTTATCCACCTTGTTTGCTCTCGTTGAGATCTTGTGGCTTAGATTCTTTGAATCAGTAGTATTCTAAGCGCCAGAGGACTTCTTGGTA
Source organism: Taenia multiceps (assembly GCA_001923025.3). NCBI lineage: Eukaryota > Metazoa > Platyhelminthes > Cestoda > Cyclophyllidea > Taeniidae > Taenia > Taenia multiceps. Next base: position 64,152,752 of record CM010311.1, on the reverse strand, counting down.
ATCAAGTAGGGTTTCTTTTTTAAATCTTGGGTCACCGTAATTGGTGCCAAATAATGGCACATTGCGGATTTATCAATTTTTTTGAGAAACTTGTTACTTTGTAGCCTTTTTTCTTTTTGCTGTTGTTTGGAAGTGGTTGAGCTTACCTTGTTTATCTACAACCCCAGCAACATGGTCATTTGCACCCACTGGAGTTGCCGTGGTACCCATATAATCTCCTGTGAACGCGGGAAGAAGATTATCATGTGGTTGCGGGTTAAATAAGCATTCGGAGGGTTTACGGAACTGAACTGTGGGCTTGCTACCCGTTATCTTCTGGGACATTGTCGTTTGTACTTGTCAATCGTAGTGCCGCTTGACCACACAGAATTTTATTTTGATTACGTGATGTTCTGGTCTTGATTGTCTTTTCTCACGGTGGGTTGTGAGTAGTGTGCAGATCAGCCGGATTGAGACGAGTAATTGAAGCTTGTTGGGGGCTTGATGTGAAAGATGGGTGGGGTGTGATGTGATGTGACTAGTGGATTGTACTTCCGCTCGCTGATATGGTCGCTGAACCATACCAGTGGGCTTTCAACTCCCCTATAGATAGTAAAACATTTTCTGGCAGTGCTTATGCATTCTCTATACCTCAGGGAAGGCTAGGGACGCTGCATTCGTGGCAGCGGCACGCAAAGCTGGTCCTCAAGGCTGAATGCTAAACCTCAACGTAACAAGAGAGGGACAAGTGCTGTCGATGAGAGAATCTGTTTGGAATTTTACTAGAAGGGTTGGAAATGACGCCGATTTTCAGCGATCATCTAGTTACCCCCTCTTCAGGAGTGCTATTACCAGTCAAAGTGACACTAGCCGGGAATCACCATGAAATCATCCCTACGGCGTCGTCAGCGGTACCCATACAAGAATATCAAGTAGGCACTTCTCTGCCTTTCGATCGGATGCATGAAACCAAGCAGCAAGGTGGAATGAGTTTAAGAACTTACCCACGGAACCGTTCCAATTCCCGCCCTCTGTTAAATGATTTGGGTTTTGGGTCAATCTATACAACTGGCGGTGAACATACGTGATTGCTAGCATATTCTTCTTCTCCCGATATAGCTCAATAAGTAGTATGGAACTTGAGATTGAGTGGAATCGTTGAGGTGGATAGATGACGCTGAGTCCAAATAATTTTCCGGGTGCATGTAGTGTCCAAATACGCTGTGAAGGCTGACGAGGAAGGTTAACGGAGGGGATCGTCATGTATGACTCTGAAAAGAAGAGGGTTGTGCAATATTTTGGTGGTATGCATAACCTTGCGTTTGGTGCCGTGATCACTTAAGTTTTCGGAACAGCGCTATGATGGTAGTCTCTCAGACTCCTAGTTGTCAGTTTTGCTTAGCCATAGTACTATGCTAGCTGATCCCGGGCCGGACTCAGAAGGGAAGACTTTGTCTGTTTGACTGGGTGGGCTGCTCCTTAGTCAAGCCAGCAACTCCAAACCCCTTTTGTTAGCTGAATATATACATTGTCCTACATTGTTCCTCTTGCCTTTAGGGAAGTTTTGGGACGCTACACAGAATGCTACAGTGCTTGCATACAAACTTTCTAAACGCTAAAAAATTTTGAAGTGTGCGTGACTGCGTTTTTAGTTTTCTTGGATCTTAGGTAAGTCCAGTCAATATAAGTATGCTAGGACATAACCAATAACTCCCAAATAGCGTAATGCCTTTGACTGCCAAAGCGTTGCCTTGTTTTTAAAGCGTGATCGAAATTTAAAGAAGTTGAAGTAGGTTTCAAAATTTTTATTTGCAAAACCTTGCTGAAGTATAGTAAGTTTAAAATATACTAATACTCTTAATGCATCCTAAGGTCACACCATCCACGCACAGTTGATTGGTCTGTACGTGTGTCTGCCTCTGGGTTCTTTGTCTCTTAAGAATTGTTTTTTATTGAATGCTCCAGTATGTAGATATTTGTCCCTATCCCAGTAATATTTATTGTTTTTTATCGCTACTTATCGTTTTTCGATTTTGTGATGCAGCAACCATCCGTTAGCCACTTACATCCTTTTGCCGCGGCCAGTATTTGTTGTTTTATTTGTTGAAAAGCTATTGATAGTAAAAGAATTGACGTGTAGAGTGTATAATTTGCCTTTCTAGAAATCGTTCACATGTATTTTTTCAATGATCGGGTCTACTACTAGTTAGTACTGACGCAAAACTTGTTTAGCATAAATTTATTGATTTGACTGCAGCCGTGATGTTAATGCTTTTAGCAATATATTTCTTTGCATAAGCCCGTGCAATTCAATAATAATTGCTTTCTTTTATGATGAACGGTTGTTATTCCATCAGAATTAAGTCATTCCTCTATAAACTTACTTTGCGCATATGATTTAACGATATTTAGCTAACTTCTGGTTTCATTTACCTCGGATGGTGATTCATTTTCTGTGTATGCTTTCATTCAAGATCAGGGGTCATGTTGCAGAATGAAGCCGATATGACCTGTGGAGAATCTCATGTGGCCATAGCCCCAGTAAATGGCGACACAGAGGAAGTAAAAGTGGGAGCTGTAGCTAAGGATGAGGAGGAAGCTTCAAGCGAGGAACATCTTGGGGATGCAGAAGAACGGCGAAAACAAGAGTAAGTTTATCTTCCGTGTGGCAATCTATTTTAAGGTCGGCTATGCGCTCCATTCTGGATCAGCAGAGCATTATTCAATTCCGCCAATATGCTCAAGAACAGCATCCTAAGGACGTTGCCAAGGTAACCAGCTACCTAGCCCTGACCTTCTCTTAGCAAGATGAGTTAATTCGGCAGATGCAAGACCAGTACTTCGAATACTATGTGGAAACCGTTCAGCGCTCACAGATCATCAATCAGCAACGTCAGATCGATCAACTTCTTGGTTTACGTGAGGCTTCTCGTACTAATGCTTTGAATGTTGAAGGAGGGGATGGAGCTGGTGATGATGATAACAGTGCTGGTGAGGGTTTTTTCTCTTCTCTGTCCCAGTTTCGGTTGGTTAAAGCATTCATTAATCGGGATTTCTCCTCACTGACTAATGACATTTGCATTGATTTACAGGTGAACCAATACCACTGCCTCTGATTCCAGCAAGTGTATGGACTCGAAAGGATATTGCGGACTTTAAAAAAGACATTCTGACAAATCATCGCGAGAGTTGCATCAAAATTTCCTCGCTTGCATCGGCCACCGTTAGTGTATTTCTTTCTTTTATATTTCTACCACTGAATATTTTAGTGAATAATCTACAAGGCATTAGGAAAGTAAGGGCTTTTGGATTTACAATTCGATCACCATTGTTTATTTGTGACCCCTTTTTCTACTTGCTCTCTTGTTATAACATTCACTTCTCGCTGTTGATTATTTATACCGAACTGACAAAAATGTGGTTTGCTTTTACCTGCTCCCCTTCCAGTGCAGCTATTTTAAGCGCACTGATTTTTTTTCGTTTCCGCTAGACAAGAAGGTCTACGAGGTATGTTAGAATCAATTCGGAACTTTGGATCTTGTAAACTGGGAAGAAGGATTTTTGTAGTTTAAACTGCCGTTGGCTCTTTCTCAGCATTTTGCTGATACCTGGGGCGCGGCTTACTCATGGAAAAATTTGTTAGTATTACTGAATCATCCTAGGATTGACTATTTGTTTCGGTGACCAACACTTGTTAACCTTTTTAAATTGTTCACGGGTCCTACTGAGCTAGTGGAGAGTCATCTCTGTGTCATGAGGGAATAACTCCTTCTAGGCGACCAAAACCAATGCTAGAGAATTCACCAACCAGGTTTCCGAAGTTGCGTTTCCGAATTGTAATAACTTCCTCCTTTGAAGCTACGGGTTCCAACTCACGAGGAGGGATCCAGCATTTTTTGGGAGTTTGCAACTGACTCCTACGATTTGGGATTTGGTCTCTTTTTTGAATGGAACCTTACACCTCAGGAGAACATCACGATAACCATTTCTGAGTCGAGCGATGAAGAAGAGGAAGAGGGAGAAGAAGATGGGGATGGAAATCCAGTTGAGTCTGCCTCAAAATCGAGGAATAATAATAACACTCCAGGTCAGATGACGTCCACTAGTTATTTGTCCTTAGTTTCCATTGCATATGTAGCGCCTTGTGTTATTTTCTGCCAGTGTGGGAGGAGGGCTAGGTCTGTAGGCATGAAGAACTGTTCATACCACCAAGGTGACGGTAGAACCTGTGAAGACGAAAGGGTTCGGGTAGATACATATCAACCTGTCCAAATATAGTCTTAATGCGTGTATTATAGATGAGGCCGACGTGGAAAGTGGAGGTGGAAACAGTAGAAGCAGAAAGCTTGCTAACACCCCGACAGACGAGCTAATACCGGTCTACCGTCGAGATTGTCACACAGAGGTTTATTGTGGCAGTCATCAATATCCCGGATGTGGTGTCTACGTCTTCAAATTCGACAATTCATTCTCCCTTTGGCGGTCTAAGTGGCTCTACTATCGAATCTTCTATGGGAAGTGAGGGCACAACAAAACACCCGCCATTGGCTTTGTCCTACCTCCTCTTTTCTTCGTCTGTAATCGTTGTTGGTAATGTCTGGTGCATTGTCCTCTCTATCTTTACATATCTTTAAAATTACCTCGTTCTAACTGTGCATCTGGCTATCGGTAAAATATTAGTGAATAGTTTTAGTCCGGCCACATACTGCTACTCTGAGTCTTTTGATGCGAAATTTCCCGGGAGGTTAGTGTGTCGTCAAGGCGATGGAATGTTTTGCTGCAAATCCATTAGTGACCGCTCTGCACTTGTGCGTATTTTTGTTTACCTAGTAATATTTGAACCAAGATTCTGGTAAATGTAGTTTTTATTGTCCTTCTCTGGGAAAATGATAACCCTAATACAATCTTATTTAGTACAACTTCAGTGTAGCTTTGATAGAATTCAGACTAAAAGCAAACATTTTTCGTGCTTTTTTTCAAGCATCCCTACGGAAGGCAGACCCACTCCACTTGACTATTGAAAATTCCCTTGTTGGTAAAGGCGTTGGGCCACCGTTTAGCGGTTAACAAGCTAACCAATGATAATGCAGCAATCGACAAATCGCCTCGAAGAGAAAGTGTGCAGTTCGGCCATTCAGGATGCAGATCGTGATCTTGTGGTTTAACACTTTGGTGGTGTAAACACTGGTGAAATTTGTGTTACGTCAGATATTAGCAAAATCTATCTACGATCAAATTGGGAGTCGACATTCATTGCACGATGAAACACTAAGTTCACTGTGTGACTTCATACTTTTGATCAATTAATGCGAATCAGGCAATGTGAATTTGCACCTACATTGATAATGAAATTTCAGTGGCTCTTTCTATTATTACTTTAGAGTTTTTAGTAAGCTTCAATTCATACATATGGATGCTTTGTTAAAGTGTATGATGGTTTAGAAATTAGGCATCCATCTGAGGCAATGAATTGAATGGTGGGGAACTTGGGATTCCCTTTGTTTTGACATCAAGACCACACTTGACCTCATGTTCCTCTGCAGACATGGCCATTTCGCCGTTTTTCCTTGTTTCATCGATTTATCAAAGCGTAACAGGGAGGTCATTTAGACCTTTTATTGCACTGGTCGTGCATAGCATTTACGTACGTTTCATAAAGTTTTAAAGGGTAACTCAAGTGCCATGCCATCATGATAACTATGATAGATGTAGATGTTGCCTTAAACAGGGCTTGTGTCTATGTGTACGGGCTAACCATAGCTAAAGTAGAGACAATTGCTGTTAATGCACACACCTGCGTCGAATGAGCAGGGAAGGGTGTGTACATGGCGAATGGGCAGGTTAAGAGTTTTATGCTGCTTTGGTTTGTTTGGATAGGTTGAAGTTGATTTGCAGGGTAAACCCTTGGGACGACCTTGAGTGTGCGCTATCATGCCAAACGTCCAAACTGACCTTGTTACGTTGTACCGCGTATGATGAAAAGCCATTGGATGACCTTCACCCCTTCAAACACGGTTGCATCGGTAACCGCGAGAGCTCAGTCACTGACACAGCAAGAGTAAATTATGCAAAAAGGGCGGGATTATTCAACTAATTAGTTCCGTTACTTGGTCACACGCCAGCTGGCCTACGCACATGCAAAATTGAGTGCCGGTTACTCTATGGAAAGAAGCAGAACAGTAGAGATCACGGAGGAGGGGAGACCAACTTAACAAATCTGACTTGATGCTGCACCACGGAAATACCTTGCTGTAAACATTCTGTTGGTATTTGGAACCTGGATCACTCTCCACCTATTGGACAGATAAGTGGTTTTGTCTTCTTCCCAACAGATACTGAATTTCCACCCGGGGTGATCGGTAGAGCTGAATTAATGACAACGGTAGGTGAGTCCTCTCCGGAAAAAAACTACGCGTTTTTGAGGAATAGGTCGGTATAAAGTTTGTATCAGAGAGCTCCCCAATGGTGCACCGGATTTTTACAATCGGCTCACCATCGTCTTTCCTAATTCCGGTCACTTAACCCCATGGGGGTTTGCGGTAAAGCCAAAGCTGTCAGTCTCTCGATCTTCGGCGGCCTACAACCTGATGCGACAATGAACGTCAGACGATGCACCCGAAGCTCAAGTCAACCACGTCCACCGGGAAATCACAGGATGGCAATTACTTATTCGACCTTAAGTGCATAAATAAGCTCAAGGCGCCATGGAAATATAGGCGTCAATCTGGTGACCCTTTCAAGTGGTTAGTCCTCACAAAGCCTCCGGAGCATGACAAAGTGAAATCTACCGACTACTTCGTTAAGTCCTACTTAAATGCGACAGCCACTATGTCGAGACACGGCATTAGGTCAAATGTGAATTTCACTTGGTGGACGAGGATGTACCAACGGCGCGGAAGTGCTGAACCGCAACCAAGGTGGTGAACTGGATGGACGAGTTGAAGGCTACCAATGTACAAGGCTTCGTCACAGCTTTAAAATATTTTCACGGCAGCTATGGGATATGTCAGACATCTGTAACCCCATACCATCAGGACTCGAGTCGGCGCCGGCGTAGAGCGCCCAATAAGCACTCCACATCTACAATCCACCGCGTCTCCGTGTATGTTCATGTTGTGTTCACCACACGTTGTTCCATGGTCCTGTGCCGCTGTTGCCTGCCATCTTGAGTGCCATTGGCCGGGCAGACTTGCAACGACGTCCATGTCGCCCACAACCGGGAGATCATAGTACATGAGCGCAGACAAATCAGCCTCCGCGGGAACTAGGTGCACAAAACCCAGGTTACAGTCTCCCAGTTTTTCTAGACAATAAAGGAAGTCAAGTGTACGTCATGATCGTGATATAATCTTTTTCTCCAGCTGGTTGTCCCCTAGATTGTCAGTGAATTGAAGGCGGACCTGCGTCATGTGTTGGATGCACTGACATGTAAAATAAATAAACAACCACACTAACCAACAAATAAATACCGCGAGGATGAAAGAGATGCAGCAAGGTAGTAGAGACCGAAACAGAAGACAGGTGAAAAAAAATAGGGAGAGGAGGGGAAGTAGTAGCTCCTCTTCCAGCTAACTTCGCACACTGGAAGACCCGTAAAAAGTGTCGTCACTGAATTCCATAGTATCTAACACATCTGAATGAAGTTGGAGGGGTGTTGTGAGAGTCATGTGGACCTGTTCACAGTGCGGTTTATTCTCGTACAACGCCGCACGATTCTGCTCATCGCCCCGTTTGATCCAGTGGCTGTAAACATCAAAAGCCAATGCGTCAATGAGTTTTCGGAGCCGCTTGTTTGAGTAGGGGTCAGTGGTGAGTTTGTAGAGTGAGAGGGTGGTTCCGCAGGTCTTCAGATCCTTTAATATGCGGATGAAGAGAACAGCACGATAGGCGGACTAGAAAGAGAGAAATGCGACGAAGGGGAGAGTAATCTCCATATAAGCAAAAAAGTTATTAGCACCTTTGGACCTTTCTTGCAAATGCTAAAACTCACCTTGAACTTCCGCCTGCCGTGGAATTTAGTGGTAATGGGAGCAGAGATTGTCTGTAATTTAAGGAAACAAAGCCTCGTAATCTCTTGTTGGATCAAAAGCAGAAGTAGTGCTTTTGGGAGGGAAGGTTACCTGTTGGAAGAACTCGTGGGCGAGAGCATCGACCGGTTTGATTCGTGCCGCGGAATCAACGATCAGCATTGAACGGATCTGTGAGGACAAAGAATTGCGTAATTGATGAAGTTATTCCAATGAACGGGCAGGATTCCCAAGTCCCTTTTGCGCAAGAGGCTTATCAGACTCGTCGACTGTCAGGATCCGTCTTCGAGGCAAATCAACCATCACAAACATGTAGATGTTTGTTTTTTTCATTATTCTAACAATGACACCAACAATGGAATTACCAAAGCGCTGCTCAAACATCAGAAAGTAGGAGGAATTGACAACATGCCAACAGCTCGCGCCAACCAATTGTCATAAAGCAAAGGACACGTCCTCTCGTATGGAATGTGTGGTTACAGGTAAGGAGTAGGCCGGTCACACGTGACACCGACACCCAGCATGCAAAACACCTAAATACTCAGCAATAGCGACATGGAACGACAGGTACCGATTGATTTGGCAACTACAACCCAATAGGTGTTAAGTTTGAAATTAGTACTTAAGTCTTTACACTGCACGTAGCAAAGCGGTGCAGTGACCGCAGAGGCGACAAATGCCCTCTAACGCATGACAATGTTCAGCCGGAATTTCACCTTCAGTCTTGACCAATACTTACCCAGTAGAGTAGAAAATTAGGTTAGAATCACAGCCAAAAAAACCACACCTACGAGACAAATCAAGCCCCCTGACATAATGACATGCGAATAGCCTCTTCAAACCCTTGATTAACACACCCTTGTTCAGCCAAGCACTTCCTTTGTGGACAGTCCCACTCGCTGCTTGCAATTGGCACTAAGTTCCAACTGCAGTTGCAAGCCAAAACGCGAACACAAAACAGCCATTATACTGACTGACCGAAAGTAGTTCGATCTAAATGATAATAAATAGAAAGTGGCCAAAAAAGTTCACAGTTGACCTTGTTAGAATGAAATTGTGCAGCTTATAGAGCCTTGTAAAATGTATGCCATTATTTACATGGATGCAGAGAGGCGTCAGTCAATTCCTACAGCGCTCCATATCAATATTCCATCTCGTTTTAAACAAGGAGCGAAAGAACTCGATCAAATCCGTTGTAGAACACTTAAATTGAAATATCAATGAAGGACAAGCACGTCAAGATCGACAACCAGGAAATTGAGCGCTGCTATTGACGCAAGAACATGAGTCGAAGGTGGTAGGAAATGACTCATTTTCCAAGTTAGCGATGGTGAAACGATTTGTTTACACCTACAACAGTCTGGAAAGGAAAGTCGTGATGGAATCTTAGGACATGGATGCAGCCGACATACACCAGTTGATGACAATGAACTTCAGCCTGCTGATTTCTTCTTCACTCTACCAACTTTATGCACTTTCTCTACTACTTCCGGATTGATTGACTGATTGGCATGACTTGCGCACTTTAGCGCTTGTTATACAAACGAGCACGCCTTCGGTGAAATCAAAGCAAGCCACTATCCACCGTACAGTTATACGGACTGCTGTGCAGATGTAACTATTCGCTAACAGTATTTCACCGGCTGAGCGCTAAACAATAACAATGGATCGGGATCTAGGCAATACAACACAACTCACGTTTGGATGGAAATTTCATCCTCTCCAGAAAGGAATATAACTATACAACTAGCTGGAGGAGTGTACCTTAAGCCTTTTAATAGGTCAATACAACACCTCACACTTCAGTCATGATGGGAAGAAATTACTGCTTTCTGGGATTATGTGATGTAGGATGTTCTACTTAACATATAGTTAGTCTAAGTTCCTAAAGGGCAGGGGATAGGAGCAGGGTTATCCTAGAGTGATACCCTTTTAAATTAGGCTCCACATTATAAGATAAATTAATGATACTATCAAACACGTGAACCAATCTTGATCAGTAGGAAAAAGATGGACTGAAGGCACGGCTAAGTAAGCCACAGATCGACGGTTTAACGGACTAGGGACTTACAGTTTAGCAGAGCACTTGAATTCCGAAAATGAGTCGGTTATGTGAGTTTTAAGGCCAATATGGACCGACCAAAAGATGGTATTACGCGAGCGCTGCGTCCAACAAAACCACAAATCTCCCAATTGTAAAGAAACTGTCCCTCCAAACCAACTGCTGACGTCAGTGGTAAGTTACCCGTGCACCCACTTAGCCACATTGGTTTTGGTTAATCGCGTCCTATTACCACATCCGTCCTGTACTACCCTCGCAAAACATGACCGCCCTAACTGCAATAAAACGATAATTATTTTAGGCTCAATCAAGTTCACCCTATCGAAGGAACAACCTGCATATCTACCGCAGCCAAACCACCGAGTGATCAGGAGTCACATAGCATAAAGCAACTCTTGATCATAGAGCAGATCTAACTCCTCATTGAGAGTCAAAGCAACAAACCTCTATCTAGCAGTGTGGGATTGGAGCATCGCTTCACGTCGTAATATATTGCACAACGGACAGATATTTACGCGGACCCGCGTGCAAACGCGTCACGCGCGCGCCCGCACCTGCGTACGTGACGACTACATTTGGCACAACTGCTCAGCCAGCAGCACCCAGCCCTTTTAGTCACACACTATAACCCCAGTGGCTGCCATTCTCCTCTCGGCAATATTCAGAATTTCAAATATTCCACAAAAGCATTCGTGACATGGTTAGTGAGCTACAAGAAAATAATCAAACTACTGCACCCTTCATGTTACTATTGAATCATATGACGATAAATTCACAATTTGCGTAAGAATAAGTACACCTAAATTGCAGTTGTCAAAACAAGTTTGTGGGAAAAAAGGGACATAATAGCTAAAAACTCACAAGATCTTTGGCTGTGTCACTGATTTCATCCCACTCGGGACTGCGGAAGGAGTATTTACCCTGCATGATCTGTCTAAGCATAAGATACTCTTTTCGATTCCAAAACGGCGGAAACCCAACAAGAAGTGTGTACATGATAACTCCACAGGCCCAAATATCAACAGGCTGCCCATAGGGAGCTTGCCCATCGTAATACCCACAACGGAGAACTTCAGGGGCAAGATAGCCCGGTGTTCCGCGAGTTTCTAGAAAAGAAAAACGGGTTAGTCGCAGGCTTCATAGAATTACAATTAGTACCTTGCAGTTCATCAACGTCAGTGGCATAAACAGCTAGACCGAAATCGGATATTTTAATGTTCATCTCGGCATCCATTAAAATATTTTCTGGTTTAAGATCACGATGCACGACTCCTTTTGAGTGTATGTAATTAACAGCATCTAGCATTTGTCGCATAATCATGCGGGTTCGCTTCTCTGAAAGGGTGATCATTTTCGTGAGGTAATCAAAAAGTTCTCCACCTCTGCAGCTACAAGAATTAGTAAAATTAATAAAATCAGGGAGACGTACAGTTCAAAAACTAGAAAAACGTAAGCGTCCTCCTCGAAAACATCTTGCAATTTTATTATATTTGGGTGACCAGCAACCTTACGCAGGATTGAAACTTCACGCATACACTCCGCACGCAAAACGTCATTGGCTTCTACGCCGCTATTTAGATCTAAAATTTTAACAGCGAATTCCTGCTTCGTATCTTTTAGGATGCACCGACGCACCGTACTGCTTGCACCAGTGCCTAATACCTCTTGCGGGATATACTTCGTGTTGAATTTGTTTGTCGAAGACGCATCAACTACTTCTTTCTCGAGATCAAGAACAGCCATGTTCAGTGGAGAGGATATGGGCAAACATTACCGATCCTCGAAAGGCCCCGTAGCAAGCAACGCGGCTCCTACGTGATTGAATAAAACAAACGGCAACATAAGCATTGTATTTTCGCAGTTTTTAGATGCGCATTTGAGGTTGCAAAAACTCGTTTAAGCTTATTTTATTAAAAATACGCTTAAAATTTATTAGAACACTACAGTTTTAAGCAATTTTGTCTTCCTGACATCGTAGTCGTAAAATAGTAGTCGCATTTTTAACACTTATTAAAATCTTTTCGCCAATTATTGGGGTCGCAAAGCTGCTGCTTTTTACAACGCTATTTCCGAAACTACTCAAACCTGCATAATTAATAATATTCCCCCCCCCCGATTTCCTATCGTTATCTTTTTACAGGTTTGATTTACTAACCACGCATATTACCTTCAATGAACAACAGATATCCTGCCTGTAGCGTCCCGAAGCTCCCCTTAAGGTAAAAGAAGGCGCAGTACTAGGGTAGAATATATATATTCCGGGAACAGAGGACTTGGGGGCTGTTGGCACGGCCCGGAGGCCGACCAACCGGTTAGAACAGGATGGCCACCCAAGTGACCTAAACCGGTAGTTCGAACAAACAAAGTATTACACAGCCCCTCTCTTCTTTCAAGCGTCGTCCCCGACGCTCCCCTTAGTCCGCCTCCCGTGTCAGCCATCACAACGTAATCAGTGCTGCTAGAAGCACCCACGAGCTAACCGTCCCAGTCGTCGAGGTTCGAACGCATGTGTTCCTGTAGTGCCATCAATTCCGCGTAGCACTCAGTGCAGCAAATGCGCGCCTCTTGGCCCTCCTCTGGGCTTCAGTTGTTAATAGCTTCCCTGTCGAACACGAGGGCGAGGGAGGTGTCGAAGATGAAGGTCGATCTCAACCCTTCTGTTACGAGATACCAAAGGTTCTCCCCTCCGTAGCACATGTACTTCTTTCACAACGCCGACGTTTGCCAGAAATGGCATGGAGCAGGATAAAATCCATCAAAGTCGGGTCCGCTTTCCGCTGCCACCAATGTAGCGTCCCGAGGCTCCCCTTAAGTTAAAAGAAGGCGCAGTACTAGGGCAGAATATATATATTCCGGGAACAGAGGACTTGGGGGCTGTTGGCACGGCCCGGAGGCCGACCAACCGGCTAGAACAAGATGGCCACCCAAGTCACCTAAACCGGTAGTTCGAACAAACAAAGTATTACACTGCCACTTAGATCTACTGCATGATAAGGATGTGTTTAATCTCGGTCAACGCACCATTGCTTTTGACCATATTTTAGGAATCATTGCTGTTGAATGCTAATCAAATATTTCGCCTTTTTAGTAGTTTGCATAGAACTTGCTCGCATGCTCTGTTCATTTAATGGATTCTCTCATTTCGATCATGCGGTTTTGAACCTCTAGTTCTCCCTTTATAAAAAGAAAACTTTCGTCTAATTAATGTTAAAGATAAAGGTCGACTTCATCGGAGACTTGAATATTTTTTAAGGTTTAGGGAATGTTGTCAATATTCATTCTCCCGGAGTAAGGCCAATTTCTGATTACGATCCGCACTGCCCACTCTCGATATATTCTAAGCAGAAAACATTCATTCAGTTGTACATTAATTTAGCATCAACCCAATTTTTATTTCCACTTGTACACATACGCGTGCAGAAATATGTAATGACCAGTTCTCCTCCCCCTTCTCTCCTTTATTTTACGAAGCTAGAATATCCCAAAACAAAACATGGCCTCATCTTCTGTTGCCTACCCAGTCTCCTGCCTCCCTCCTATCCCCTCCGAAGATCCGCAGATAGCACCCCTCTCTCCTGCTCCACTCGTAACCCCACCGTACTCCAACTAATTAACGTGCATTTTGCAGTTGAAAGATGTACCAACTGAGATAGGGCTGTGCAAGTCCGTTTAATTAACTTTAGCTCTAACCCACCCCTTCCAACCCTACCCCCAAGTACATTAGCACAAGAGTAATTTGACCGGTTCTATCTCTCTCCCACCTCCCTCTACCGTCCACCCGCACCCCTTTTCCGACCGTCCAAGACGGGTTCAGCGCCATGCAATGCCTTCAGGCAGACCTTTAGGCCCTGAGATATCGATAAGGCTAGCGTGTACGAGCTTGTGCATTGACGCACATGTAAGTAAGTAGTTAAGTAGGTTGATAGGCTTGTAGGCAGGTATGTATGCAGATACTAGGTGGACCAGCAAAAATGTCGGCAGAGCGCGATGGTTATCAGTTGCATTAGTAGCACCAACGTGTACTGCACTGCATTAGTGGGCTGTGTGCGTTCGCTAACATTAGCGACGTCGGGGAGCAATTACTATTAGTATAAGTAGGAGGGGTTTACGGTTATCTAAACTGCTCCTGCTATCTTTTGCCTTACCCTCCTACACCACCATCAGCATATATCTTGAGTAGTTGGTTAGCGGGTGAGTTGCCGAGGTTACCAGCTTGCCAGTAGCTTAGAGTAAGAAAATATAGTTTATTGTTATTTCACTCCGTAGGTGTTATAGATTAGAGAGGACTGGGAGTAGAGCACCTTATTACCATGCTAATAGACCTAGAATCTGTTCTCATCACCTTTGAATGATGTTCAAATGTCGGTTAAAATGAACAGAGAAATTTGTCAGAAGCTATAACCCAAACTCTCGACTTCATTTTTTTTTACATCTGCCTTGGTCATTGCCAAGTCTTACAATGCAGAAAAGCATCGCGATTTATCGCTTTCGCCTACTTCTTCTAATGCTCCTTTAATGTCGTCTACCTCTGTTATACCCACCATGGTGTGAAAGCTTGTCACCTTTAATGAGTTGACGAAGCTGCTGGCGTTTTCATCACGCATATTACTGCAATGGCAACCAAAGGTGTTGAGTCAAATTTGAGGCACCACCAAAAATTGGTTTGTTAGTCTGCAAGAATACTAGAGAGAGCTGCTATTAATGCACCATTCGAGACCGCATAAGTTAATCAGAAGGAATTTTATCCTTAAATTACCTTGAGCTTTCATTAATTTCCCTTTATTCAATGGGCTCGATGAAAACATCGGGCACCAACATCGTGATTAACTGACAATCAGGAAAATGGTTTCTTAATTTATGCAATTATTATTATTCCTTTAAAGTGATTGAATTTACTTGTTTATCATTAAAGATTTCCATAAAATCAATAACCATTTGTAACCTTATTGCATTCTCTCACTTGTGGAGGCAGTATAATAAGCGGTCGTCCACTTCGCTCATTGGTGGAAGCTAGGAGCCACAATCGATTATTGATTTTGAAAAATAAAGCAATTTTAGATGTTTTTATTCATTTTCAATTGAGTGTAAAACATTTTTCTCATTATAGCTGTCAACATAATTACCACCGTTCCACCTGGTCGTTATTTGGTCAGGTACGGACACAGAGAAACGAGTCCGCGACCAAATTGACCCGTTGTGGCTACTAATTAACCTTCGGTCTGATTGGACGCCATTCACATCTACGTGAGTGTGTGTGTGTGTGTGCGTCAGCGCGCTAATTAATTCAAACGACTGTCCCCAAGGGCATTTGGTCATTAAGCGTGGAATGCTCGAATGTAGCATCGCAAACTTGTATACGGAAAAAGTGGAAAAGGAAAAAAAGAGAGAAAGAGACTAGGATGAAGGCGAGCTGCGCCTCGCCTAATGTTGTCTAACTATCAGTAATGGGAGTAATTAGGTCTAAAAAAGTCTTATCAACCCTAACTTATCATCGCAATCATCATTACATTACTGTCGTCATCACAATCATTTCGTCCTTCAGCCCTAATTGGAGGTGGCATTGTAAAGGCAGAGGCTTTGCGAGGAGGTTAGTAATGATCCCTTGTAGTCTAAGTTGATATTCGTCATGGCGACATGTGTAGCTAAGGCTGGGAGAAGGGGAAGACGGTAGAAGGAGGATGGGTGGGGAGAGAGCTAATGAACTCCCATTAGTGGTACAAGAAAGAAGAAGCATTTGTGATTACATCTACTTCTGATGGCAGACCTAATTATTGAGAACCCTTATAATGAGACTGCTTACTGCCCTCTTCTATAACCTCTACTTTGTTTTTTGGACATTCCCCATTTGCATTGTTGATTGTTTATGTCAAGCGGAGGAGTGCTGACGTGCCAGTATCCTCCTGGACACCGTCAAGCAAGGCTTGCGAGCATGGAGAAGCTGACAGAGAAGAAGGCAATAGTCCATCTGGATGAAGTAATGTATCAGTGTAACCACTCCATGTGTACTGCTTACCATCAAGTGTTTTATCTGGATGCTAGATTGACTCATCGTTTACTCTAAAGCTCACTAAAGCATGCGTGGAGAACCGTAGTAGTGGGGAGTCTATAAATTAGAGAGGGAAGGCAAATCCTGTGAATGATTCTCAAGAAACGAGTAATCACTCAAAAATCGTGACCTCCGCTTAGATGGCCTTCATGGAGTTGCCTGCTGCCCTTCCAATGTAGGCGGTTGCATTGGTGCAGGCTGAAAATAAAGGGAGAGAGCAAAAGTGAATGATGGGGGTGGTACAATGAAAATTGGCAAACTAAATGGACTTGCTGTGGAAAAATTGAGTAGTCTTAGGGCATTAACAAGGCAACGGATATCTGCCCTGTTATCAGCTAAGGAAGACAGAAAAGATGTTATGGTCTGCCCCTCTAGCCAGTGTGAGGTGATGTGAAGTCTCGACAACATGGTACCGTCCGATACAGTCGAGTGACCTCTGGGGGAGGAGGGCGGGATTTAAAAAAGGCGGAAGGTTTTATATCACCATCGTTAGGGTTGCCTACAACCACTCCAATGCCTCTAGCAAGGAATAGCGCTGATGGCAACATCGCGATTAATTATGCAAACACATTGGTGGTATTTAATTAGCCTGAAACAGGATCAAAATCTGCGCTTGTTACCACAGTAACACATGAGGCCTCGCCAAACTTTAATCACAATTTTCACAACACCAAGATCCCATCCAATTAAAGCCTTAGTTCTCCGCGTTCCCCCCCACTCCACCTCACCCCTGAGCAGCCCACCTCCCCCCCCCTCGTCCTTCGCCTCCTCCTCCCCCTCGGGTCCAAAAGTAACTGCAGCTTGACACATCTCTTGTGACAGCGATTGCAATTACTTGAAGCGCCTGCGCAAATGCATGCATGCACGCAGGCCTGCACGTACGCATGCACGTATGTTTACGTGGGTAATTTAATTGGCCATTGGGGGTCCAATGGGAGTGCAAGGAGGTGAGCACAATCGTGCAAATTGCACTTCCAACACAGCAATCAACCAAATGGCTGGCAGGCCTTTTTCTGCGGCTCTGGCTGCTGCAGCAGCGACAACGACAACTCAATTACCCTTATTGAAATGGATGAATTTGGAGGCTCTAAGACGTTTAGGCAAATTAACTTAACTCATTTCTCCCCACTGACCACAAAAATATGCAAATGAATAAAAAGGAAAGAAATAGAGGTGAGATTTATTTACATAGGATGGGCACCGTTGGAGTGAATGAGGGAAGTAGAAAATGTAAAATTCAAAGTGCTTGGGGCGAATATCACAGTTGGCCATTAAGAATGCACCTTCCCACCTCTCCCTCTCACCGAATTCTTCGACTTCGGTTTTGTTGTCGTCTTCGTTTCTAGCAAACCTGTAATGGACAACGCCTTGTATCAACTTTCTGAAAAGAAAAGGCAGAGAGAAAAGAAGTGGACAAAAATGGCACTGGGATATTTGTATCTGTTTCGTCATTTTCTCTTGAACTTCAAAAGTAAAAATTTTTTTGGGAAGACCCTAGGTTGCCACTGCTGATGATGGTTGATTATCTCCCTCCACTCTACTTTTTTTCTCCTGATTAAAGAATGCAGTATAATCTAATCTGCCGCCCAATCCAATGACTGGGACTAAAGCCCTTCTTGAAGGCTTCCACAATGATGACTCTTCTTGCGTCTAATTAATAGCCAAACAGATGGACCCAGTCATCTTACGGGTTAATTACACATCCCACTACAGTATGCAATCTCCAACCCCTCTAATTAGACCCTTCATGGGTAAGCATCCTCCCTCGTCTCGCTTAGGTACGAGTCGTCTAATTTGCGCAAAAATGGAAAATGTGGTGCTATCGCTAAAAGCTGTGCCGAGATGCTGTGAAACCCATACAGGAGGACAGATACCGTGAAACACTAATGATGGATTTTCGAATTAGCAAGCAATTTTAGCCTTAGGATTTAACATCAGGGCCGGGAATGAGGTGATGGATGGCATGGAAGAGATCCTTTTGCTGAAGGAGTCGGCTGAGACCGTATCCATCCATCCACCTACTCCCGCTCCGTCTATCCTCCTCAGCAAGATGTTGTGGTAGTAGCGATGCAAAGATTTTGCCTCAGCACTCATCAAGGTGCATTGGATAGCAGCCAACTAATATGAAGCGAGTCGAAGCCTCGAGTTGACTTATCAGTCGGTCGAGCCATAGCAGCTGAACTTACCATTTTATAGTCGCTTTCGCTTTTCACTTCAAATGGCACAAGATACTTCGGCATTCCTTCACACTTTTACTCAAATAAGCCACCTCCAATCACTTACTCGTTGTCGTGGCGTCACTCGACCGCTAGTCGAGTTGGAGGGAGTCTCCTGGTTTCCACAAAATACAGGACTTCCAAGTCCACCTGGAGCAAAAATTGGTGGGGTCATGACAGGCGGCGGTATGTCCGCAGAAGTGGAC
The DNA here is from genome assembly GCA_001923025.3 of Taenia multiceps. Lineage (NCBI taxonomy): Eukaryota > Metazoa > Platyhelminthes > Cestoda > Cyclophyllidea > Taeniidae > Taenia > Taenia multiceps. The sequence goes on along the minus strand of CM010311.1, from coordinate 64,134,216 downwards.
GGTATTTGGGGCAGCTGGATTGGTGGAGGAGGAGGAGGAGGAGGAGGAGGAGGAGGAGGAGGTGTGCCTTGAAGTAGCCGTCCAAACTCATGTTCACAGAATGGGCTGCCATTCACCAAAAGGTATCGTTCTCCCGGCAACAACGGACTGTGACAATGTGCACAGGTGAAGCACTTCAGATGGTAGACACTACTGTTAGAGCGCATCACCATCTCATCGGGAGGAATTGCTGTCTGGCAGGCGCTACATATCCCTGCCACACCGAAGAGTCTATAGTGGTCAAAAGATTGCAAGAATTCAAAATTGGAAGGAATATTCAGGGCTCTGTATCGATAGCAAGGCGGTCTGCTTCAAGTCTTCCGTACAGTTGGGGGTCCTTGTTGCAACTCCAGAGGTAACGGTTGGCAGAACTCGACGGTGAATGGGTGGGTTCACAGAGAGATCATTAAAACCACATCGACTTTTGGTACCGCCCTCAGGTTATTAGGCTTGAATTAGCCTCCAAGATCAACTCAGCATCTTGTCAAGAAGCCCACCAAGAACGCACATGGAAGAGAATGCTCTTCTTTTCCAGTAATCCACGATCCTGTCTACTGTAACGGTTCCCCAACTCTTCTAAAAGCTTCTTAATGTCTTCGAAAGGACCCAAAAAAGGAACATTTGCTTGAATAAGTAACCGTCTGAAAAACACTCACACATGGACCAAATGTCAAGGCAAGAGGACTAATGAATGTGCCATAAAATTCAGTCGACAACGCATCACTTAAGCATAATGACGAGATACAACTCTACTGCGACAGAAAACCTTGTCCATCAACCGAAAATGGGTAAGCGAATGGGCAGTCGAAGAGGACGGGGCGAGCCCAAGCGGATACGGGGGTGGAGGCGGCGGAAGAAAGAGGGATAGCGAAAGGAGAAGGCATGGAGCAACTAATCACTCGGACCCACAGCTTTGCCGCCTAATTAGATGACAAGGAAGCAATTAGGGACGCGAAGCTAATGTAGTAGCAGTGGAAGTAGAAGCACAAGCGGGGAGAGGGATAATTAGAACACGTGATTACGTCTATCCAACAGCTCCATCCTTATTATTATTTGAAGCAGTAGTAAGAGGAATCGCGATTAATACATTAATCTCTGCCATCTTCCCCGCCTCTTCAACAAAAACTGCCCTTTTTGAATACGCGGACGGTGTTTCGGGTTTTTCCATCATTAGGCGATTAGGATCCTTTTTGAGTAGCTGGGTCAGAAGACGAAACCGACCTTCTGTCTAGCTTACCACCCCGATGTAGATGATCTACAAGTCTGGACTTGTTGATGGTACCACCTGAGAAGGAGCTACCACCTTGAGAGCCAAATTAATTGATTTACGTGTCTCATCAAGACCGCTCCAGGAGTGGTTGAATAACCGAATATAGTTAACAATAGTGGGAAAAAAATTGTGGATTTTTTAGTCCCAATAGCGGAACAGTTGAATTTTTAGTACAATCTGCGCGCTTCATGATTGAAACCACAACACACACTCATATGTATCTGCGAAGGGGATAACAAAATACGCATCTAACCGTTGCGACGTTCGCTAACGTTTTTTCGTAGTGAAGCAACCAAGGAACGAGATTAAAAGTATCCACATCTTTTTCTTGCAGTCTAATCATCCTGCCTGGCTTAATGCACATGGCTGACACGTAGACAAGGACGACTAGGAATGCCAAGGTAGAAAGCCTTTTAAGATTTTCTAGGCGGATAAGACGCGAAGCCTAATGCACTGCTTGCCTGCCTACCTACCTACCGACCCACCTAAACATCGCGGTTTCCGCCTTCCTGTCTTATGGAGTAAATTAATTTGGGTCTTTTTTCTCACAGGATTTAACTTACTTGAGGTAGTCCTGACGGCAGAGTAGCATGTTTCCACGATGGAAGAGTGAAGTTCCCATCTCAGCTAATCGGCCACCACAACAGTGACATTTGAGGCAGTGATTATGCCAATTCTGTTCCATTGCACTCAGTATTGTTCGATCCCAAATCATCATTCCACAGCCGGCACATACATTTGCATTTCGTGGTGTCTCCTGTGTTTGTCTGCCATTCATTTGGGTTTCTGTAATTTTCATTGGATGGGCTGATTCGTCGAACCTGTTAGTTGGTTGTGGAGTGATTGACACATCACCATTGGCACCGTTGCAAGGACTGAGAAGGAGACCTTGATCCCTGGGCATGACGCAGTGTGATTGTGACGATGGGATCCTCTGACCTGTATAGTCTAAGACACACTAAAGGGATTGGCTAAATGGCACGTGCTTGAACTTGCCTTTCTGATTAGTTGAAGTAGAAGTAGATGCATGATTGGCGCGTGCACAGCCACTGTTCTGTGATTGGCTGAGCAATAGCAAGACAAACGGTCTACAATAGGAGCGAAAAACTCCGACTTGTAAATACTTTTGGAAATTAAAGAATATGATGACATTAATAAAATTTGTCTCCTAAAAATATATGAGCGATGTTAATAAAAAGATGGGTTAAGCAAGACGAAGACCATGAGCAATCCGGTTGAATATTTATGAAGTAGGAGCCAAGTAAAAAGAATCAAAAAGGGTGTACAAATGCTGTAGGCACTAGTTATGGAAAATGCGTCCACTGAGGAAAATTTGGCATGGCTAATGATGGCAAAGAGTGCTAAATGCCATCAATACATTGAGACCAACATGGAGCGACGTCCTTGATGCTCTTTGTAAACTCGTTAACCAGTTAGAGGCATCACACGGAAGGACAGCAACCGATGCTCTAGATTAAGAAAGAAGCATCTGTTTTACTGGCTGAAAAAAGTTCCCACAATTGCCTGGTATCTTGGCAAAAGCCATGATTACCTTGTGGCTCTACATGCGATACAGCTGGACGTCAAGATGCCAACGACCCAGGTCACTAAGAGGTATGATGTATCGGTCAAAATAGTACTACTTACAACGCCAAGAATTGGCCTTACTTCTAACTTATTAGTTTGCTAGAGCATTGATGTTTTTGAAGACTACTGAGCGTGCTGTCGATTAGAAACAGTACACCTCCACTTTGAATTGAGAGGCTTCAACACATCAGACTGGTGAACAAGATTGGGTGATGACTCCCATGACACCTCGTCACTCACGCACCGGTTACTTCAGTCAATTAGGCCCCAAACTATTTCACACCTCTGCCTGACACATTTCTTAGCCAACGGGCCTGCCTGTTCGTGTGTCACCATGCATGATGCCACCCACCTTCTAATTTCATAACGTCGAGGTTAAAAGTGCCCCTAGACGACCTACTTTCATTAATTATCATCATAATTATTGCTGTAATTAAATGCGCAGGTTGGCGGTTTGACCAGTTTGATGGGTGGCTGGATGGTTGACAGAATGATCTCCAAAGTCACATATATGTGCTGCATCAATCTCCCAATGAAGCGCTTGAATCATGCCCCTGCCACTTAAGGAGAATCGACGAGAAACTCTAAGATATGTGTAAAATTGTATATGGCAGCCTGATTGGTTGAATTGGTCAATATAAACGCGTTCATATGGAAGCCGGTGTGAAAACATACCTCTGCTAGTGATGGTGGAGACACGTTTGATATTTTGAATGCTACTGCCTTAGTAACATGATATCATTAACAAGCGTTATGCTTTCATAGATAAAAGTCGTACCCGAAAACCGACTTAACCTTGCTAAATCGGTGTAAGATGACTTCAAAAATGCCTCACTCATGACCTATTCCCTTAATCGAGAGAGACCACTTCAAATCGGTCGTAAAAGCGGCTGCTCTATTATTGACTAAATATCGTCCATTAATCGTATCAGATGTCAAATGCTAACAGTCAGCCGCTTCGTCTAAAGTTCAACCTAGGCCAGACACCGAACACCTATTTTTATGCATGTTTGTTTAATCAGGGTGGCCAGTGGGCCAAAATTGACTCTTCGCTTCCACTGGTCATCAAAATAACAAAAGACTACATTTTTGTAGCTCTTCCTAAGGTAAAGGATGCATTGGCATAAAAATATTTAAGCGCTCAGATTGTATCTAGCACCCTTGACATTAGTAAGTCACGCGAGTCAGTCCAAAATGATCGGTCAATAACGTCACGACAACAACGACTTCATCCGAAGTGCTTCATTTCCAGGACTGCATGGCTGGTCATGCAAAAATGAAGATTAGAAGAGAGTTTAAAAGAACTTTATTTCCATTGTTCACCTGTCATGGATGCTGTAAAATCGCATCTTTAAAGGCATCTAAGTACCAAAATCAACCATCACCTCAAAGTGGTAGAGGCAACGCTCCGAAACTAAAGTCGCAATGTTTTGCAAAAGAAGGAATTTACAAAGCAGCCCCTACAAACCACACCCACCCTTTACATGGTAATTCACTTTGTATGGAATTAAGCAAGATTGATTTAGTAAGCGATAGCTTCATTAATTATCTCTCCTTACTACTGTCAACGCTTCTTCCATCTTCGTAATGTGTTCCCCTAATTGACGTTGTCCTTTTCATCAGTGTCTGGTAACTGCACCAAATAAACTCACCCCAGAAACACTAAGTTTAAAAAATTGCATCTTCCTCGAAATTAGGGCTGAGAGCTCTTTTTTTAATGTGTGAAACTGGGAAAAAAATAAAATTTTGAAATCGGTGTGACCTCCATTCAACTGACACGTTGGTTCAAACACGCAAACAAAGTCTGTTATCATGTTTCCTTTTTTAATCCCCCGTCTAAGTTGCACCTTAAGAGTCCTTTAATACAAATCCCATCAAATATTGATATCTGCTTGCAAATAATCTAGCACCGGATAAACTTAAGAACCAATCAAAGCTGGAGCTAATTCGAAATAAACCAATCAAATCACTGCACTTCGCCTTGGTTCTCAAGAGATTTATCAGAAGGTTGCTCACGAGATTTTTATCATTTCACAAAGAGTGGGGGAGAGGAAGAACTAACGAAATGTGTGCTAAGTCGACAATCAAAATGATCTATGGTCTTGACCACATGGCGCATAACTCTTAGTTGTTTAAACAATCTGTCCGTTCTCATGCATTACAGCCTGTTCTTCGTTCTCTAAATATCACCTATAAAGGCCGTCGATTGAAAGTTACACGCTATTTTACTGGTGTGCAAAAGCAGCTAATTGTGTTGAACAAATGTACGGCTTGGACGAATTTTCTGGCGGATGATTAGGCGCTGATTACCCTATTTTCCTTTAGTCAGCGTTAGGGTCGGTGAATGAGGAAGGCCTACTCCATGAATAGGACAAGAATGCATAGGATGAACAGATGATATGTGCCTAGTCACGGAAAAGGAAGGAGTGGGATCGCGGTACACATGAAGAAATTGTGGAGTCGGTTGAGTCGACAACTGATTTCTACCTTTTCAGGAAGGATGGAAGAGTTCCCAATCTCTATTTTGCGTGCACGCTTTCAAATGGATAGGTAAACATTTGTCAGTCTACCGGTACTAATGCTACTTCTCGTTCCGTTCTAAACCCGGCGGACGAAATGTGACATTGAGTGCACCGTTTCGAGGTGGCAACCAATTATCTAATCCTTCCGCCAATAATGCCCCAACGCATTGACTGAGGCACTAATGTGATGGAGAGGTTGAGTTCACGATATGATTTGCCCCAGTTCCACTAACTTCACATGGTTGCTACCCTCTACACTGCACCGACACCTCACAGTAATGATGGCCCCAACAATGTTTGCACAGGAAAGATTCATTGCAAAGTCAACTTGATTAGAATGGACACACGGGTGTTTCATGTGCTTGACATGGTTCGGTGGTCGGGCATTCGGCTCACAAACCGAAAGTGAGCGTTTTCTTCGGTCTCACAGAATAAGCAATTCGATTCCATTTCATTGTGCTTCAAAGTGATAGGAAGTACACTCTGCGTCACACATCTGTGACATCGGTGGTGGTTATGCCAACCAACCGGCCGACTGGTCAAACAACCAGACTGCGCGTTCAATCACACTTTGTTCGAATGGCACTTATCACTCGACGTTATGGAATTGAAATGCAGTAGGTATCATGCGTGATAACAGCAGAAGGGGTTTGTCTTTTAGCCACGTGTTGGAAGAGTCGTGTGGTCTATGCGGACTCTACTTTTTGGTTGAAAATAGTGGATGAGTGACGAAGTGCCATGGAAGTCATCATTTCAGTGTTTGTCATATGTGGCGCTTGGATGCTATGGAGGTTGTGATGTGGCGTGTTATGATGGAACTTGTTTGGTAACCGAGGTTTTCTACTGTGTATAAAACCATCATCTTTCCAAATATGTGTTCACTCTTTTAAAGTGTTTCATTTGGAGCCATCAGCACGTTTGGCATTCCTCAAATTAAAAACCTCAGAAGTAAAACAATTTCTTGGCGTTGCATGCAGTGGTATTTTGACCTTAGCACCGGTCACCTTGAAACCCTAGTATCTCTACAGCCTGATATCTAGCTGTGACTTATGTGAAGCCACTAAACCATTCCGACATCCGTCTACGCATCAGGCGGCTGTGAGGATCTTCTTCAGTCAAAAAATTTTACTCTCTTGTGTGGTTGCCTTGCACCGTTTAACTAGTTTGTGGAGTCCATTGGGGACGTCATCGCAAATATTATTCAAGGTGGTGGTGGTCGAGCTCTGCCATCATTAATCAAGTTAATTGTACTGACTTTCATCCAGTAAACGTACATTACTATAATTTATGTCTTCGACGTCAGTAGCCCTCAATTTACGCACCCTTTTGGCGATCTCTTCGCATTTCTTTGATCTTTGAAGTATATCAAGGTCGACACTGAAAACAAGATTCAATGTGGTGGTGGCTGTCATGCTCCATGACGTAGGTTTTGATTCATTGACTTTTGCTTTAATAGCGGGGGTATTTCCACCCTTAATCAAGTTAATGTTGCCAACTTTTGCCAATAAATGCATCTCATCAACTATTGATGTCAATATTTTGTTTCCCTCACACGCTCCTCCTTATGCTAATTCCATCGCAGCCATAACTCCATGCTCTTTTTTTGCCTTGGAGATACACTCACTGAATTTTTATGGTGCCAAGATAATCCGTGAGACAGGATATGGATAACCCTGCCACTAACGTCGTTGTCACACCACAGGCAGTTGATAAGATGTTCCTACTTCCCTCAAGTTAACTGGGGTAATCCGAAGTTTCTGTGATACTTCTTTTCTATTAGCTGCTACACGATGGACCATATTTGACTAGATGGCATGGGTCTCTTAAGTGGACTAGAATTCCACGTTTCTTTTTTCCAATTCTGGAGCATCTGCCAACTGGCTAATTTGGCAAGTAGCCCTGTTTGCCTCTTCCCCAAGACCTTGGTAGCGATCGTGATAGGATTTGACAATCTTCCCTATTTCCCTTCAGCTAAGCGCTATCGGAAAGTTATGAGCAAAATGGAAGGTTAACTTAATGGTTTTCTTGCTATTCTCTCGAAAGACATTTCGCAAACTAACTGGTTCGTTTTGAAATAATTATAAAGGATTATTTTATTGAGTGCCTTTTTATAGGCCAAAAAAGTTGCAAGAAAAGGACGGAAATGAATCTACGAAGTAGTGATCCGGTTTCATGTCCACTTACCTCTTAAGGCAAAGATGGTGCCTCTACCGGTGCCATTGCCACCTCCGCCACCACCACCACCACAATCACTTAAAGCTTCAACGGCAGCGGTAAACAAGCATTAAGAGCACCCACACGGAGGAAACGATGGAGCCCACGGCGAACCGGGTGGCATGCGCTGTTTTCTTTTTACATCAATTAAGCGCTAATTGATTTAATCAAAATTTTGGTGTAACAGGAGGGGTGAAAGGGGGAGTTAAGTGGAAGAGAAATAGGATCACATCAGAATTGGGCACAATAAAAGGAAAATTTTTTAGATGGCCTTGGTTGGATGAAGAATAGGGAGATTTTGCGTCTTAGGAGTGAGTAAAATTAATCATCCCTTTAAAACTTCCCTACCAGAGTGGCGCTCGAGATGAGTCACAGTCACGTGTGCATTATTTGGAATTCTATGCTCACCTGTAATTAGGTGAATAAAAAAATTGACAACTTATCAGCCGCTAGACTACGTGACTGATCGGTAGGTTAAATGGTAAAAGTGCTGATCTTTTAGTCCTTATCATTCAGTATTTACCCCATATTCATCCACTTATCCCTCATCCATCTCTTATCCATTTAACCATCTCATTTGCATTTTATCCATCTATCCACCCATCTGGCCCAGTCCTCCACTCATCTCCCGCTTGTCATCGATTTTCCCCTTTATAAATTACAATATTACTCTGAATCCATTCCTGTGCTATCCATTCGTTTCCGATCTCTGATTTTACATCTTCGCCCTCATCTCTCCGACTTACCCATCTATTTGCTGATTCTAGATTCTACCATCTCTTGAAGCGTCCAATGCAAGTTCGTCCATCCATCATCCACGTTGCCCATCTAGATTAGCCCCAGGGACCTGTTTATGCATCTGTTTTCCCATTTCCCATGCACCCATCTGATTAATGAAAGTGATTCATCGTCACGTTTTTATCGCGATACACGTCAAGACACAAAAAATTAATTATTTTTACAACAAAAGCTGAATTTGAAAGGTCGACAGCCGCAAAACTTATTAATTTTAAAACATAAAGACCTAGGAGTCAAGAGTGATACTCATGAGTGGATCATTTTTCCGTAAAGGCAAGAGAATTCGGCATAAAAGGGCCACTCGTCACCGCTACTGTTTTCTTCTTCTTCTTCTTCTACTTTTCCTCATTCAATTAATTACACAAGTCAGGAAGAAGGGGATGAAGCGAAGGCAGACGAAAGGGATGGGGGATAATAGGGCCGCCCAATTACGCTAAAAGAAAGTCTGTCAATATGGAAATGCAGTCATTTGATAGCCCAACCATCTCGCCATCTACCTCTCCCTAGCACTTCCTCCATATCCCTATTTCTCCCTTGCTCTTTGCTTCCATGTGCTTAAATCGCTTTACATTCGGCTGTGTATGTATAAAACCCCAAAAACGTTACTGTGGCAGATTTTTGGGCTGTAATTTAACTGAATTCCCGCAAAACTTGCGACGATCTGGGAAAAACGCAAAAAATAAGTTAATCATGGATTTAAATAAGACGTCTTTTCATTGGTTCCTTTTTTTTATTGGTAAATTATACAACCTTTCTGACGCTCAGTGTGTTGATTGGAGTTCTAAGTCAACCACACGACCTACTGCTATGGGATTGGTGATTAAACGTAATCAATCTATTCAACTATTGGTCAAAAGTCAACCAATCAGTTTATGGGTTTTTAGTCAAGCCCCGACATGGCACCACAATGAAAACAGGCTTTGAAAATGTAGTCAAATCCTTCTTTTTCTTTTTTTTGGTAAATTAACAACTTTTATTATTCCTAAAGTTTTCTTGTTCCTTTGTAGTTTCATTGAGGCTTGTTTAATCTTACTTGAATCAGACTCTTCACCAGTGCTCCTGCGGCTCAACCATTAACTCCTTAGCAATGCTTTGAGCAAGTAACAGAGCTACCACTAACTACGAGGGTCACTCAACGTTTTAGAAAGCAATTTGAATGCTACACTAATGGAGTTCATTGAGTAGCGCTCAGGGCAATTACACTGACGCTTCAAAAGGGGACTAAGCCAAAGAAGCGCATAGCGATTTTAAACGATATACATAACCTGTAAAAGGTTGGATTTTGGGAACTCCCAAGGTGAAGAGGTAATTCTATAGGTGCTCAGATGAGTGGGTAGTATAAGGTGACCGAAAGGCACGGCAGTGCAAGGGAACACGCAATCAATGCAAATTTTATTTTCTATGGAGGAAAAATTCCCGTACTTAATTTGGATTCTCCGTCTTTCTCATCAGTTTCATATGCAATCAGATGATTGCCTAATGCCATGAAACGGCAATTCGCATCAAATGGGAAGGTAGGAAAGAAATATGGGAGAGGTGACTGTCTTCTTTTCGTGCCATCTGAAGCGGACATCTTTTCAACACTATGTTGCGTACCAGAATGTCTGAGGTAGGAGAATTTGTGATCTCTTTGAAGACTGATTGCTAACTAGTCGTGGGTATTTCTTAACAGGAAAAAGCTGTTCTTACACACTTTTGCTAGGTATAGGTAAAAGCAAGAAGTTCTTCTTCCCGTTGTGCAATATCAATCCATAAGAAATCACGAAATAGGTGAATTCTGATGCAAAAATTCATCCATCCAATGAATCTCATCCACACCTTTTGTAGGCAAAAGAATCACTTCAAAGTCACATAAAGAAAAAAGGCATTTTCCTAGACGACGCTTTGCGGTCTAATTGGTGTACAACACATGCCGCTTCAACTGTGAGACAATTAGCTTCCCCAAATGAGCCGTCTTTCCAGACGTTTTTGCCTTTTTTTGCTTTCTTACAAGTCTGTATAACATGGATACCATCCGCAGTAAATCATTCCAGATAAAGTGTGGTTCCTACATACCTCGCGGTACTTTCATTTAAATTGTTTAGGTCGATGGCCTGATAATATTGGCCATTTTGAAGGAGGAGACAAATACGTCTGAAAAATCTTTCATCCTCAACTTTTGTAGATTAGTGCGTGAATTTATGACTTTCTAATTAGCACTAAACCCCGAGTGTTAAAAAAATAGCGGGATTTTTTATTGCTAATTGGCAGTTACCATGCTATCACCTTGACAGCTTGCGATCTTCGGATTGGTTGTCGTGCCCCATTTCTCATTGGTTGTTTGAAAGCCCTAGGCCAATATATATGACCAGAGAATAATATACATTCTAAAGGCATAGTCCGCCAAAGACTCGAGCATTCTTTGCTTTTAGTGGACAAATTAGTCCTACTTAGTTTGCGAACTAGTCAACTTGCCGAGTGATTGATCACTGGAACCATCTGATTAAGTTGAGCCAAGATCACCACGACGTAGAAAGGTCGCCACCTCCACAAATCGTTGGCACTTTCGGGTGATATTTTATGCATTACAAATTTTCCTCCCATTTTGCCGCTGAGATATGGATCACACATGTTAAAAGTTCGTGTAAATTCAGCACAATGTAGATACTATTTTAGCGCACCGACTAGACATTCGCCTAAGTGAAGATAGCGTAGTTTTGCACCGTCTCAATTAATGGAGAAAATGAGATACTGAAAGTCGCACAAATAAAATTCTCCAAAGAGGGTGTGTCTCTGGTCAAATGGCATGTAATGAGACCACTCGCAATAATATCATCGCTCTCTGTTAAAACAGATCCCTTGCAAATGTCGCAATGTACGTGTTCATGCTCCTCACTTTGCACATATCCTCTCTGAATCGGGCTCCACAATCTGTGAAGGGTTAAAAGCAAAAAAAATGTAGTCGATTAAATACGCACTTATCACATCAGTGGAGCATTCAATAGGGATGTTGTGGTGTCCAAGTTTACCTGACTTGACCCAATCGTAGAAGACCTTCTTATTGGGAAATTGAGAGATTCGAAAGCCGCCAGGTTTTGCTTCATAGGCCCTGATCATACCAACTTGAATGGTGTCTACGATGTTTGGCACTGCTCCACACTTCTCCATATCAAAGGTGATGGCCGACGCTGGCATTTGGCAGTAGTTTTCACTTCGAACCAACTCCGTGAAGAGAAGCGCTGTTCCGTCTACAAAAGTAGGCCAATTTGTTCACCCATTTGTGGCAGAAATTACAGTTAAATAAATGTCTAGAAGAAATCACGCTTTTATGAGGGTTTAATTAAGCATAGCTTGGTAGCCCACATCAGCAGCAACACACATTAATGGAGGTTAGGGAATAAGGAGGGGACGTCAACTTACAACAACCAATCAAAAGCGGCTTGAGCATGGGGATAATCATAATGTCCGAGTTTTCCAAAAAATCCGTCTCCATGAAACCCTGATCACTGTAGATGAAGCGTCTAGCATCTGCTTCTTCTGAAAAGTAGAATAATCCCATACCGTAGTTGAGGAGTGGCTGACTCTCGCAAGGTGGAACACGTTCAGCCTAGAGTAGACGAAATGGATTCGGTGTAGGATGGAGTACATACATCATTGGAAATACCGATGTAGAGACCTCGATAGCCCTTTTCTAAGACACTGCGGGCTTTGTAGATGGCATTACGCAATGTGTAGAGGTCCTGAATCCTAACACGGATAAGAACGAGACAGGGCATCTCAAGTAGTGAGTTTAGGCAAAGCAAGCGATTGTGCCTCACCTTGACTCTTCAAATACTTAATGGTCGATGCTTTCACGATCGATAAGGTCACGTGGTTCGGACATGACAAGGATGTCATCACAGGTTTACTTTATTTACTCCTCTGTTTTCTGATAATTTACCGCAAAATATCATGAACCCATGCTTAAATGTCTCCAAGTTTAACAAGAATGCTAAGAGAGGTCTGTTCTTAAATACCTACACCTGAAAAACGCTTTTACAATTTAGACTATCACTGGATGAGTGAGCTCAAAAGAGATCTGGGACTTGAAATAGCAAGACTGACAAAAAATGGCCTCAAAATTCCCATTCCCGTTGTAGCGAAGCCACATCTTTGGGGTAAATGCAAAATGTTTTAATAACAATGCAGAATAGGCTTTCGGGATTCGCTGCTTACCGACATAATTATGAGGAGAGTGATTCTTGGATAGGAGCAAAATTAGGATTCCTCGTATTTGTCGGCCTCCAGAAAGGGAGAAAGTGGGCAAAAATGCTATGGTAAAGTTGCTAATTCTATTAGGTGAATTTGCAGAAATTTTGTCGGAGATGTAAACTTTAAAAGACTCCTTTTTTAGCAAAAATCCAAAACGTGTGGTAGAGAGGCTGAACACTAACGGATCACAAAAAATTGATGCGTAAATTTCAACAGTAGGCCATAATAATTTTAAGTAAATGATAAGTCTTATCTGCGACATAAATTTTCTCAATACGGTGACTTTAGGAAGTATTTTGGTTTATTAATTCGCCGAGTAGTGGGTACCGTCGCTTACAGAGGTCAACTTGGGCATGCAATAACCCAATAGTTTAATTCAGTGATTGTTTGTCCAACATTCGCTTAGGGGTACGGTCATCAAACCCAGCCAATTTAAACAATGTGCAATGCTTTTTGCTGATAAGCGTTCAGGATCGCGGAACTAGTCACCACCACTTCCTGAAAAAAAGTGTATTCTGAATGTGCATATGTAATACTTTGTTCGAACTGCCGGTTTCGGTCACTTGGACAGCAATGTTGTACTAGCCGGTTGGTCGGCCTCCTGACCGTGCCAACGGTCCCGAGCCTTCTGGTTCCGGAATATACATTCTGCCCTAGCAATATGCCTTCTTTTACCCTAAGGGAAGTCTCGGGACGCTACATTGCTGGCACCAGAAAGCGGACCCGAATTTGATTGATTTCTGTCCTGCTTCATACCGTTTCCGGCAAGCTTTGGCGGTGTGAATGAAGTGCATGTGCTACGGATGGGAGAATCCCTTACATTCCCTAAGTAAAGGGCTGAGATCGACGTCCATCTTCGGCACCTCCCTCGCCCCCGTGTTCTGTAAGGCAGCTATTAACAGCTGAGGCGATACTAGCCGTGAACTCCAAGTCCAGTAGAACTATCAAGAGGGATCAGCGACGTTGTGGTCAAGCATCCCCCGTTGGCTCTCTCTCCTGTTCTTGGGCAACTCTCTTCCCTTCGCCGAAATGTGTGTTAACAGATGTAGAATGTGCAGGACGCTATTCGGTAGCATCGTTTTATGCTTTGCACACTTGGATTGCATGCATTTTGTTCCCATGAGGTCCAATCGCCCCATTTGCTCAGGGTTCTACGATACCCTCGCGTTTCTTCTACGGCATCAAAAAAGTCCGGAATCACAATATATGCTGCGTGTGTCTCGACCCATTGGAAGCTTGGATTCGTGCCCCCATCTTTCATTGGGCCACGTTATCGTGGGAGAGGAGGACTAAGAAATACGTGTTTGCTGCACTGAGTGCTACGCGGAATTGATGGCACTACAAGAAGACATGCGCTCGAGTCTCGATGATTGGCACGGTTGGCTCGTGGGTGTATCTTGCAGCACTGATTACGTTGTGATGGCTGACACGGGAGGTTGACTAGGGGAGCGTCGGGGACGACGCTTTGTTTGTTTAAACTGCTAGTTGGGTGGCCCTGTTGTATTAGCCGGTTGGCCGGCCTCTAGGCCGTGCCAACAGCCCTAAGCCCTCTGGTTTCGGAACATATATTCTGCTCTAGTAATATGAATTCTTTTACCTTAAGGAAGGTCTCGGAGCGCTATATCACACAAATGCTATTTATGAATCCATTGCATAATAACACCATATCCATGTCACCTAGCTTCGCCATTTTAATATCACTAATTTCATTTATCATCACAATTCTTGCATACTATTCTCTTGGCATCTTTACGCATTTAAAGCAAATTACGTTCGGGAAGTAAAAACTTCTAAAATTTCCTGTTTATTTACTTTAATTTTTCGCACAAGTCACGTGCTTTGTTTGAATAGTCCAAATTGGGGCATCGCCACTTGAATGGTTTATTGCTCGATCTTACACTAAGATGGATGATGGTCAGATTGACTTGTCTGTTGTACAGTTGTTTGATAAGGAGTGCGTCAAAATTTTGGACAAGTCCCCTGGTGTGCATCTTTACGTTTTTAGTAAGTTGAAGCTAGAGTGGGTAAGCTCTATTTTCAATGCATTGATGGCATTATAACTCTAGGAAAAAACTGATATTGGTGGAGTTTTATTTGTTTGCGAAAGGAGTTCTGATCCACGTTATGTTTTCCATATTATAAATCGGAATGATTCTACTAAAAATTCCACCCAATCTATTACTTCAACTCTGGAGATTCTGCTAAAGCCTCCACACATGTTCTACAGGACATCGCTCACAATTTTCTCTATGTGGTTTTGTGTTGGTAATGATTGCAAGCGTATTTATGAGCTTCTTAAAAGGTAAATTTGTCTATATGCCCTGCTGAAATGCTTCCAATCATTCTAAGTTTGCTCCCTTTAAAATTCACCATAGAGTGATCAGTGATATTAGCTTGAAGGAGAAAGCTGTCAAGGACATTTTTTTCTTGCCCCCCGCGAAGCATTCACTCGATGAGACTGTCAAAATGACTTCCTCAGGTCCAAGTATTCCGACAGGATGTTCAAGCATTCGTCAACTTCTATCTTCCGCATCGGAGGAATTCGAGGTGGATGGGAGTCTACGCCGTGTACTTTTTTGCATTCTATCACGTAAACTGACTTCCCTTTTTTGCTTTTTTTAGCGTTCCGTAAATGAGGACGGTAGGTCTGCCCTCTCTTTTCGCCATCTTCTAGAATCATCAAAGGCTGTAGCCCCTGCGTTAGATCCATCAAATTCTCTGAAGTTCCACCTATCTTACATGTATGCGTACTTTTTTAAATGGTTTCGATTTTCTCATATATTGCTTACGTAAATATATTTTCTCTTAAAATCTAGCGCCATGGACGCTCCACCTATCTCAGACTCGTCAGACTGCCAGTTTGCTTCCGATTTGGAACGAACACTGAAGGAGGAAACTACACCGAAGTTGGAGGAAGCTGTGACTTCCATACCAGGTAAGGAATGAGCTAACAGGCGGGTGACGTATACCTTAGTCTTATCGTGATCGTTGTTCTCGGTTCTTATTTGAATCGAGTTCTTGTGTGAGCCACAAGCGACCACTTCGCAGCGTCAAGTATAATGTAATGCCCTTTGCGCCATAACAAGAATGCTCACTATCTCAGCCTAGCTTAGACAAGGTTCTAAGGGAAGAATATATCTGGGAATCAGCAATGGGAATTGGACAGCTAATTGTTGTAGAATCACTTGCATAAATGCATTACGGCGCTTGAAGTACTTTCTAGCATTTTCAACAGTTCTTTCGTGGATCTCCACAGCCTCCATTATTCACATCTGATGTCCTCCTGTGACGGTTAGTGGCATTCCAAATCATAAAAGGACTGAGATTAGTGCTGTTTATATTTTTCCCCACAAGACACGGAATTGCTTTTCTTTTCCCCAAGTTTTCTCAAAGAAGGGAACCGAGGATAAAGTGAATGGCGAATTGCTACGGCGGCTTCGAAACGATGCTAATATGATTAGGCAGGATAGCAAGACCAACTTCACTAACTCTGTCGAGGGACTCACTCGCAGTCAGCTCAAGGTTGCGCTGCTGCACTTGATCGAGGTAGGTTGGAAGGGGAGACCTCTATGTCGATTTTGCAACTTCTTTTCCACTCTGCGATTCCCTTATAGAATGACGATGAATTTTTAACATCAATCCATTTGGCCTATACGGAGTGTTTGAACAAGCGGTTGCATCAAGCTGGTTAGCTGGTGCACCTCTCGTTCGATGGAACTTTGCTAGCTGATACCAACGATGACAGTATTGAAATGATCTTCACTGAGACAATGTAAATCGTGTGTTTTGAGTAAAGTTTTGTTTTCTATCCCTGTCATGACCTTTGTGAGGTTCCGGAAAAGGAAGAGTGGTGAGATTGTCTTTTTTTTCAAGGAAGTATCTGCCATTATTATTGATCGGAGGAAGATAGAAAAAATGCACATTGCGTCATGAATCACGGGAGCATTGGAATCTGAAAAGGTTGAAAAAGAGAGAAATGCGTTAGTGGTATGTGGTATGCACGAAATATGTTCCAAGTTTATGAGGGCATTTGGGGTTACTCTTCATGTACCTCCTATCTGTCGCTTCAGAAATACCGGTTTGGTTTGTCTCGATGACATAAAGTTTAACTCCACTCCAAGGCTGCAAAAGCATTTGGCGGGGGCGAGGTGGTGAAGCGCACCACCTAGGGATGACTTAAACAAATTGACTGCCTTGGTGGTGAATCTCGTCATGGGAGGCAGTTCTTTTATTTTCGGCTGGAGATTAGACACATCAGAATGATGGTTAAAGTGGGGGGTGGAACGTTCCATCTGCAAGCACATGAAGCGCCAGGAGAGGAGGACCATGGGTTGTACGTATATGCAGAAAGAAGTAGCGATTTGTTGATCTATACAATGCGGTTCTTTTTTGTGTTTCAAAGCTGGCTGAGGTAACTGTTGGCTGCTGCATGCTTCTAATGACACTCAGCACTTCAGCCCCGACTTGAATAAACTAAGAGACAGGTCATTGAAAAGCAGTTTTTATGACAGAAAGTAAACTTCCAACTTTTTTTGAATGTCAGCAAGACGGGAGGCAGAGTAGCTACTTCCGACGACAAATGTGTCTAAGAAGTAAAGAGGAAATACTGAACCTCATTCCATTCCAAAATGCAAAGAGGTTGTTGTTGAGTGATTCAGCACCGGCTTTACAAATGTTATACAATTTTGAAGGGAAATTTCTCCGCCGCTGGGGTCGGGTCGGTGAGAAAGGCGAGCCCAAATCGTATTTACCAGAGTGTGGAGGCTCCGATGAATCGTAACAATGAAGTAACCTGATGCATGGACCGAATTTATGCTAACAACCAAATCCTGCAGCTGCCGCCCTGCAAGAATCCTCACAACGAGTTATCCCGAAAATCGCACGAACTTTCAAACCATTCATTTATTTCCATCTAACTGAGGGATTAAAGCGGTAGGCGTTATGGACTGATTTCCACAAACGGTACTTGTGAATACTGAGGTGTCTCGAAGACCAGAAACTAGGACAGGAAAGTACGAGGCAGTGACTTTCAGAAAAAAGCGAAAGTTGCAAATCATGATCATGTCTCCATGGGCTTTGGAGAAACATAGAGAGAATGCAAGGTGTCACGTAATGAAACAAATTGGAAAATGAAAGTGGCTAGAAATCTTTGCCAGACCTCAATGCTATTCAGCCGAATCGAGGACTATTTGTCCTGTGGAAAGGTCGTACAGGTCAAGCCGGAACCCTACAAAAAGAGTAGAAAGCGCTAAATGGCCTCTCATAGTACCTGCATTTGTTAATACACATACCAGTCAAATAGACGCACTATTCATCGAGGTGAGATGGCAGGGATCCAAGCCACTCAAAAACAAGACATTTGAGTGAACACTTGGAGGACGGATCTGCGTGTCCACCAGTGACTAGCTCACTCACCCACACACCCACTACAGGTCATTCTTGTGAACATTTGGCTAGCACGTGTAATTTCTGCTTCAACACAAACACCTGGTGGCGAGATTGTGCTGGAGGAGGCTCGTTCTGTGGGCTTTCCATCACACGCACAGGCTTGTAATCAGGAGGATCTTTTGCTACACTGATTTGAAGAAACGTTTGCAAGCCAGCACCTGCCAATTCGCATTTATGGATGTGACATAATCTGAGAAAAGCACTTCACCCCAGACACAAAGTGACTTCCCGTGGTGAAGTGAAATAGGTTCTGCTAGAATGGTTTAGTGCAGAACAAATAAAGACTCATAGATTAATAAGCGAATTTCAAAACTTATCTTTAAAAATTGGATGTTAAGATGGGTTGGAAGGAGGGAGAATTCGACATTTCAAAGAAAAGACCCACTATCAAGACGGAACATGGAGGGAATACGTGCCCACGGGTGGTCGATAGTCTTTTGGAAAAGAGAGGACCTGAAAACGCGTGAAGGAGTACTTCCGTGTGTTGATGTTCTTCTCCACATTACTCAGCCGAAGACCCGTACTTCGAAGACATTTTAGGGCTGGAGAGAAGCTGTCCTTGCGCATGCCTTCCACTTCCTTTAAAGAGAAGAAAAAGACACGGATTCTATTGGCTGACGCCATAGTGCAGGCGAATGGAGGAGATGCGGCCGCGGCAGGGGGAAAGATTATTTTAACCAATGGGAGATACGCCAACCGAAGTGTGAGCCAATCAAAAAGGCAAAAGGATCATCGCAAGTCTTGGAATCTGTCTTAATCCTAACAATGAGGGAAATGACGATCCACTGGTAGATTTTTACCAAAGAAAGTTGTTTTTGGTCAATACGAGTTCTCAAAGCGACTAATGAATGAGTGAGTCATAGACAGAACCACGTACTCCTGGACGAAAAGCTATTCCGTCTTGAAGCCTCTATATAGCAGATGGTAAGGTGCATACAATACCTGCTAGACCGATTCCTCTTTACTGAAATACCACCTTAGTGTCTACCCTTTACTCCATAGCCTCTAACATACTTTAAATTAACAAGCCCCTTTTCTGGCTCTACTGCACCACTAGACGTGATGCAGAGGTCAAAATTGGCTTAGCTGCTGCCAGATAGAGCAGTTTTTATAGGCCTTCCATGGCGGATATTCCTCTTCTTTAGGGCATCAAACGAAGAAGGCATGGGTCTTGCAGAAAGTTGAGGGTGTCGAAGCATACCCGACCGCGCTTCTGAGGTAGATGGCTTTATTATCAGCGTTTAGGAGAACTAGTAGGCTGAAAGCGGTGGGCCATGCCAACTATATGGAATCCGAGTCGTGGAAGACCAAAGGGCCAATATGAACAAAGCAAAACAATCTGTTTTAAACGAGAACTACTCAAACAGAATGTTCGTCTTAGATGCTATCAATTTGGCAACGTTTAAGCCAACAGCCAAGAAGAAAATGGACAGAGGGAAGGCTGGGCAGATAGAAGGATGAATGTAAAGATGAAATGATGGATGAGCGAGAAATTGGGTAGGTAAAACAATGGACCCAAAGTAGATGGATAAATGAATGAATGGGAGGGTGGTCGATTCAAGGCTGGTTTTAAGGACAACTCCGGTACTGATGGATAAGTGAGTAAATCGATGGTAGAAGCATGATTAGGTACCTGCGTGGATGGATGGAAGGTAGGATCACAAATAGGTAGGTAGAAAGATAGGTCACGGTTGGATGGATAGAAAAATGAAGAAAAGATTAATGCAGACGAACGGATGGGACCGGATGAAGTTGAGTCGACTTGAAATGGATAGATAGATTCCGAATACATGCCTTGATCGAGGATTAATAGAGGGATGGATACTTGCATGACTAAGCGAACGGAACAGAAACGAATGAGGACAAGTTGATCAGGAAGATGTGAGTGAATGGATTGGTGAGTGGCCTTAGCCTACAAAATGTGATAAGTTGAAACAGCACCGTAAACAGGGTTCAATTACTCTCAACTCTCCCAATGGAAGGCCTGAATAATCTCAATTTGACCTTTGGTCTCTGCGGTATGAATAATGGGGGTGATGGAAGACTGAGTGGAGGAATGAAAATAGTCAATAATGACAAAGATGGGTGGATACGAAGGTGAATGAATGAAAACAGAATTGGGTAGATCACAGGTGATTGACTAAAATAACAGTGGAATAAGCGATCCATGAGTGAATAGAGAGATGGAGTGATGACCAACGATAAGTAGACGCACCACAAGCCATCTGGTCTGCTCCAACGACACTGCCATGCCTGTTCGATCCTTTGCCGATTTGCACGAGGTGAACCGAAGTGCGTTGAGTGCCGAGGAGACCTCTGTCGCTAAGTGAAGTACCTCTACTGGTTTAAACTTATTCCTCTCCAATGCATACTGCAGACTGCTTAAGACATCACAGACGTCTTGCTGAGTAGGCGTCTTCTCTACGAAAAGGGAAAACAAATTTAGGTAATATACTCAATGCTGCTTTAATCATCGCTGGTCTTAACACTTCGACCAAGAGAGTCTCAGAGAAAAATCGACCACTACAGGCCCCCAGATGACGCCAACATTTGAACCACCGCAACAACTGTTCAAAAACTAAAAGTAAGGATATAATAATCCACAGACTGAGAATTTTGCATCGACTTTGCCGTTTTAAGTTCAACCAGTTCTATTCAACACGGACTGAACTAATTCATTACTATGAGGTGATGAAGAACACACGTCACGCAGTTGTGACGCCAAGCCCAGGTATGAGGGTCGCGATGACATGTGTAAGACTGTAGGAGGAATGCATTAACGTCTTGGGAGTATACAAAAGATAGACGGGGATTACAGTCATATAGAACTAATGAGAACACCATTTGAGACCCAACTCCCTGGTCTGCGCATTCATATCAAACGTACTGGGAGCACCGAATTTTCGTGTATACTTGTCGAAGTACATTCGAAGGCTAGTCAGTCCATTGGTATTGATAATCGACTGAAGATTGACGCGTTCAAGCCTGTAAAAATTTGATGAGTGGTAGTGACGTGCTACTAACAATTTAAAAGTAGCAGTACCAGATGTGGGTGAAAGCAGCATAAAAACATTCTACTAATTATATGAGTAGATGCGCGCTTCTACATGAAACTGACCGTTCAACAAAGGACTGTTGTTCATTGATGCCAACATTAAAGTGGAATGGATACAAGGAGAGAGCAATTCGACCCCGAGCTTGGCATTCAGGAGGCGTTCGACTCCATGCTGAATGTGGAATCGTTAGCTAAAACAAATGACAAATAAGCATTACTTCAGAGTTACGTAATAGGCAATGGCCCCACCACACTGACACAGATTGTTTAGAGGTGATTGCAGAGGATAAACTCGGTGATAATGAGATGACGCGCAGTGACTATTCCAAGGTCAGCTGCAGCTTCAAAATACCACAAACCAACCGGAGGGCAGTGAAGTTGGTAGCCAGATAATGGAAGTAAAAAAAGCATTTGAATGGGCACAAAGATCCCCTAAACAATCCATTCACGACATTAATATTTGTTGACATTTTTTGCCACATTGCCAGAGGAATGTGTTATTCTGGCGCATCTTCGACAAATACGTCTAAGCCGTAATTGATACTTGTTCTTCAACAGATGAAAAAATGCTGTTCAATAAAAACGCGCGGTCTTAGATACGCATGCAGTTACCGGCTAATGAAGGAATGTGGACGGGATCCATGTGCTCAAGCTTCCCTCCCAGTGGCGATTTTGTTACCCCATATCGCACCTTTTCTGACGTCAATACAGATTTCCACCATCCAACGTTTAACTCATCTGTGTGTCAAACATAAAGCTACCTTTTTAACTGTTCAAGGGTAACTCAAACCCGGCGGTTCATGAACTGTTCAGGAACCTGGTTTTGAAGGGGTATTACTGAAAGGAGGTTGAGAATAAGTGAGAAATTTTTACCAAACCTACCAAAATTTCATTGTGTCGAAGAATCTGGACCTGTGTCAAACCTTGTCCACCTCCATTTCGCCCCCTTGACTCCTCCACTGTCACCTCCACATCCTCCGCCGCCTCTTTCGTCACTTCCGCAGCGGAGGGATTTGGTCGTACCACAACACGACAGAATGCCAGGCTCTGAATCGCCCAAACCCAGTTCTCCAACATGCTGACTTCTTCGCCATAGCAACTCAAGAGACCCTCGAAATGCAATGGCACTCCACATCGAATCATCTGTTTCCATTCCACCGGCGTCCAGTTTGTCACTGCCAAAGCCAGGCCCGTCAAACTTGCCGTCAGCGCCTACAGAAACATCACCAATCAGGGCTGGGGAAAAATGACTCTTTCTGTTCCCTGATATCCACGAATTTTGGTACCAGTCCTCGTAAACGCTAATACATTTTCCGTCATGGCAACATGCCCTGCAAAGGTGAGGGGCATGGATGGTTGAAGTTAAAACCGACTTCAATGGTGCAAAACTCTAGTAACGGGTCGCGCTTCGAATATTTGGGTGAACCCTTCAAAAACAGTCCCACGTGTCTGTCAGTGACTATCCCAGCCGTGGTTGTTTCCGATACACCACTATGGTAGAAATACGTTGTCCATGGAAGGTCAGTTGTGCTGACAAATTTCTCCATACTGGAGCTGTTCTCTAGGCTTTAACAAATTCGAAAGTGCTTGTTTCATTTAAACGCTCCTCATATACCCAGGAGTGACATGAAACATAGAAAAAAAATATCCCAGAAGTTTTCATTACCTGACACAACACTGTATGATGTCGACAATGGATGCAATCCCAGACACTCGAGACAGTACGCAGATTCATTCCCGCTGAAGCAGTCTCCGTGCTAGCCATAGCAGCAATGTTGGAGAGGACCTCACACCAGAGGCATTCCTCCACCCGTTCCCAAGTGCGTAATAATACCTTCT
The DNA here is from genome assembly GCA_001923025.3 of Taenia multiceps. Classification (NCBI taxonomy): domain Eukaryota; kingdom Metazoa; phylum Platyhelminthes; class Cestoda; order Cyclophyllidea; family Taeniidae; genus Taenia; species Taenia multiceps. The sequence goes on along the minus strand of CM010311.1, from coordinate 64,111,214 downwards.
GAAGGTTACCAGATGCTGTGCTGATTTCACGGAGAGCAAGTTCTCTATCCGTGGACGTGGCTTCACTGGAATGGAAGAGGCATGAGAAATTTCATATAGGACAAACCTTTCATCAGCTGTTGCATTTTTCTGGGTGTCCTGAGTTGCTAATTCAACTATGCGTTTCAAAAGAGGTTCGTAGTTGGCTTGAAGTTCATGGAGATAATAGGCGTCTGTGGAGGTGCTCTTGCAAATCTCAACGAGGACGGACATCTGCAAGATAGGATTCGGCAGGATAATTTAGGGCGGATGGAGACAGCTAATCGACCACAAGATTCAAGACTGCCTGCTTATTCAACATTCTAGAGAATACGAATAAGGCTTCCCTACCCCCTTTTCCAGCCTCTGTGCGAGAACACCGGCTTGTCCTGACGGCCGAAGTCTCGAATTCAATTCCGTGAGGTCACCCGACATCCGGACCACTACGACCGCTCCCGTAGTCAGCCGATAGAACGCTCTTCCAACATCATGCTTTTCACTCTGTAGCACTGATGCAACGATTGGTGAGGTATTCAACAACTCAGTAAGGCACGCGTTGTGAGCTTCGTCACCAGTTAGGGTTTGGAAGAGACCCTTAGTCTTGTATTTGCCCGAGGAACAGGTGAAGGCACCAACAGAGATAATGTCATGGAATGAGACTGCGAGGTGGGAAGGGATGGATGGTTAAGTTACTTTGCTTACCATTTTGAAAAATAAGCAACGCATCCATTCATTCAGTCATGCTCTTAGTTGCTCGTTCCTCGATTTGTGCCATCTCTAATTCGTTCCCTACGTCCCTATTACTTCATTCATCCACCCATTCACTGCCTCATTCATTTTAATCTCCCTCACTCTACTCCATTCACTCACTCACTCACTCAGTCTGCTCTCCAAATCCAAAAGGCCAATTCGATTGGCATGGAGATTTGTGGGTACAAAGTCCAACTCCACACACTCCCGCTCCGTACTCCGTTTAAAACTCGGACCTGTGGAGAGAGTCGGATACACAGCGATTAAACGAGGAAACAAAGTAGAGCTTGTCATGAAGTGAATGAAATACACCTAGCTAACCAGTGTGATCGACGGTGCTTCGAAGACAGAGTTCGTAGAATTCAATGGCATTCTTCATGCCCAATAGGCGCTCCTTTCGAAGACACTCCAATGTTGGATTAGACTGAAGAGACATAGAAGAGTTAGACTTCAGTGACCAAAAAACAGGCTATGGATGAATTCAAGCGATTAAGATTATGCGCTGAAGATTCCTGGCGGTCTTTCCCCTTCAGACTCTATAAGCCCTTTGATAACTCCGAGGCCGTGCTTTTGCTTACAGCGAGATGTACTGGAGATGATGCCTGACCGGCAGGAAGCTTGTACATAGACCATGCCATACTAATATCAATCCAAACTAAATTTGTAGGTCAAGTTCATCAAATAGGAAACATCTTATTGCCACTTCAGGTGTTCAGAAGTGACTTCTTTGGAATGATCGCGTCAAATCTTGTCGATTCAATTCATTCATTTTAATATTGACCTCAACTCAGGTCTGCCTGTCATGTGACGCGTAACAGCTAGTGGCACAGCAGAAATCTAAAGTTTTTTGGCACTGAAACTAGTCTTTTTGTTAAACAAGAGACCGGAAGTCTGTGTTTCCATAGAGCTCCACCTTTGAGATGGAATGATTTGTCAGTACAAATGCTGACCTTCCTAGGTCAGTTTACCAGTTTGTTTAAAAAGTAGACGGCTGTTTTAATGTCAAGTGTGTGTGGCATATTTATTACGCCTACAAAACAAGTCGCCTTGTGTACAATTGTATCACCCTACACTTCATGCCTCGATGACGTGTCTATGCTGAGACAGGAGCTTCAAGCGCTGATCAAGTGTCCAGAAAAATGACTGCCGTGGATGTGTGGGCGGATGGGATAATCACAGGCAGACACGTGGATCTGCCTTTGAAAAGTTCACCCAACTGTTTTGTTGTTGGGTCGCTTGGCCTCCACTTGACCTACAAACGAGGGAGACGTAGGCCCTCATTGTCGTGTCCCAGATGCTTCACGCTACTGCACGTATGCACACACCCATCGCCGGAGTTGGGTGACATGTCATCTTGGTGAGTAGTGTGGATTCTACTAGACTGAAGAACGTGTGACAAGTGTGTCGGTAACTGTGAGCAGTAAAAGGCGACGCTTTGCACTTACCAGGGCCATTTTAGGCAGGTATATTAAAAAATCCCATTCTAACTCGTCTCCTACTGAGGTGTTTATTGTTTTGTCATGTGACTTCCTGTCGCACAGTAATATCGGGAAATGACGCTAGATTGATGGATAGTGGCGTGCTGAGAGCACACGCTCGCCTAACGATTGGCAAAAAGTTCTTCTCACAGAGTGATATGAAAACCTCAGAAATGGCAATGATATGGACCGTCCCAATAGCCACGAAAAGTAAGGAACGAGCAGAGAGCTCTGGAACTGGCTGGCAGAAGGAAGAGATGAAAAGGTGAAGATAAACCCAGCAATCCCTCTTCTCAGGCTTCAACAAATAAACTCACCATGCCAACACGTAGCAGAGAATCGTAGAGCAGATGTTCCTGAGTGATTAGCAATTTGCTGAAGAAGTGACAGAGTAGAGTAACAATTAAATTGGGCATGTTAAGTAGAGATAGAAGGACCTTACAGGTATTGGATGGGAAACTGGAAGCAGAACCGCGATTCACCCATGAATTCCACAACACGCATGTTTTCGCCAAGAGTATGAGGAAACACATAGTTGCGAGTAAGAATGTTCTCGCAGACGTTTCGAAGCTGTTGGCTGTGAATGTCGAGCTAATAAAGAGGGAGAAGTTGAGGGTAAGAGATCTGTGTCTAGTTTAATTGATCCAATCACTTCACACTTCCATCCATTCCATTTTATGATCTTGAACTAATTTGACCACCCATTTAGCCACACCAAATCACGTATCCCTTTGCTCATTCAATCTCCATTTAATGACCTATTCATGCATCTAGCAAACCTTCCTTCACCTAGTCAAACTTCCATTTATTCCCCTTTCCATCCGTCTTTCCACAAACACTCACCGAACCATCTACTCCGACTTCACCACTCCACCTGCAAATCTATCCAGCCATCCATCTACCCTAAATCCATCCACACATCCACTAGCCTACTCAACAATTTATTAATCCATCCGACTATCTATCTATTCATTTGCTAATTTCTTGCCTTATTCACCTAGCCTTCCATCCGCTCAGAAGGCGTCCAAGTAACTTTGACACATCTAACCATTCATTCATGTGCCTGTCCACTATCCCACCCACTATCCATCCATTTAACCAATAACTCACTTATTCACCTATCTACCTAACCGTCAAGGTAACTACTCACTCAAAAGTGCAGCCACCTCATTCATTCATCCACACATTCTACAATACACCTGCCCTCTCATTCCATCAACAACCTACATGATCAAAATCCAAAGCGTTGCTGCACTGATTCAAAACCTGGACAACTAGAAGGTATTCCGGGACCGAGGTCCTGTTCAAACTTTTTGATTCAACTACTAGAGGCAAGTTCAAAGCAGAAGCGTTACACAAAGCTTCAGCTGTCGTCTGTGCACTGGCAACCACCCGATGCTGTATGGGAGTAAGAAAAAAAATAAGATTCCCACAACTCATTCCGTATGAAACTTTTTAACTCCTCATAGCTGCGAATCCCACGTACCACAGACGAACGTAGATCCTTGGACTCCAAAAGGTTGAATTTTATTATCGAGGCTTTACAGACCTTTTCTGAACTGAGTTTCACCGCCTTCAAGAAGGTTGGGCAATCCTTGGTCTACCAAAGTGGTCACATTTCGGCGCAATTATCTTACCCGAATTTCCGTCTCTCCAACTACGTTCCAGGGACCATCATCACCCGGTTGTTTCACAGAGACGGTTATTTTAAAACCGAGCCCCGAAATCCGCGAAAAGGAGGCACTCTCATCAAGTAAACCTGGGAAGGTGAAATTAAACAATGTTGTGAATGTATGTGCTCGATTACGAAGCCAACGTAATTTGCCCATTTTGGAACCATCCTTTTGAAACACTTTCAATGAACTGAACGCCCGGTGCTTTTATCGATTGCTTGAAGGAGAGGTCCTGTTATTGCAGGCGATTTTAAGCGTATGGGTGAACTATCACGTGTCACATGAGCCGAGAGGGGATCAGAAAAATCACAGGCTAAACAAGGAAATAGATTCCGAAAATATCCGCAGCGGAATAAAAACCATTCCATTTATACACATTTCGCCATTTACCTACAATGTTGACATAAAGTACTGTTACTAGCCCTCAAACCTTATAACTAACAAAACATTAGTGGCAGCATCGTGGAATGGGTCTATCTTTGAAGAAAAGCGATGACCACCCCTGATGACGCTTCAAAAAAGGTTTGTGAAGAGAGGCATCTGATGTGGTGCAATGAATTTGTGTGAGCTCACTGTGGGAGCGCTATTGAAAATGCTCCAAATGACAAGTAGCTCGATCTAGAGGTCCGTACTATGATCGATAGTAGAATAATACCTTAAAAATAAACGATTCGAGAGAGCCCTTGTAAAAACATTTAAGTCTAGAGGTTTGCCACTTCTGCATTTGACAAGGATCTGGTGGCAATTACATAAAAGGGAATTCTTGAAGTGGGAACGAACCTACGCAATTTACTCATGATGATCAATTATCCTGCTTCCAAGAAAGCTGAAAGCAGCTGTTGTGCAAAGAAGTAGATACATTAAGCTACCTAAAGCTACGCTACAAAACGAAAGATGTCTTCCGAAACTGTGGTACTTAGTTTTTAACGAGTAAAAAAGACTCACTTAGTTGTAATTCCAAACCGGCCTCACTGAATTCATCTGGACCTAAAAGAAGATGGACAACGCTGTCGTCTCAATTGCCAAAACTCCACCAGTTGGTTAATTTAAATTAAGTGCCCTTATTACAGACGGATCCAGGCGAGGCCAAAACCGGGTTGAGTGGATCTAAAGGATCCTTTCCAGTTAATTGACGCAATTCTTCGCGAAGTTGCGATCTTCTAGCCGATAATTCGGACAATCCAGCCATCCTAATGTGATTACACCACATGTTAGCCTCCTCAGCTGAGCGTGCAGCAAAAAGGAGGGGGAAATCACCACATTCGAAATCTGAAAATACAAAAAATTAACTCAAGATACGAATTGATACCTATTTGAAAGGCGTGCTGAACGTCGGTGTCGGTAATAAGCTTGGCTGAGCATCGTTCCAGAAGAACTATGCCAATAAGGTCCGTTGAATGAACGCCATCATTCCGAAGAATTACGAGAAGGTTCCCCTTCAAACGACACCAGTGTTCACAGAAAGCTAGCAATTGATAGAACCCGATAGCTGACTACTTACAATTGGATCGCTTGAAAAAAGAATCAGGTTTTTGCTTCAAAAGGAGGATTCCCTCGAATATGGAGTTCCAGCGGGCAGATATATGACCGAGATCCTCACCGTTGAACCTTGAATGTTAGAAATAAGTGGCTAACAGAAATTTTAACCATAAATGGAGAACCAGATGGCAAAATGAAGCACAATATGGCAATTTACTCCCGGATCCACCCCTCACATCCTATAACAATACAGAAAGAACGTTTTAATGAATAGTTGTTTCACTAGCTCTAGGCGGCAAGCAATTACATCTATATGCGGTCATGGTAAGGATGCTGGACTTAGTTTTTGCAAACCGTAACCAAAGTAGTGCAATTAAATCAGGATTACAAAGCCGTAAGACTGGAAAGAGCTTTTAAAAAACGCAGGACAAACTTCATGAATCCGCAAATGTGGCGAAGGCAACCACACAGAACTCAAGGTCACCACCACAGATGACCCACTAACAGGTCAGCTTTTGGAGTAAAAAACAGCCAATCCAGGATTAAGACCTAAAACACAAGCTTAAACGAATATGCTTTTGAAAAATAAACGTTACATAAGAAGCTGTTTAGTGTAAGTACTAAAAAAGTTGCTTTATTTAAGTACACACAACCCAGGCATATAGGAATTACTTACAGACTTCTAGATTGAAAGTATTTGAAGAAGGCAGATATATTAAACTTTTATTCGGTTGTCGAACATGCCCCTTTTAAATTTTAAAATTAATTATAGTTAGTCAACATGCCTCTACAGACAGTAATCATTCTAAAATTATTTAATGCAACCACCGGTTTGCGCTTGAGAGTCTCCATCAGAAGTTGGTTTCTTACTTTATCGAAGTTCGTTCGCATAATTTATCTTGAGCCGAAATAAGTAAATAAATTCACATGTTTCTTGAATGCTGCATCAAAGTGGTAGCACAGGCGATCAAAGCACTACCTTCGTAGCACTCCTACTCTGCTGAATTCGTGGTATGGGCTCTGTGTTTCTCCGTTCCGCCTTATATTTCAAACCATTTAAACGCACTAACTAGTTGAACGAAGACTTGTTTGACAGAGTAGCGGCAATCGAAGAAGCATTAATACCGCGGTGAAGCATGTTTACTGATTGCCTCTCGCCCAAAGGGGACGTACAACCAAAAACGCATTACATTCGTAAGAAGAGTTGTTGTCACTGTTAGTCCCAGAGACCATGCCTCCAAACGAAAATACAGTACGCAAGAACTCAAGCGCCCATGCACATTTAGACGACCGAAGCACTGGCAATACATGGGTTGCTTTCCATTCCTTGGATTAGGCAATGAAGCCACTCAGGTGCTCCGCCATTGCACCTTCGTCGGTTAAAATGGTTTCCGGTTGGTGCCAGCAGCTCTGATCTCTTCCGTGCATCGATTGTATGCATTCCGCCAGGGTGTCATATGTTCTTTTACCTTTAGGTAAGTCTCAGGATGCTGCACATTGTATTTTTAAAAATCGGATAAATAAAACAATATGTACTTAAAATACATCAGTTTCTAAAAATTACGTACAATCAAGTAATGACTATGGTCAAACGGAAGTGCAAATTCTGTCTTTGTATTTCACAACGCGGTTATCCTGTAAATGCCATTCCTTATCATTTTTATGGAGTGGTAAATGGTTGTGCTCCTCATTAAAGCTTTTGAAAATTACTTAAAATAACAAAATTCGACCCTTTCATTTGAATAGGAAAATTTAGCCGCTGCCGGCACATATCTAATCAACCCAAGTATAAAGTTACTGGGCATAAAAAAAGGGTAAATCTGTGGAATGATTTGCATGAAAGCATTATATGCATTGATTGGTGCGATCAAACGCTGCACAGTTAGAGGATATTCGCACCAGAAACGCCGCGCAAATGACCAGTAACCTGAGTTGCTTTGGATTAGTAAAATTTGGCCATTCATTCTCCATCCATTTAAAATTTTTCTGTACTCATACATCCACCCTTTTCCCATTCATTCAGCCTTCCGTCCATTCCACATCCACCCATCTGTCCCACATGCGTCCATCCGTCTACCTCCTCCCATCTATCTTCCATCCATCGACCTGCCCATTCCATATCCATCCATCCACCTATCCATCCTACCCTCCTTCAGTCTGAATGAATTCCTTTCTGCTCAATGTGACGCTTTTGAGTCATTGTTTAATTTGCTCCTAGATATGAAAATCTATAAAATTTATCAGCCCTTCTCCATTCACTGGTCTTTCCTTTCTTTGCTCTGCCACCAGTGATGTATCGGGCCTTCTTATTAGCTGCACCAAATTCAGGAATAGTTTTAAAACGCAAGATATGCTTTCCACGAATCCTACTTCTATGGATGCTTTTGTGGCTAGGAGCAAACAACCAAACCCAGATCTTTTACCTCCGTTGCAAATACAGGGTATGTCACTGTCAAATTCGAAGAGAGGGAGGCCTTTATAGCTTGGAGAAAGGCTATCTAAGGAATGCGGACCCCACATCTTTAAATACATTACTGGGTGAGATCTTTCGTCGTCTGCTAAAGTTGATACCACAAGGTCAGTACTCATCATAAGCCCGTGGGTAATTTAAAAGCAACCCAGGAGTGAGGGACCTTCATGGGATATAAGTGTAAACAAATAATTTCATCACCGTGTATTTTGGAATGTCCATCAAAACAATCTCACATTGATAATTAATTCTTTATTATGAGTTAATAGTCGTTGAGTGACTTGCCTTGGGAACAAATTTGCGTTTGAAACCATAGCACTCATGTCTCTTGAAGCTAAGAGACCTAAGTCTCTCTTATAGGATTCAACTGATATTTTATGGCAGGGTATTTCGGTAAAACTGGGAAACAACACTAAGCCCGGATTTGACAAGCCTCTAAAAAACTATAACGATATTTACTAAAGAATTTTAATCCCCTGAGGGTTCTTAGGTAACCAATCAATCCATTTCTACCGTATGAAGGAGACGACGCTCTCAGCTAGATTGTTTCTGATTCCTACGGCAGCTCTGGCACTTACAGGTTTCAATGAGGCTCTACTACAAGATTTTGCTATAATGTAGGTCATCGTGGAAATTTCAATGCTTTAGCGTTGCACATCACTACTGTCCATCAACTCCCATTTGCTTGTCGTTGACCTTGTTATAACTCCTAGTCGTTTTAACGTTCATTTAGTGCATCCGTGAATTTGACCACTCACGTGAGACGTTATTTTCACCTCACTTCAGAAGGAGACCTTATTTGAAGCACCTACGGCAGCAAACATTAGAAGTAATAGATATCGGACCTGTTCCATGTGTCACGGGCTAAGAAGCTGAGGCAATGTCCGTCTAGTTAATATCTGCTCCTCAAGAGGAAAGGAGTGACTTCTTCACCGACTCCACGTCTTCCTTCTTCTTTTGCCCCTTCAAACAAATCATTGAGTAGGAGAGAAATTAATCACCACTCTCTCTTTCGTGTCATCTCAGTCACTCTAGAGAATCCATGTGAGCGGGCTGGCAAGCTCGAGTACTCGTTGGAACAATCAGGCAAATTAATCAAATCTCATTCACCCACTCAGCCAACCAGCTAGTCAGTCCGCTTCCCTGCCTTCTTGCCTGTCTGCCTACAAACACACACAATCACAACAGCAGCAACGTACGTTTCTACTGCTGTGTGTGTGGATGGCATTGACAGATGAACAGGTCGGAAGGAGAAGCAGCAAAAGACGAGGGGGAAGCGACAGTGATGGTGGTGGTGGAGATGGAAGAGGGGGTCTGTAAAAATGGCTAACATGGGATGACAGCACACACAGTGGGCACCACCTCTAACTCCACTTTGCCCACCTGCATGCCTAAAGTTAGAACAGAGAGGGTGGAGGAGGAGTGGGTAATCTGATTTTTAGAAAAGTATTTTTACCTTCTCCTCCTCCACCATCACCACCACCACCACTACCTCCTACCCTTCCTCTTCCTCTACCCGTAGGACAGGCAGGTAGGAAGAGGAGGGGATGGGGTTAGAAAGGCAAAAAACAATTTCCTTGCTTCTTCCTGTGGTGAAACAATTCCTTTTCCTCATCTTTTACCGGAATTCGAAAAAGTGGCATAAAAAGTGAGCAAATATTTATCTGGCATAATTCTATTTCAAAAAGGATGACAATGAACCGATTGTTGGTGAGCGCCATGTCCTCGAGCTATTTAAATCTCATCCTGCCTAATTTAGAGTTCAGATATAACTCGGGTTGTTATAGTTGTTATGCGATGGGATGGAACCAAATAGTCTTTTTTTTCCTGACAAAAAGTGAAATGACAACCCATATGATGGTATATTTTTTTACCACTTTCCCGTTTTTTTGAAAATTGCCACGACTTTTTGGTAAAATACCTCAGCCTTAAGGCACTGGTAATAAAAAACCGAATGCTTCTTCCTGGAAGAGATGCTACTCATTTTTATTAAGCCCCCTTGGACGTGAAATTGAGGAACGGAATAATTGATCAAAGTAGGAAATTGTCTCGAGTCACCGATCCACGCTTCCGGTACTGTCGCTGAGTTCATGGGCATGAAAGCTGGGCTGATTTAAAAGAGTAAATGAAAAATAAACTCTCGAATTATTGCCTAAGATATGCACAAAAAGAGCTGTATAATGACTAAAAGGCCGTTCTTAAAATAGCCCTAAAGCAGTGGCTGAAACTCAAGTCAAATTCGAGCAGACAGTTATCCTTGTAAGACTTTGTGGAAGTTGACTGATCTACAAAGCATGAAAAATCATGGTAACCAAGGTGAATTTGATACGATTGACAAAGAAACCATCAAATGAGGCATTTGCTTAGGCAGTTCGTGTTCATCTTTCATTTTCGTCCAAATTTGTAGGACCAACGACCGACTTGTTGTTGCGGTTAATAAACAGGAAAATATTGGCTAGTTATGTTAAAATGCACCTGCGCCTAGTCAGAAGGGGTAAAAATGCTATGGTAGTCAATTTAAACACTTCATATTGTCAGTCTTGATCTGCAAGTGAGTATAACGACAATACATGTGTTTTTTATCAGTTTCTGAGCTGAGAATTTAAAAAAAAACGTCCGAATCATATAGTAATCGAGTATATTTAAAGGATGTGATTGTTGAATGGTTGCCAAAATTTGACGCTTTAGGAAAACGCTGATTCATGCTAAAATAGGACCTAATCCATCTACGCAAACAAAAATACGGTGACCCAAAAGTGCATTCATCTTATTGCTCTAAGCACATCCAACCCGTCAACGATACAGAATTCGCAACAAACAATTGCCATTTTAGGTAAAAATTGCTTCCGCTCCAATCGGAGGATTATTTACACACCAATGCTAGGCATGTAGAAGCATGGTTATACAAGTGCTATTTAGTTATGACCTGCTTTTTGAATGAAATGTGAGTAACAAACGGTGTGCTTTGAAACGACTCGTTGTCACCACCACTATATGTAGTACAAGGCTTCATAATTAAGAAAGGGGCTCCAATCGGACAGGTTCCCCAATACTAAGTGGAAATTACTTGAACTTTATGGTTTCGATAACTATGTGCTTTACTGATGGGTCCAAATACGTAACCGTTGCTTATAGATAAGGGGAATTTTTGTTTAAATTGCATGTAAGTGAAACATCAGTGCAAGTCTAAACAGATGAAATGCTGCAAATGATCCATTCAAAGGGCGCGCTTCATCTACAGTTCTACAGAACTGGATGACGCTATCAATTTGTCGGATGCATCTCATTACGACATTGAATAATAAATGAAAATAATTGACAAATAATTTGTTTAAAAGTCAGTTAATTTTGCACTTAAGATTGAAGCATTTTAGTGGAATTTGTACCTTATAGTATGATCGCAATTTTCTTAATTATTCATCAATCAAGCTTTTGTTTGTCAAAAGCTCAAAAGGTATGTTGGGTATTACTGACCAGTAAAGTCAGTGAAGTTACTTTTGGGCTGACATTCCATCACATCGAGTTTTCCATCCATTAAAGTTTTATTAACTACATGCTGATTTTAACATCCCGCCTTCCACATGCCATTCGTCATTCACGGGGCGATTCGCCATTCTTCACTGGCGATAGATGCCCTCATTCTTCAGATATCAGCCCATCGTTGAAGCTTTGCCACAAGCTACCATACTCTTTCGAAGTGGTAATAGATTTCAGGGATATCCATCACCCTGGCATTAGTGCAGCCCATGAGTCAGCTCTGGCGACATCATTAGAAATACAGGTTAGTGATAGCGGATAAAGGGGACAAAGTTTATTTAAGAACGAGTCAAAGAAGCTAGCTGCTAGATTCACTTTGTCTCTAAAGACAAAAAGCCTAACCAATGTATACCTTTCTCAATCCGCCTCACTACTCTTTCCTAACTGCCACACCTATTTTGCATGCAACTATGTGATTGTCTAATGACTTAATCAGGTGGTAATTAGTGCTCGAAGGAGTGAATTGATTGCACCGCTGAGAGTGGGGATGCGATAGTACCATCTTTCTGCTCCCTCTTCTCTTATATTCAAATACCCTTCCTGGTCAGGGTCAGTTTTGCGGCGTCAATGTCAGACTGGGAAAAGTGATTGCTTGGTGAATCAATTGTCTGGTTCTCACTTTTTTTTCATGGAGAAGAGAAACAACTCTTCTACATGCATCTTCAAGATGCGTAAATTAGTAAGATTTTGGCAGTAAAATAGCTATTTCTCACACAAAATGAACCACTCGGTGGACAAATTAATACATCACGCCTAGAAACTTATTGCCTGTTTATTCTCCACCTCAAACCCTCCTGTAGGAAATCTCATTCATCTTTGAGGTCTTCATAACCAGACCCAAGTTGGACATTAAGTTGTTCTTTTGTCACGATTTCTCGAAATTTGTCAAAACGATTATTCGCCTCCCATTGGGGTTTGCGACGGAGAGCGAACGAGCTCAAAGCCCATCGGCTCCATTCAAAAGACTTTTAATGCCACTAGCATATGGAGTAGAACGAGAGTGGTACAAAACAGCTTCCCATTAGTTGCAACAAGTTATTAAAGTAAATCGTGCACAGGCCAAAAGGAACAAACAAAATTTAATCAATTATTGGGACTAAAGCCATCCGGCTCCCACTGCCTATATTTGGTTGTCCTAAAATTCCTTAAAAGCACCCCGTTTTAACCGATATGTATAATATGTTTCGCATTTATGAGATGTTGTCAAGTTCAAAAGGTTTTATCTGTTTGACAAAAATGGCTGACACTCCTGAGCATTAGCCAGTGTCAAAAACGACTTTGTACTATATCAGGAGGGTGGTTTAAAGTCTGCCGGTCTAAAGGCACCTTGCTTGTCACCGAAGGAAGCGAAAACAGAATTCTATTTTCCACCCTGGTGGTTGAAAGGCTAGGCATATAGATGGGGTTCTTTCCTTACCTTTATTGTTGAATGAATGTCCCAACCCGAGACCGACGTAATTGGTTGCTTTTAAGGGCCATCTAAGAGCTTCTATCATCAAGCACACTTTACAATTTTGACAGGTTTGAAAGTGATCGTTTGGAACAGGAACAGAAAATAAGATTTGCACCCAGCCAGTTTAGGAACTAATTTGGCCAAAAAGGTTGGTAAATTTTGAGCCATATGAACGAGCTGAATTTTGAATGCAGAACAACAACTTTTTTGCCCTTGGAACAGTTGATGTAATTTTTCTTTTTGATTTTTATAAAAAACATTATACTTTATTTTCAAGTTAAGTGGTTATTTTAAAAATAAACGGTGAGCAAATTTCAATTAAAAAGGCATGCGCATAGGCACTTTTAACTTTTTTTTCAGAAATAATATTCAATTCTAATTTCTTTGTTTCATTGCTTCATTTTCTTAAGAAGTACCACATTAATTTGCATTGGCTTTTATTAATAAGTTACTAACAAAAACGAACTTTATTGAATGAGGTTTGAAGTTATCACAAGTCGTCCTGCAACACTTTTAGTTCGTCTACGCTGAAAGTTGCCAATTCGCATTCTCAAATCCTAAAGCATTTTGCCTTTTCTTACCCGTAGATCAAATGGCATGCAAATCAATGGTAACCTACTTAAAAGCCATTTGAGTAGCATATAGGCAGGTCACCAAACTGAATTAAACTTACTTATTGGTATCCAATGTTCCCTTATAATTAATCAATGTAGAGAAGACAAAACATCCGTGACGAACTTTTCCATTTCTATTAACATCAACGACAACAGCGGCGACAACAGCAATCGATGTCTGCGACCCCCTCCTCATCATGCACACTATTGGTCCGCTTCCATGCCTGTCTGTCCACTGAAACACGCGCATCCGATTCCCAATTGACCAATCCGTGAGTGCGCGTATGCATGTGTGCGCCAATGCGTATATCATAGGGGGTAATCTATCATTCGAGCTAGACACATTGTGAAGGGGAGAAAAGGAGGGGAACACGGAAAACGGAAAAAGGGAGAGGGTAAGAGATCGGAAAGGCGGGAGAGAGAGGGTGGGCTAGAGAGAAAAGTAGCAAGGAAGAACCAACAGGAACGCGAGGTTACGTTCACGCACAGGCAGGCGCATACACACTCACGCAAACGGGAATAGCGAAGGATATTATTCACGACCTACGCTCCTTTTTCCATACTGCTGGCTCGTCAGGGACAAGGGATCCATCTCCTTACCCGCCTTCTTGACAGCTGTCTATATCGACAGGATGATGACACTGCTATCACCATCACCACCATCGCTCCAAATTGTCAATCTGTCTATCTGCCTTCATCAGTGACGGAAATCATGGAAACATCTGTTAAGCGTGTGTAGTGGGGGCACACGTGCTCTAATTCTCCTCCTCCTTCGTTGATCAATCTCCTGGATCCCTATTTTCATGGCATCAGTGCAGGTTAGTGCAATCCTCCCCGTCTGTCTATCTATCTATCTATCTATCTATCTATCTATCTATCTATCTATCTATCTATCTATCTATCTATCTATCTATCTATCTATCTATCTATCTATCTATCTATCTATCTATCTATCTATCTATCTATCTATCTATCTATCTATCTATCTATCTATCTATCTATCTATCTATCTATCTATCTATCTATCTATCTATCTATCTATCTATCTATCTATCTATCCACCCGTATAGAGAGGTTGTTAATCACATGCCTGACATAGGAAGCTATCTAGCTTCTGCTTCTGCTCCTGGAGATATAGAATTGACTGCTGCATTGCGTGCAATGTCTAATTTGGAGTCAGAAGGGGAACGGGTGGAGTAGGGAGGGAATGCAGAAGCAACAGATGCCTTCGGCACATAAAACGCCTTTGAATCACCCGGAGGCGCGTGCTCCCTTGTGAGCACGCGTGTGGACGAAAAAAAATAAAGAGGTTTGAGTAGGAGGTAAAAAGGCATTTTTTAAATTGGCCGAGGCTTTAAACAGCATTTAATCCGTCCCCTACTACCGGGTGTCCCTTTCAGCCATGCAATGACAAATTTATGGGGAAAAAGTATTTGAGTTTATTGTTGATCCTTGATCGTGGGGGTTTAAGACCCAAGCCATTATTCGATTTGGTAAGCGATCCTCCTTGTCATTGAAGGCGTATTTTTGTCAGGCAAAGGTCTAATTCTTAGTTTTTTTGTGAAAAAAATGCAATGGAAAATATGTTTGAGATTTTTTTAGTAGACTCTGACAAGACTGTTGCCATTTCATCCGTTCGGGTAGTAAATACATGGGTAATTTTTGGCTTGGAAAAAAGTGGTCCTTTTGGGCATCTAGTGCTCTTTATATTATCCCTTCACTACGTCTTTATCAACCCTTTTCATCATGATTTGAGGTAATTGTGGGAGCGATTGTATACTATATGACATTCCATCAACCACGTGAAAATTTGCGTCTCCCTGTTGGGGCTGTATCAGTAGGACCTTTGCAACCAACCTCCGGCTGGGTAGGGAATTAACTGTCACAGCCTAGAGGTGCTCAATTATCCCAGTTGTTATTAATTATTTTAGGTAAACCAACAGTGCAGCACATCTTCTCCCATCCCTCACTTCACAATTAGACCCAGAGCATGTCATTTATATGTGACCCACGGCGTCGGGTCTTTCAGGAAGTTAGCTTATTAAATGTATGTGAATGTACGTGTTAAATAAAAAGGCTCCCTAATTTAAGTCTGTCTCAATTTGTCGACTTACTTTGACATTGCTAAATGAATTAATTCAATAACTAATTGTTTTGCAAATAAAAATCATATTTTAAGGGGAAGTACGTTTTTTGCATCCAAAACCATCTTAAATTTTTGTAAGAAAAATGCATTTGTTTTTTGGGCCAATTTAAATTGATTATCGATAATTGGTGATCAGACGTGCGAGCACCCGATCTCAGCGGTAGCACTCGAACTCTCCAAATCGGGTAGATTTAAAACAGCGAATCTTATAAATTTTTTGAAAGATTTAATTAGTTATCTGTGCTTTGCTTCTCTCTCGCTCGCTCTCACACTCTCCCCTCCTCATCCACACCCTTCACTTCCCTTCCGTCCCTACACCCTCTCTACTCCCCTTGCCTTCACTTTCGTGAGTGTCAGTGAACCGAAATCTGCAGCAGCACCAGCAGTAAAATGACATTTTTTCACACTGAAAAAAGCCAGCTTATGCCGAATTTATTTTGCACCAAGCCTGCTTACCGGTCAGCTTGCCTCCTTTCCCCTTTTCCACAGTTACCTAACTAAGGTGATTGTTCTGGTTGGCTCTCAACTAAGAATTAATCCAGCCTCCTCCAGCACAAATAGGGGCTGTATCTGACCTTGACTGGCTTGTTGTGTGGGCGCAGTTTGGAGGAAGGAGGTAGGGGGAAGAATTTTCTTTGTTGAAAATAAGCAGACATGCCCAACTCTTGTCTGTTTCTACAAGGAGACTAAGAGAAGCAAAGAGCCGCATTGCGTCTGTCTGAGAGAAGTAAAATACCTCTTCTGTCTAATTTGTCCCTTAATCAGCTATTCAGTTCACCCTGTTCAAGCATGGTGGCCTCTCATTGCCCCCAGACAGAAGCTTCCAGCGCTCCCACAGCAACCAGAAACACGTTAACATCAAGTCCATTACAGAAGTTTGAAAATAGCAATGGGGACACACCACCAACACCTTCAAAAACACCTGCCTTTGCTTCCACTAAATTGGATGAGACTCCAGCACAACCGCCGCCTCCGCCACTAACTCAACTTCCACTACCGGCTTCGGTGTCCACGACCAAGATCTCAATGCCGCCTAGTCTGTCCAACCTCAGTAACCACAGCAACAGTAGTGGACAATCCCCACTCAAATTGGATATTCTTCGTCAGCCTTATGCCAGTGAGGTGCACGCCTTCCAGAAGGTGCCAATGCCCGAAGAACAGTTTGGCAGTGACCTTAAAAAGGACACTGAAGCTTTGCACAAGTAAGCTCCAATCACTTTTCGGAACATTAACTTTTCTTGGATAGACTTTATCCATTGTCTTAATAAAAAACATTTTTCTGGTTTTGTTTAGAAGAGTAAATGATAAGTAATCACCGCAAAAAATAAGTTCACCTGAAGTACCTGTTCCTTATCCATCTTTCCCGCCCCACTTCCTAGCCAAAAAATCCCTATTTGCAGTTTCTCTCACCTGCCTCTGACATTGGACCTTTGATTAAGGAAGACAGTTCGGGTAGGGTGAGAATTACAGATTATCAAGGTTTTATGGAGAATGGGAGGGGGCTAGGAGTGTTGGTCTCACCTTTTCGTCTCTTGCCACATTAACACACTGGGCGTTGTTTTTTTTCACATTCAACCTATTTGAGAGATGGCAACAAAAGCACTCGTTAGTTGATTTGCAGGCACTCAAGGAGCAGCCATTTTAAGTTCACTGAGAAATTAAGCGGTCCATTTAAAAAATAAGCCTACAGTTTTTTTGTTTTAACCGTCAAGAAGCAAGTTATCACAGATTGTTGCACTGATAGCATGATTTGAAAATTTTAAGATTTTCTCCGAATATTCTTCACCCTCTTTACTCAAAATAGGAGCTTCTGTGGTGACACCTATTCTCCTTTTCAAACAATTGCAATTTTTTGTGGCAAGTAGACTGAAACGCTTTCACCAGCAGAGATATAATTGAACTCGTCTTATGGAACATGCTTTGATTCAACCCACAATCACAAACTTAAAAAGGAGAAGTGTCAAATATTTGTGACGCGCGTGCTGAAGTAAGAAATTCCCAAGGGCCACAACAATATGTGAGAGCGTTTATTGCACCCAACAGTCAGCGTATGATAGAACACCATGCCGCTAACCAGCAAAAGAGGCAAATCCCTTGCAGTTTAACTGACGATTTGAACAAATGGTAGTTAATGGGGATAAAATGCATTAATGTAATTGCTTCTTCTCTAAGGCATAATAGTGGATTTATTAGCCAGTTGAGACAAAAACTTTACCAACCTTGCTTTTCATCAATTTGGACAATTAGTTTGTTTCACTTTCTCGCCTACCTCCTCCCTCATCCCGATCAAAAATCAAAAGGTCGTTCCCTCTTCTAGTCATCCCCTATTTCCCCTTCTGGCGCTCATCTTCGAGAAATGTCAGTTGGCCACCTGTACGCCTCGTGACAGCAGTCTTCGAAATGGTGGAATGGACATCTCCTCCTCTGAGTCCTTTCAAGAGGACATTGCTGTCTTCACAAAAGAGGTCTGTTATTCTACATCCCTCATCCTTTTTAACCTCCCAATCACCATTACCATTATTTCTGCGAATACAGTTTAAAAAACACTTTCTGGGCTGAGGTACGTAGGTGGGTAGACAAGCATGACCGAATGCACAAACTAATGCAGGCACAGACGTCAAGTTTAATTAGATCTGATGGGTAAGCGATGTTGTGAATAGAGGTGGGGCAAGGGGTGGGTGTAAGAGGAAAAGGAAAAACTAAATAATGAGGTGGGTTGGAGTAAGCTGGGGGCAGAGAGGAAGCGCGACCTCGATTCTCGCTATTTTTAGCTTTCGAGTATCTCTTTCGTCTGCTCTAAGGTGGCTGAATTTTCTTCCGTACCCTTGCCTTCTTTATGTGCTCCACTCTCAGAAAGAGATGCAGAAGAAGAAGGAGTGAGTGATAAAATAAATATGGAAGTTTTGGTCTTTTGTTTGTTGGGAACATGGGGGCCACGATAGGTATAAGTGCACCTGGGCCAGTTAATAAGTAATTTATTTTGCAAACGAGGCTATTTTGACGTAGTGACTTGTAAACCTTTTCGAATTAATGGCTATGGATGCTTTTTGAATGTTTCGCAAAGCAGTTGAATGCATGGTTTGCTGTGAATACCGATAGCTCTAGGTTCTAATCTATGCGGTAACTCACAAGCTGAACAATTAAAACATAAAGGAGTGAAATGGTTTAAGTGAGAAAAGAGTTGCGGCAATTCATACCAGAGAAATAACAAAAGGTAAAATTGATTAGTCCATCCACGGTTCCATTGTAAAATCGGTAAAATGAGTTAATCAAATTTAGTTTTTTGGGGTTTAGCTGCACTTCTGTTCTAACTTGTTTTCCGGTGCAACCAAAAAAATTGCATTTTTACATATTTGGCTTTATGTGAAAACCAAATCCTCCTTATTTTGGTGCTTGAGATAATTCGCACAATGCCTTCCAGGAGATTCGATTGTTTATATCAGACGAGAAAAGCATTTTCATACCACCGTTATAATATCCTCATTTTGTTAATCAGTTTTTGGTTCAAATCTCTACTAATTGACCACCATAAGCAGCCAATGAAAAGCCTGAATTTTCAATATTTGGTTCTGTGTGCAAATTAGACGCCTTTGAAGATAAGTTTCTAAACTCTTTAAAAAAAACCCATAATATGCTAAAACACAACAGAAAAGTGGAAGTTCATGAAATTCAGATACGTTTAGCAGCTACGCAATTTTATTTGCATTGGTCATCGGAGCAGAGCCTCGCAGAACTGTGTTTCGTCTTTTTTTACATAGTTCCTTGCCTCTCCCCCGGTTTTTTATTCCGGTGCAAATGCTAGCTTGTTTCGTGATTTTCTAAGTCAAATAGTGCCTTAAAGGTTTGAAATTTTGTTGCAAATTATTTGTTTTCGTGTTGAACTCTTGATTCCGTATTTTCCCGACAGGATAGAGTGGAAGAGGAGGAAATTGTTTATAGAAAGTGGATTCGCCCCTGGATCCTAAGGGGGAGTTTTAGCACCCACCACGTGCTACCCCCATTTTGGAAGATTAGGGGAAAAAAAATCCAGTGAAAGTGTGTTTCGGCAGAACTTAGTTTGGTGTGGAAATGGGGTTTTGACAATGAATCCACTTGACAAGAGAGTCTTATATTGCGGGAAAAATTGTTTTAGCGCAAAATTTGAGGTCTAGCTTCACTTATTAATCACCTAGGAGTTAATTCAGCTAGCTGTCGAACGGCGCGAGGCTGAATAGGTTCCCATTCTCAGAATTTCATCCAATAGGTATCTAAATATTCACTTCCAACAATATTTGCATCATATTGTTTTTTAAAATGTTCCCAAATTTGGTGTGGTGTGAAAAAGGGCACAATTTCTTAAAAATGGGTCATTTTTAGTAATCTTTATTAGCTATGGCTTCCCCACGGAACTTCCACTTTTAACGACTTAATTTTTCGGACCAAAACCTCCTATAAAGTCACTATTGGCGGTATTTACTCGGTGAGGATGGCATCCATTTCAGCTTTTCATGAGTCCAGTACTTTAGCCCCGCGATTTTTAGTGCACCTGGGGTCACCTACGCTTTTGCTTTGTGGTACTCACATTCCTCAGCGATTTGATCGCGCACAAATTTGACGAGGATTTCTTTACAGACTATCAGAAGGAAGTCCTAACCGTCAAATGCCAAAGTCGCTTCCCAACAGACCGTGTAAATTTTGAAGGCAAAAGTTATGTATTAATGGCATTATTCATTCATTAGCCACGGTGGTCAAACAAGAGGAAAAAACAGGAATCTCGGTGTGTGTGTGTGTGTGCTTCGGCTTGTACAGCTTATCAGTTTTTGCTGCTCTCAAAATGCAAAGCTTAAAATACGCTTCACCAAGTGCACGTCTATTTTCCATTCCCGGACTTGTTCCTGCAGTGCTTGCGATAGCAGTAACCGCTGCATAGCATGCGGTGTGGCGGAAGGAAGCTCTTTTAAACGAGGCGCGTTGGTTAGCGCACAGTTGAATGTGCATTCTTGTCAAACACAACCGTGTTTGGCTTTGGTGGTGGTGGCGGTGGTGGTGATGGGAGATGCGTGTGTTTTTTCTCTCTTTCTGGCCTGACAACTCCCACTCTACCCTTGCCCACCTTCATGCTCCCTCTCCATGTTTCCTGTAGTGTGGGCAGACGGAATAGTAAATGTAGGATAAATTTTCCTATTTTCGTAGCCTTATGTTTTTGTGTAATAGTAAAGTGTGATTTTGGGGTATCGAAGGGCATTTGTTCTCAAGTGGGCAAAAATGACCGAAATGTTAATGCACCAACATTTTATAGTTTAATTTTTCTTTAAATCAATACCCTTTTGATATTCTGACAAACTTTAGGAAAGTGTATGCAATAAAGGAGTCCAGTAAACAACAGTAATCCATTGAGAGTTTGGAGCCAGAGAAGCAGGAAACTTTCACCATGATTATTTGCATTTATAACTAAATAGATGGTTTCGGGATGGATGGGTGGGTACAGGGTGGATTGACACAAAAGTGGATAGAGAGATCGATGGATGGATTTGAGGTACATGGACGGATGGGCCCAGGATTTATGGATGGAATGATGAGTTAATGGTTAGGTGGGTGGATACGAGATCGATGAACAGCTACGTACTTCTAGATTCATTCCTGATCCCGGAATAAAATACGACTTTTTGATAGACGGGTGCAAAAAATCTAGAAGTCCGAATGTATGAACTGCTTTAGAGTCCACTCAAGAATCACAACCCACTTTGTTTTACTTTTGAGGATCCTACCCATTATACCCCACGGTTGCGTTTTTATTTCCAACGTGAAGGTTTTTTTTTCTTGAGACTGACTTTACCAAAATCCGACTTCCACAGTAAAAAATTGGGAGGTGGAGGATCACTAACCTCTAAAGGCGTGATTAGGAAGACCAGCTTAATTGGCGTGCTGAATTGCTGAGTGGATGGTGTTATGACTAGTTGTCTCTCCTACCAAAATTAGAGTCCAATCCATAAAGGATGTTCATTAAAACAATGTAGCTCCACCTGCCAGTGAGTGAAGAAAGAATGTTTAAACTATAGGAGTAACGAAATGCCAATTGTTCACTGATTGTGAAAGGAGTGGTGGATAAGAGGTTGGAGTTAAATTTACAAATTGACCACTCAATGCCGAACAGTTAGCTCACTCCCGGCCCCCTCATTGGACCTAAACTTCCACATGTCCCTTAGCCCTGCTGACTCACTTTGTTTCACTCCTTGATTAAAAGAGGTGGGTGCACTCATATCCTGAGCAGATATTACCGGAAGAGGGACAAAATAGCAAACAGATAGGGTCTAACTCCCATCGATTGCAGTCAAGAGAGCCCACCTTCACTATCTCCCATTCACCAACTCACCTCACTCCCTTCCACTAACTAGCTCGAGACGAGCACTTCCATTAGGTGTGGTGGTGCGTCTGGAGTAGTCTTTTGGCAGCAGCCATTAGGTAAAAATACTCCTACCCCTCCTGCCTTGTCTTGCCTTCCCCGTCATTAATGGAGGTGCGAGATGGCGGTGGTGTTGGTGGTGGTGACGTGTGTTTCTGAGTCTCCCTCTTTATCGACAACAACATTACCTCATTTGCTCTTGTGGCTTTATCGCGAGCATCTTTTCTCCCGGTTTTCTTCCTGCCAACTCCAAAAAATACTTAATTTTCTGTCCTTCTTCCTGGCAGTGTTTTTTCTGTGCGGGGGGGAGGAGGGATTAAAAAGTGGACTACCTGGCAATTTCCCGAAAATTCGTGGCAGCTAAAGACACCTTCTACGATCATTCGGAAGGGCGAAAAATGGTGTCATCCCGGAGGACTGGTCTCTATTTCCACCGACTCTTATAATCATTTTCTCCCTCTCCCCCAAATATCTCTCTAAATCAGGGCCAAATGAGTCTCTATTTCTGGAAGAAACATAAACCAAGTAGTGATGCATGACAAGACACTATGAAACAAATTATGGTTGGATGATGGATGTATACCTGATGGTGTTATGGATGGATACGATATCCTTGGTTTAATACGGGTTGGATGTTTGGATGCTAATGGTTGAATGTATAAATGGATAGTTAAATGAGAAAGTGATGGATACGAGTCGGATTATGGATGGATGGGTGAATGAAGCGATGGGTCAAGGCATGATGGATTGACGGTTGGATGAAAGGATGGATGTTAGAAAGGTATGTGTTTGGATGGATGGAAATTCAAAAGAATTTTACAGGGACTTCCCGGTAGGAATATCAAAGACAGATTTTTCCATGTGGTCCGTTTTTTAGTTGCTGTCATGGAACTCTCTCAGCCTTCCTTGATCTTGCTAGATCCTTAGTTGTCCACTACCTTCCAACAGCTCTGCAATTGTCCTAATTGACTGATTTTAGTGGGAAGGGAAAGAGACCAAGGAGGGCAATGAGAAGAATAAAAATGTAACATTGTCAGAATGACCGCGGTAGACGGGATAGATAATGCTGACTTTTTTGTTGGAAGCGGTGGACCTACAGGTGGTGGTGGTGGGTGCATTAATTATCCATGAGGTCCTGAAGGGTTACTTACCTGCCACCCCGCTCTCCGCCCCCCTCCCATGTCCCACCTCCTCCCTTGTCTGCGACTAGCAGAAGCAGTAGCGGACGTAGCGACATCAACAACGAAAACAACAACAAAATCCACCACCACCGCCACAATTCACCAACAACGACGCATGCATGCGGACAAAGGTGTCACTTTGAGTTAGTTTACCTCATTAATTATGTGTTTTCTGTAAATTCAGCACATTTTACCCATTTCTCCCTCGTGCTCTGCCTCTCTAACTCTGTCTATCTCCCGCATCGCTACTATTGATTGTGAATTAGTACCTCCATCGCGCCTAGGCGATTTTTTTTGGGGACACATTAGGTCTTTTTCCCAATTATTACACTCTCAGAGGATGGCAAAGGCTGACCACATAAATTTGTTCATCTATTTAATTTTTTTTACTCCTCTAGCCTATTGGACAGCAGAAATTGGCAGAAAGCTGCTTTTGTAAAGCTCTGTGACCTTGTCTTGAGCTCAACACTCACCATTTTCTGATGTTGATTTTAAGATTTTGCCCGAGAGATGGAAATGAAGATAGCAGATCCGTGGAGTAATGAGTGGATTAAGGAGTGGAGCATTTATGAGTTCGACATTAATCGAAAGTTGAATGGATGAGCATGTGGGTGGTTGCGTGAATGGATTTGGAATAGACGGATGAATAGATGAATGCATGAATGGATACAGGATGAATAGATGGATGGATAGGTGATTATTATACTTGAGATAGAGAGAAGATAAATTGATTAAAATGCAAGGATGGATAGGTGGATGGTCGGATTGCTGAATCTGCAATTGGTACGTAAGCAAACTGGTAAACGATACAATTTATTAAGTGATGAATTACCTGTGTGCTTCAAAATTTGAGCTCAACTTTTATCTCACTGTCCTCCTACCCGACACACTCGTCATCAGTGTCACGCTGTCAGACAGAGGTAGTCACATGACATAAAAATTACTAACGCAATTTATTCCCCTTTTTTAAAATACCTTCTACCCACTTTTGTTACTTTCTGAACATAAGATTAGACAATTAAGTTAGAAAGCGATAAAATAGATAGATAAATAGATAGATAGATAAATAAATACTTTTAAGAATATAGGAATTGCTAAGAAGAGAGAAAAGGAGGAAAGGGGGAGTTGTATCGACATTTTTCTGCAGCCATATAGGCCCACGGATCTTGGAAAGGATAGTGCTTACCTATTCCCCCCTTTCTCACTCTCTTCCCTCCATCGTCAACCTCATTGTTCTGCCACTGATCCCCAAGCCATCCCTAAGGATGCAACAGGTTAGGCTACTATGACAGGCAATCTATAATTGGCGTACAGAACGACTCGGTGGATGGGAACTTCAAGGGAAGCACTTGTTTAAAAGGAATTGGAAAGCTTGTGTAGTTGAGCATGTACATTAATAGATAGCCTCCTCCTCTCCCTCCTCCTCCTCCTCCTCCTTCCATGTAGCGTTCGTTCATTTCAGTGTTCACCTATTATCGTTAACGGGATGACGGTAGGCTGCTAGACAAGATCGACTACGCCGTGACGAAACAACTTCATAAACCACATCTATCCAGATTGATCCCCTAATTAGTGGGTACTTTGGAGAACTCAAGAGTGGAATATTGCCAAAATTCCACACTTTTTAACCTTCCTGTAGTGACTCCTCGTAGAAGTCATACATCCAAAGCGTATAGTCTCCTATTGAGACATTTGGATTTCGGTCACCATCCCACGAGTGAAGGATGTGGGTTCACTTGGGTGGGGTTCATAAAGTTCTGCCACCCCTGAAAGGTCTAATAAAGGCTACTAGTGTGAGGAAGGACACCATAACCCCGTAGAGTTAAAGAAATATTAGAGTTTTGATACCCACGCCACCTTCATTTTAGATGAGCAATGCCAATCGGCCATTGCTGACATTAAACCAGGAGTTGAATTTCCTCGTAAGTTGACATGCTGTCTCAATTGCTGCTGCTATTTAAAAGACTTAAGCGTCCAATTTGATGTCTCTTTTCCTGTTTGTAGATGATTCAAGCAATACATGTACTGCGATTTCATCTTCTGGAGATTGAAAAGGTATCTGCACACTTGTTTAGGCATGTGTCTATCTAGCAGTGTGGTGTGGAATGGTGCGATGTTGAGTGTGGATTAGAAAAAGTGATTAATGTGACCATTGCGTGGGACAGGCCTGTTGGCACCCCTCCTCTCGCCTAGGCCATCGGCCCTGGCCGCTCCTCACACTAAAAGTGGCGCGTGCGTGGGTGCGTGTGTACATGAGATTTCCCGCGTACACGCGTCGAGACGGAGAGGCACACGCAAGTCTTCATTTGGTCCAAGTTTGCGAGTGGTGTCGGTGAAGCCATGCCCGCATTATATGTCTACCTTGTAACGAAAAATATAAACAAACCTTTTTTTAATGGCCAATTAAGAGGGCTTTGAATGTACCCCATTTGGACATCGTGGGGGGACTACTTTTAAATGGAGGAACAAAGACCCGCTTTGACTTGAACAGCCCTAGCACCTAGATTGGCAAAGCTAACGCCTTTTTCTCATCAAGGTTCATGAACTGTGCGACAACTTCTGCACCCGTTACATCGCCTGCCTTAAGAGCAAGATCCCCATCGATCTGGTGATTGAGGATCGAGAATCTGGAGGTTCCACGGGTTCGGCAGCTGGCAGTCCACAACCACCATCCTCCGCCTCCTTCACATCCGATTTGACTGCCTTCGAGAATTCCACCAATACTGCAACGGCGTCCGGAAAGTCATCCACTCTTCGGCAAAGCGCAGATGAAGGCGAGACGGTAGAGGAACAGGTCAGAGGGTCGGGCAGCATGGTAGGTTGGATACTGGGGAATGAGAGCCGTAATATGTGAACAATGAGGGATATTTGCTTAGCTTCACGCTTGATTAAATATGCTCTAGCTTCCTCGTCGTTCCCAGTCTGGAAGTGCCATGTATCGATAGACCGATTGCGTGTTTTGATACTTTAAAGCGGAATTCTCACCTTAGAAGCAACCAAATAACTTTTTAGGTTATGAGAAGGCCGAATAAGTCCATTTAACAGCTTTTTTATATGAACTGCAACTCGGAAGGTTTGGTGGTAAGTCCAATCTTTGATAGTGAAAATGGATTCGACTGCGGGTCTTCAGAGTCTTGTCACACTGATACGTGGGTCCCGACTGCGATAAGGTTTCTAAATTGTCTGTTCCATTGTGCTCTGCTCAGTACATCTCTTAGGTTCTCATTAAACATCACAGAGTTCCTGATCTTGTGGAGTTTCTAACCCTTGAGAGTGGTACGTCCTTCAATAATTTACCCACATTATGACTCTTATGACAAGTAGGTTAATGGCAATTACAAACCTGGTAACGAAACCAGTCCAGGCTTGTCAACCATCACTGATGCTCGTAAACACTACGGAATAATATAGGTCGCTCCCTCCCTTACACCCTGCCGCCTTAGTTATCCGCTTCCGGTTATGGTTTCACCTCATCGTGTATTTATTACTCTTAGCCTCCTACTTAACCTTTTACCCTCAAATTCAGTGCTTGTAAGTGTCCTCAGGTCTATGAGATTTGGGCAGGAAAGAGGTGATATTACAAGGCTGACTAATGCAATACTCTTCCAAAAAATTCAAATATTTGTCGATCAAAATTTGGGTCAAAGTAGCATTTTTCATCCTCATGATGTGCCAACGCAAAACCCACAGATGCTTGCGATATTACTCAGAGTAAGTGAGTTTATAAACTTTCCGAGATCGAAAAATGTATATGAACTTAAAATGTCAATGCTCGTTAGTTGTCATTGTACTCTTTAATGACACTGTCTACCACATTCCGCTTATTAGGGTTGGACCGGCTTGAAGGTGTCCAAACCTCTGGAGACTTAATCGCGACTCACAAGAGGCTGGATAACTTCTTGTCAAATTTGACATTTGGAGAAGGGTCAGCATCAGATTGTGCCACCCAGAAGCAGGTAGAGTTGTCTGATAAACCGATGATTAGGACGTCAAATGGTATCACACTTCTTTCACCTTATAATGGACTCGCGGTCTAGACTAGACAGTTTGCTCATTCGCAGAATGACATGGTCATTTTTACTCCTAAACGCTCAAACGCCACGCACCACCTTGCACACGCGATATAGCTTTGTGTGTGTGTGCATATGTATGTGCATGATCACACAGGCCCTAATTATCGAAGGACCTCTAATAAACTCGAGGGCCTGAAGAAGATACCACTCCACCCTTGTCCTCTTTCTCCGCATTGCCCTCATGCTATCCCTCAGAACTCCTAGCGTCCAGCGTCATCTGTTCGCGACATTTGTGCTGCACAATCACATGATCACATGCGAAACGGAACACCCGGTTGTGAGATAAGATTAGAACAGGAACGGAGGTGGATAGGGCTGTACTTTGCTGGAAGGCTGTGCTGCAGAGATCGGACATTTTATTAGGATGGACATTACATAGCTAGCCTATTTCCCATTGGCTAAGTGATTGTTTCAACCTATTCGCAAACGCACCATAACTGCCTAGCTACCTTTTAAATGGGACCATGGGGCATTGTTACTTGTTTTGCAGATACTTTGTTCATTTCGTTCTATATTTAAAAGGCTAAAAGTTTTAGAGGTAATGGTCAATCCGATAGCCCCTCACGCAAGGTGGCATTAATGGCTGGTTGGCGATTCCTTAAGTTTGGGCTACGTTACATCACATCTCCGCTTTGGCTTAAGTCGGTTCCCTATGTAACACCAGCCACCTCACCTTCAACCGAGACTTCTCCGTTCAAACCATCATGTCCTGTACTTTTGCCACTGCCTCGAATCTCTAAGCCGAATTCGGAAGAAATCCCCACCTTTTGTTAAGAATTTAACTATTTCATATGTGCCAACAAAACGCCGTGCGTTCATTCGGACCAATTAGGGCAGTCTACTACCATGGAAACTCAAAAATGTGAAAGCTCAGCGATCACGTCATTCAGCTGTTAAACAACGTCTTGTCAAAATTATACGAAAAAGGAGATTGCAATTGCCTATTGGCGTATTTATGGTGCGCGACCTTAATATTCGTGCGATCAAACGATTGGAATAGTATCGGTCCGACTGAACATGGGTCGATTCCATTAAAACAAATAATTTAACCATTTTTAAAATTTTAATATGGATTTGCCTTTACAAGGTCGAATATGTAGAGATTGCGCCGCTTTTCCTATTTTTAGCCTTTCAATAGCTCGCTTTCCTTTCATTTTTTTGTACAAAAGACAAACTGGGTCAAGTGTAAATAACCGGTTAATTTGTGCACTGTGAAGTCGCGAAACCCTTCTGTTGGTTGACAACTTTAAATTGGCGAATTTTGACAGTTGAACGGCGTCGAGTTTTGTCCAAAATAGAGCACAAGCGTGACTAATCCTTCTCTCTCTCTAGCTCTCTCCCCATGTTGATCTTTCCCATCTTGAAGAGAAGGAAATGAAAAGATTTTTGATAGTACCTGTCACTTTTTTCGGCGCCACTGCCATCTAGAAAGCCTTCTTTCACCCCTGTCTCCTTCTTTTCCTTTAGGGTCTAGACTTTCAGCACAGCTTTAGTGGACCAGGATTCGTTAATACCACCACTGGGGGCTATCGGGACGAGGGCTTTCCAGCGGAGGATGTCTACCGTGGTCACCCAATGGCGGCGCACTCCAATTCTTCTCAGTATCCACCACCTCTAGCTCCACCACCATCTGCATACTCAACCTACTCATCTCATGCCCATCACACCGACACTACGGACCAAACCTTGCCTCCTCGATTCTACCGAGATGTTGATCCCTGGAGTCAACATGCTTACTTTCCCTGTCCGTCCAACCCTTTCGCTTCCGAGGTGCCACGGGTCTTCCCCTACGAGTCTGGAGGAGGTAGTGGTAACAGTAATAGTGGATATGGTCAATACAGCACTCACAGACTTGTCAATCCACCTTCGAGGAAGACAGATGTGAGGGGGAAGAATGGTTCGTGGCCTGGAATTGATATGACTGGATCCAGTGGTGGCAATGGAAATGCAACTGGTGGAGGCAATTCCGCGACAACTGGGGGACAGGAAATGTCAAGTAAGTAGATCTGAGCGGTGGTAGCGACAATTTGTCGAGGTTTTCGCACCATAGAAAAGGTTAGCGCTAGCACAGTGGATACTACTCGGTGGAATCAGATAGTGGATTTCGACAAGGTGATGACTTGACATCTACACGACCCTTTGATGGACTGATTTTTGACCTTGAAGAAGGCGAGTGAAACGAAAATAGGGGGCGCAAGAATGCACCAACGCCCTTGGGTGCGTACCTCAGGTGCAAATATTTTCCCAAGAGAACTGCCTGACCGACAGGTCTGATCTGCACAAGGCGAAATGCCATCCACTTTGCAAGGGGCGTAACTAAACGGGGGTGATGGGGGCAGAAGGAGAGGGGATGGGGAGAAGAGGAATGGCAGCAAGGCAAATGCCAGGCTTAGGGTGATTCAATTTACCCACCTTTGCTAGCACCACCACCGTAACAGCTTCTGTGTGCTTGGCGTATGCCAATTAGCATTAAGTTCTGACCGAAGCGAATGTCAGAATTTAGGGAGAGGTGAGAGGGAGGAGTTTAGGGATAGGGCTATGGGGTGGGGTGGGCTAAGGTAGGAGAAGGAGTGGTGAAGAGTCTTCTTTTCCTTAAACCGACCTTTTCTGCATCGTTTTAATCGTAAAAACTTCTATCACCATTTTGCCATGAATTGTGGGTGTAGGTGTTGACTTGGAGAAGAACCTGGCCTGGATTAGAGATTGCGATCAGAGCCTAGTTGAAATAGTTTCTTCAATTCGTCGATGATGAAGTCCAAGGCGGTGTCATAGGTCAGAAGAAAAGTCTTATTTTTGAATTCTATTCACAGGCTTCCTCAGTAACCAAATTTGATTACGCGATTTGGGGATGAATAAGTGGGTGAAGATACTACAGTAATCACTTGACCGTCTTCGCAGTGTCTGCTCTGACTACTTGTTTAGTCTCTGCAACCGTTCAACAAAGAGAAGTCTTATTACCTCCGTTCTTGTCCCAATTATATCTTCCACTCGAGTGTAACATTCCGCTTATGATCATGTGATTTTGCTGAACAAATGTATGGGGTCTGACATTGGGAGATTGGAGAGGTAGTATGAGAAGAATATGGAAGAAGAGAAAGAGGACAAAAACGAGGATGAGGTCTTTTGGAATCGACTTTTCCGACCTACCAACTTTTGCCAGCCGTTCCTGAAAAAGAGGCTATGTTACACATTTTTGAGCTGTCGTTTATCGCGTTGAATACTATCAAGGTGGTAGATCTCATTCGTTGTTGTTGTTGTTTCGCTTTCAAGATGTGAATAATTTCTAATAGTCGATTGTTTCTGCTGTGTACCACACACTTCTAAGGATGAAATTAATATAGCATTCGAAGTGTGTGTTTGGTGGATCGTTTTAGGGTTACTAGTGATGTGAAGGCAATAGTCATTTGTTATAGCCGGTAAATCAATCAGTCAGTCGAGCGATCTAGAATGCATGATCCGTTGTTACGACACATAAGTTTGATGTTAGTGCTTTGTATCTATTTGCCTACCCTGTCAGTCATGTGAAATATGCTTGCGCTTTATTCTCGACATGCCAGTCTTGGATCATTTAAGGTCTCAAAAACGGCACGCAATTTCTTTCTGCAGTCACGAATAGAGAGATGTGTCGAGTGGATCCAACAATTGATCCCTATCGGTACTTTGCTCTGCCACCGCACCTCCCACAATTCTTCCACCAAAGATATCAATTAATTAATTTAAATTAATTTAAATGAAAACCATTTAACCTTGGTTCAAAAAGCAGGTTATTTTGAATTAGATCAGCTAGGGCCATTTCAAGATTCATGAAGCTTGATTAAGAATTGTCTGAGCCACAAGGTGTGTGAACTTTAAAAACCTATTTTAAGCAATTTTTTGCATCCTTTCAGATCAGTGGATATTATTAATGCCGCAGTGGCAGTGCTCATACAGCACCCTCATCCGCTACTCATAAATCCATCCCGAGTCCGTCCACACATTCATCTTGCAGTCATCCCTTCTTTTAAACGTTTACTTTTAAGACAAATCAAATCGACTTTAGTCGCGGACATCACAGCTTCTCCTGGGCCACCAATATTCATAACCTGGTTTTCTTCTCAAAACTTTGTAGAGTAGCTTGTTGTTGACACACCATATTGAAATTGTGAACTTTTGATGCTCCATAACCTTGAATGACAGTTCCAAAAGTTGACAACTTTAAGTCTTGACAACAACGCATTGCCTCACAAACGGCATAAGTCGGACAGTTCATGCCTTACAATCCAGTCAGTGAGACACAGGTCTGTAAACTGGTTCAAGGAGAAGGGTGAAAGTAAATGGGGTAGGGAGGAAGGAATGATTTTTCCACTCTGTCCTCCTCCTTCCGCCCCACGTATGTTAATATCACTTCGACTTCCGTGCCTCTGAGTGCAGTCTAGTACAGGGTTACCAGGATTGGTTAGTCAAGGGGAGGATGGAGGTGGGAGAGACAAACATTACCCTTACCCACCCCACCCCACTCTACTTACCTACATACCTACCTACCCACCTACCTACCATCGACCTGTCGAATCTGACATTTGTGTGCATATGTCCCATGCGAATCATACTGGCATATGCACTGATTCATCAATCATATCTACCCGCTCGCCCACCTGCCTCTTCTACTCCTCCCCTTCACGTTTCGACAATGCATGCGCGTGTAGACACACACATTATGTCGGTCCCTGCAACGGAGCTAAGAAGGGAATAGGGAAAAACAAATAAAGGAGGACTCTACTTAAACATGTTGAGCTCTTACGGAGCAAATCAGTCTGTTGGCCTGGATCTAGAGGAGAAGTTTTGATTGCACCAACGAATAAGAAGGTAGGCCACGAGTTGATGTCAATAATTGGATGACATACAAATCGAATGCCGAAAAGCAGATGGCAAAAGTGTCGGTCCAAAGGTCGGTGGAAGGAAGATATGGCTATCTGAGGCGTGCGTGGTATCAAGTTCCAATGTCGGCAGGATGACAGGTGGCCAGGCTGGCAGATGGTTGGAAAAATTTGGATAATAATTTGGATACGCCACTCAACCTCTTCCGCGCCTTACAATTCTTCACTACCTTGTCAAGCGGGGAAACAGTAAAAGCACCTTTTGGAAGCATTCAAAATTGAATAAATTTTTTACTTTTCTTCAAAAAAACTTTTGTTGTAGATATTCTGATGCACGAAGAACCATATGAAATGATGAGGCTTATCTATGGTTAGATTGACCGAGTTACCTGCTTTGAAAGGTGCTATTGTTTACCTTCACGTGTCTAGTGTTACTTGAAAACGAAACCAATTAATTTGCCTAGTCCTCCATAAAAATTGTAAAGAAATGTCGACGACTTCCGTCAAAAGGATTAATAATTATACGTGATATTAATGATTATTCTTTAAATTTAAGCATTAACTTAATGGTATGAGAGCTTTCGGGCACTCATTCACAGATTTATCGATCGTTTTTGCTTCTTGATAAAGATGATGGAGTTGCTAATTCCATTGGCTCACAAGAGGAGAATAACGAGGATGCCGATGGTGATGCCGACAATCGAGTGACTGCAAAAAGGCAGAAGAAGCGTGGAATCTTTCCCAAAGTTGCCACCAACATCATGCGTGCATGGCTCTTTCAACATCTCTCCGTGAGTTTGGTTGTGTATGCCTGGTTGATGTGTAAAAGTACTGAATCACTCCATGCTAATGGCCCACAAGAGGCGGATTGATTGAATTTCTTCCATTTCTAATGTCACCTAGCATCCCTATCCATCCGAGGAACAAAAGAAACAACTTGCTCAGGACACTGGACTAACGATTCTTCAGGTTAATAACTGGTCAGTTACTCGTTCTTCCTTATCTAGCAATAATTTATATTCATGTCTGATGTAAGTCTTCTCATTTTTTTTGGCACCTCAGGTTCATCAATGCACGACGCCGTATCGTTCAGCCAATGATTGATCAGTCCAACAGAGCAGGTAGGACCAATAATTTTTTTCCACAGATTTCATATTCTTTTGAAAGGGATATTTTCACATAGTTCAAAAACGTTGTGTCAAGCTACTTATCTAGAGTGGTGCCGACTCATTCTTATGGGAGGTTTTGACCAATTCCACTGAGTTAAGTCTATTTTCAACTTATGACCATTAAAATGCATGCAGTTTTCAAAATCTCACGGCTGCAACTTTGTTGACTATGCTATCCGCGGTAGGCGTCCTCCGTTTTGACGACCACGAGAAGCATCCTGTAGGGCAAGTCAGTCAGCGAAACCGGAGGCGTTGTTCTTGGAGAATGAAGTCGCTCAAAATTGTTTATTCTCCTCCTTTTGAATTAGTGCATAAATAAACAAACAAACTAATGTATACTTAATACACTACTCTAATCAGAACAATAATGCATTTTGACATCCCCTCTCCTTGTTCACCCTTCTCAGCACCTCACATGTACCCCACCGACTCACCCAGCTCCTGTTTGGGCTACATGGAGGGATCCCAATACGCAGCCTACAGTCGAGCTGCTGTAGCCGCTGCTGCCGGTAGGTCTTCAATTGTCTCTTGGCTGTTGAACTACTCCCTTCTAAAATAGTCTTCATAATGCCCCTTCCCAGTTTTTTATCAAAAACTTTGAATTCGATTGGTCAATGAATGCCTCTTTTACCAGCTAGCCATTCATTATTGATTATCTTATTTAGCTAATGCTTCTATATCGATTTGTTACTTAATGGCTCCACTCAAGGTTGAAATATTGAAAATTCAAAATCTTAGATAATTTATACTTACTAAAAGATGGTTTCATAAGGTAGAGTCTCTCCGCAAAACACCTTTTTGGTGTTTTTATTATTATTTTACAAAGTTTATTTTTTTTAAATTAAACTTGTTGAATGGGTAATGTTTGCCGATAACTCTTTTGTGATTGGCGGGTAATCAGTTTTTAATGGACTAACCGAATTCAAGTAGTACGATTTATTAGTCCTATTTTTACTGTTTTTCGTATTCATTCAGAAGTAAACTTTAGTAATCCTTTTAATTTTTTGTCAGAGGTTTTCCCTACGTGTTTTATATCCGATTGGGCAGTTATTGAAGAATCCCTCAACACTACCTTGATCCAAAATTAATGGCTTTCCTAAAATGTTAGCCAACAAACTATGAGGTGTACTTAATTAAATTCACTTATTAAGGCCTCTCTCTACGTGGTTGAGATTCGTTTCGCTTTCCTAGCTGATTGATTACCACGCCTCAAACCATCTACCATCTCTCTGTTGATTAGATCCTAATTTGGTTATGGAAATATTACCGTTTTATTTTTGCCGTGTTTACCCTGTAGGTCTAGCCTCGCATTCAAGTCCCAGTGAAATGTACATAGCAGCGGCGGCAGCCGCTGCAGCTGCAGTAAGCGGAGCCTCAGCAAATTCTGTAGCCCCTGTAACCGCTCGCAATCGCCGGACGAATGCTGATGTCGGTGGCGGTGGCAGTGGCAGTGGCAGCGGAGGTGGAGGAAGCGTGTTTATTGATTCTTCTTCTGTTACCCCAGGTGACTTCTTCACACCAGGTTACTATCCTACTCCAGCTGCCTATGGCCCGTCGCCGTATTCTTCCACAACTTCAAGCACCTATCGTCCACCATATCATACCGTAGGAGGTAACCTAGCGGCTTCTTACTATCCTGCAATGTACAATCAGCTGGAAGAAGCTCTTCCATACACTCCTCCAGTAGGTTTTACATCAGCAGAGGAGGCAAAGAAGACAAATGCTGGATCATCTGCCAACACTTCTACCAACACATCCACTGAATAGGTCTACTGCAGGGTCAAAGTTATCTGTGAG
Source organism: Taenia multiceps (assembly GCA_001923025.3). Classification (NCBI taxonomy): domain Eukaryota; kingdom Metazoa; phylum Platyhelminthes; class Cestoda; order Cyclophyllidea; family Taeniidae; genus Taenia; species Taenia multiceps. Next base: position 64,076,141 of record CM010311.1, on the reverse strand, counting down.
CGCTTGTTCAATGCGCCTTTCTTGGACACAGGGTATTCTTGATTACACGTAATGACAGCAAACAGACTGACAGATCACTTTCTCACCCACGAAACAAAATAAAACTCATGACATTGCAACTACCAACAATTCTCTTCCACTCATTCATTCTACGTACTTGGGTCCGCATTTTAATCTTCTTATCATGGCTATTGAGATGTGTTATTGAGATAAAGATATTATAGGCCTGCAAAAATTGTTATTCTCTTCTAATATATTTATATTCTTCTTTAATGCAAAAAGTGTTGAATCGGAGTAAAATTTACGCAATTCTACCTAAAGACGTATTTTAGACCCTTGAACAATGGGCTTCGGAATACTTGGGTAAATAACCAATCAAAAGAGGCAATTTCGTTTCTTCAATGAAGCCCTGTAAAAAGGCTAAAAATGGGCATTTAAAATGGATTTAAAGAACGGAGGAATTGTTTGGGATATTAGAGAGAGAGAATTGAGCTTATTGCATCAGCAGAGTTGGAATGCTGTTTGTTTGCACATACACGGAAATATCAGTCGTCCATCAAACCGGCTGTCCAACTATGACAGATCTGTGTATTCGCTGACATGACTGTAGTCATTCCACCTTCCGGCATTATCTAGCCTTCTCTGTCCCCTGACTCTCTATGCTCTTTTCATTATATATTCATTTCGGACTAAAAGCTATCTCGATGCGTTTTGATTATCTTAATGGGATAGTTCCATCTATCTATCTATCTATCTATCTATCCATCTCGTCTCCTCTATGCATTCAACAATTTATTATGCAAAGTAATTCAGGCTTTTAAAAAAGGCTTAAACAAGCTCAATCATCCATTCTGTTTGGATTGGTCTTCTCCGATATTTGACAATGCCGTTGAGAGGTGGCGGATTCATGGTTGGGAAATGGGAAACCCTCCGACCTACAAGGAGTACCTGTCTGGCTGTCAGTAAGATTGTCATTAATTCTTTGGGGAAATAAATCAAAACTGAAAAACTAAGAGCCCGTTTATCAATCATGGCCTTCAGCAGGTCTCCGATTTGACTGCATATACGACGCCGCAAAGACACTTGTTTTATTTTGTACGCGTTAGTGGATCTACTCAAACGCAGTGCCTTTTTGCAGGTTGCAAGTAGACGTGTCACCTTGGGAAAAAGCAGTGCAAGTGCAGGACTTCGACATTTAGAAGTCGCTAGCTCTTCAAAGTGCAGTAAATGCGTGCAAGAGCTACCTGTAAATGAACAAAATTTGTTCTAATGTTGGCCCTTTTCCATAAATTATCCAACAAACACTTTCAAAGTGGAAGGAAGTTAATGGTCGTGAAGTAGCAGTACAATATTTGATCTACCAATCCATAGTATCTACGGTAAGGCCGTTTAAAACGGTATGAAAAAAAACACTGTCCTTTTGCCATCTCCTCCACGAAAGGTTACCAGATTTTGACAACTTAAGGTTTAAAAAAGTTAAACAAACTTTAAGTCAGAACAGGGAAGGTGCCGATGGATTAACCAACTTGTGTGACTTTGTGTTATTATTTTTTGTCTGAAAATCCTACTTGCCTTCTTAACCGGATGTTTTTTAGATGACAAAAAAGGTAATCCGAATTAGCAAAACAACAAGTGTTTACATAAACAATTGCTTTTTTTGTCTTGAGAGATCTCAAAGGAGCCGCAGCATCTAATCATTACAGAGCGGTGAAGCACCAATCGACGTAGAGCTAAGATATCAGTTGATCGATAGAACGATTAATGGGCACATCGATCGGTCATGTCGTAGTTGCATGAATGAGTCATGCTCACAGTAGGATGTGATGAGGTGGATGAAGCGAGTTCGGTAAATGCTTAAGGAGAAAGATGCTTAAATCTCTCACCTCACTTTTTCCGAAAAAGCATTGCTTTGCTCGAGGTGCAAAAAAAGAGGAGAACGAAAACCCCATCATCTTGTAATTAAGCGCGCACAATGTGAGGGCTTACTGCCTTGTCAATCATTTAACCTCCGCTTTTTTATGTGATTCAGCATGGAAGAGCATATTTGAAGCCCCGCATGATAGGTGGCACACTTATTCTATTCGGAGTTAGATATCAGCTGTAACTTGCGTGCATACATGCATATAAATTTAAGTCGCCTTTCCATAGCAAAAAGGCTCTATCTACTCCTCCTCTACTTTTACCACTTTCAAAATGGCCAGTTAACTCATGATTAATTGGAAGTGACGGAGTGATTTCTGTCGCGCCCATTATTAGCCGACTCTGAACAAATGAGGTAAGTCGAGTAAGAAAGAGAAGGGAATGTCTTTGTAAAAGAGAAGGAAGGAGCGCCAGCGAAAGGCTATAGGAGTTCGGTTTCAAATAAGTTTGCTCGCTGAGGATAAGTTACTAAATGTTCCGGAAACAGGTTGATGAAATCAGGAAATTTCTAAATCCATATTTGAGTTTTCCTGCTTTTATATTGGAAGAAAATCTTTTAAAAGAGTGAATGGAGCACTCATGCAGCAATGGAGTTATTTGACAAAGAAGATGGAACAAAAGATGCTTACAGAGGTGGTTCTCCTTATTGTACGCTCAATTATTTGTAGCTTATTTAACCCTCTTGTCACGATCCAACACTTGAATGGGTCTGACATGATTTGAGCCAGTTCCAAAAGGCTACAAAGACTCTCCCTCAACCTTAGCCGAAAATGCACTCTTTTTTGAAAAGGTCAGATAATTATGCCGCTCTAGTGTCGGGAACAACTTTCGGGCGTATTCGACATGAGAGAGAGTCATTGCCTTCCCCTCTCGCCCCAATATCAACTGAAATTTAATGCGAGGAGAGTCATGGTGACTAAAGAAACATTATCGACTGAGTTTCTCTTTTTGTTCCCCACTTTTGAGTCTAATTCCTACCTTCCAAAACTGGATGAGAAGAATTATGACATTATTTGTTCCCATACCACCCATGATGTACCACTCCATTCTTCAAAAGCTGGGTATTGTGTGTTGGATGAAAAGAGGGTGCTCTCTTTCGTCAGGGAATTGTTCCTCACCAAAGGTAACTGGGCGAAATCCCGCGCTACCCGAGGGGGGTGGCTACTACCTCTTTTAATCAAAGAGGCAAAGTAACCAGTCGGAAAATTTTTCTTTTCTCGTTATTGCAAAAAGACTCGAGACTTCATAGATGAAGACTTTTGGTGAGGAAACCTCAAGCTATACTTCAAGGGGGAGATACTGCCTCATTCCTAGTCTCCAAGCCTAAAAATAACAAACATCATTTATTCTTGACAGGTCCTTGAAATAGGAAGTTGAGGCAGCATTTGCAGATTGCTAAAAGGGCAACTTTACAGATCCAAACATTATAAAGGGGCGTGCATACCGGTTATTCCGAAATCATCCTATTTCTCAACCCTTAGACGCGATTTTTATTGAGCCCGGTAGTATCTTCAGGTTTAAATGATCACTTTTATCCTTTACAACTTACCACCAACACAAGCGTTATAAATCTACCGTAGACTCCGATCATGCGACAGAGGCGGTAAATGATTTGCATCAGGGCCGGACTGATTAAATTCAGCCCTAGAGAACCTCCTCCAATTGTATGGATCTGAGGGAAATCGAAATAGCCTGATGCCTGAACGGTAATGCGAGTGGAAGGAGGGAAGACAATCCTGTAAAAGTGTGAGCATCATTAAAGTACGCTCATCATGGAACATTCCTTATTTCCGATGGTACCTTATAGCGGATGTCATGTAACTGTTTCCATGTGCTCGACGCAAGGGTGATAACTGGGGGGCGACGGATATAACCCTCGTAGTAAGGGAGGAAGGAGGGATTAGGCCTACATCGTTGGGGGGGGGGGAGGGGGGAGGAGAAGTCCTCGTATTTATCACCAAAAGGTAACAGACAATGGCATTCAAAGACTGCCTGATGGTTATTATCAAAAAATGCACTCATCAGCCAGGCCAAAGTTCCAAGGAATGCAGATTTTTACCCAGTAGCAGCCAAACAATGAATACCACCGAGATCCATCGCAGACTGAATGTTACTAGACACAACCCTACGCAACCCTTTTTCTTGGGAACCACCTACAACTTATCAAAACATTCGAAGAAAGTTCTTTTCTTCTTCTTCTTCTTCTTCTTCTTCTTCTTCTCTTTTATGACATCGAAAGAGATCCTACTGCCAAACCTACCCGTGAGAAGCCCTCACTACAACGCTTCGTTGTTGTCCTGCAAAGATGTAGCGACAGTTTTCAATTGCTGAGGACAACTTTTTGGCATTCTCGGGGCACTCAGACGCGAATTGCGAGAAAGATAAAAGCAAAGTGTATTTAGCTGGTTGACAGTACCGTTTCAGAAAGGTGAAAGGTTTGATAACTGCTTCAGCTGTCAGAGTGGCATAAAATGAAGGCAGGTTTGAAGAACCTGCCAATATTGAAGTGAAAATCTAGCTGAAGGAAGACGTGAGTGCTGGATGTGCCTTTGGAAGGTGAATAGCATACGCATCGTGCCTGTAGCAATAAATCGTCTAGCAACTGAATGACTCTTGCTATTTTTGAGAAATCGAACTTGTGTGGTGAGTTCAGCCACGAGAGAATTGTGCATTGCTAAATTCTATTCGGTGTAGGCAAACTACCACGTGGGCACCTTTGGGGTTTAAACACGGTTACAAGATCGTGGTACAATAATCATAGATTATTCTAGAGACACGAAATCTTCTCCTCCAATCAAGGAGAGAGGACCTCCGAGTGATTTATCGCTAGGCAAAAGGGGGCGTTTAAACCGTCCAATTGTGGGTAGTAAGTTGTTCTGCTACTTTGTACACCCAGAGGCAGTAATGCAAGCAGGCAAGCAGGCAAGCAAACAAGCAGGCAAGCAAAGAAGTACACCGGATTAGACTTGCATTTGTTTCCTCATCCACTTAGGTTGTTGATCCGTTGGCAATTCGGTTAGTTACATAGGTTGGCGCCATGCACAGCTGTTACTAGTTTCCACTGCCCAGAAGCAAATAGAATTGGACAGACACTGAGGACAGATTTTTGACATTCAAGCCACCATCCCCACCTCCACCCTCGCCCTTCTCCTCCACCCCACCCATCATCTCTACGCCTCTGGGAAAACAAACAAATGCACACACGCACGCACGAACACAAACAGGCGAGAAGGTGGGCAGTGGGATAAGTTGGCCAACTAGTTGGCATAACCACACGTTCATTAGTGCTGGCCAGACTTAGCACTAACTGTCAAATTGTGCGTGTGCATACATATCTCCCTGTGTATGTGTGTATGTGTGTGTGTGTGTGTTTGCCTACCTGGTACACTGGGGCTCGTCAGAGTATGAAATGTTTCGTGTGACTGGAGGGAAGAAGGAAGTGGGGTTAGCTTGTAGGTGTTAATTTTGGACGCCTCTGGACCGTTCACCTCCCTGACCAATCTACTGTCTTCTTGTTTTGGAGGGAGGAAGGGGGCATAGGAAGGGTAAGAGGAAGGGGACTTTGGTAGGAGAAGCGGATTCATTTCGGCATTCACTGCTATGCTCTCTCCTTTTGCCCTGCAATTTAAGCAAATGAAGAACACAGCTCAGCTGTATGACAAAGGCAACTAAATCTGACCCTTGCCATAAACTCACTTGTCTCACATATACTTCTCAGTCATGTGTTGACCATCATTTTGAGCTGAGAACGTGGAGGTTAGAAACAAAATGGAGAAAAATGCAAGAAATGCAAGAAATTTTGTTGATCCGTAAATAATCTACGTCATAATTGCTGCTTGGGCTTCAATAAATGAACAATTGAAGCATAGAGGAATGGTTTGTAGATCAATCAAGCAACCAACTTCGAGCAGTTGACAAGTTCTCGGTCATGGATCGCACCTTCTTCATTTCCACGGTCTGTCGCTGAAGGTACTGCTGTTTGCTATTAGTCATCCACTTGTTGAATGGCAGCAATAACTTGAAAGTGTCTAAAATCAGTCGGAAGTCGTACTTAACTCCGTAGCGCGTCAGGCAGGTAGCGAAAAATTATCCCTGGAGAGACTTCTCACCGTTGATAGGGGGATCCTGATTTGCCTTTTCCTCCAATAACACCTCTCCAAATCCAAATAACGATCGTTGAGTTTCTCTGCAATTCGCGTTCGATAGCCACGTGCAGATGGGAAGCGTGTAGAAGGTGGAATGGAGGCACCAAGGATTTGTCTCGGTTGGTTATTATCAAAGAAAAAAAACTTTATTAACATAAAATAATCTTCCCACTCACCCCTCGCTATGATACATGTAAAGCTGTTTTGGGGTTTTGATTTTATGATTTTGATTTTTTAATGCAAGAAAGTATCAATGCTACCTTTGCTGCTTTCTCCTGCTTCCTCCTCCACTAACTTTTGCCATCAACCCTGAGACCTCGTTGTTAGGTTTAGTGGTTTCGCTCATCACTTTTTTGAAAGTGTTGCCTTACCGTTGGGCTGCAAATTGGTCCACTGCGTTGCGTCCCTTCTAAAGGGGATGTCCTTCAATGCCCAGATGTTTTGCCAAGAATGTCCTGCGTTCTTTCACTTGCCATCCTGAAGAGCTAGTCCCACTAAGAGCTATCTTTTGCCCTAAAGGTGTACAATCACCCAGCCAAGGACGGTGACTGCTTTTGAGAGAGCTTAGTGCCTTCAAAATTTTCCGCGACACGACCCGATTGCCCTTCCCCCGCTTGAATTGACATGCTACTGATGGAGCGATTAACTAAGCCAACTACCTCTCGTCAACTGACACATAAGGGAGCAATTTGGTTCGCGTGATTTCATTTAATAAGGTTTTTTTTATTTAAGTGCATCGATTGAGTTTGTCCGACTTCGATCTTGGCCGCTATTACTTTTAAACGAAATCACCGTTTTTGCTTCCAAAACCCGAAAAAAGTGCTAAGAACCAGGACCGCGGCTAATTTCCGATATTGGTGTAAGTTGCTCTATTGCTTTGGAATGAAAAACAACCTCTCGAAATTGGCGAAAAGCGACTCCTCTTCCCTCTATTTCCATTTCCTGACCATATTTTTCAATTTCTCCTCAAAGTACGTGACATCCAAGCTCGTACCTTCACTGAAAACTGTGGTGCTAGTAAATCGGTTTTGTTTGAGCCTGGCTACCAAGCTGAGTAAAAGATTTATCACCTTAGAGTCGAGGTAGCTGCAAATCTCGTACACTGATGTGGAGGGATCAACTTCCTGTCAAACCTTGGCTACCACGAGGAATTGCATGCGCATGGAGGGCGAATTCCCCTCCATCAAGATGTGTGCTGTGTGAAATGAAGGACTTGCAAGGAGTGCCGAGGTAGACTTATCGAAGAATTTGAGCGGTTCAATACACACTAGAACAGGCCGAATGTACAAACCAGATCTGCCCGCGCTCCAACTCAGCCGCGCTAAATTCGACAACACCCATGAACTCACTCATCGCACTACTAATATCAAATAAGTAAAGATAGGTGCCAACTCCAGTTTTAAGCATAGGAGGATCACCTCACGGCGCAAACTACCAATCTCACAACAGCCCCAACAACTCAGAAAAAGCCTTTTAAGTGTAAGCACAGAATAGAGCGTTGGTATATTGTAATAAGAAGCCATTTAAAGGCAATTCAGCGGTAATCACCACGAGGGAAAGATGACGGTTATGTTCAGGAGGTAAATTCCTGGTACTTAGCAAGGAGCAAATTATGGTAAATTCTGTAGTCCTCAGCCAAGAAGCAGCAGAATATGACGCGTTCGATCTGTAGGAATTAAAAGGAGAGCAGGAGTGTGAGACAAACAATCCATGGAACATCCAGCTTTGCGGTTTGTCACCTTCACAGAGTAACTGGTATGAGAAATTCCCTTCTTAATTTGGTGGATTTGCTTGCCCTTGAAACTGAGCCGTTAAACATAACGGACCTAAGCTGATATCAAAACCTACAAACAAGAGGTTGCAAAAACACAAATCGCCCAGTCCTATATTCCGTATTCTTAAACCATTCCTTCATCTACCATCCATCCCCTTGTCCACCCATTACCATGGAATGATACAGGTGAATGGACGGAGCCAGAGGGGATGCATTCAAACGGACAACTGGAAGCCTGGATACGGGATTGACAGGCGAATGGACACAGAAGTGGGCAAACGGAACTAGAACAGACGGGTTTCCGTTGCATCAATGAATAGCACAGTCGAATGGGCAGATGGTCTGACGCCGTACACAGGGTCTTTTCTGCATTCATCCTTCCCCATTTAAACAACAAAGTACTCACATCATCATGCTTCTCCAGGTAGTCCCACACCGTCTTCAGAGCGATTTTAGCAGCTGGAGCGTTTGGAAAGCCTACAATGACGATGTGGAGACAATTCATGCAAAATGCGTATCAAACCTACCATATATTCCGGTGGCAATGCATGGAAAGGCCACACTCTTGATACCATTCTCGGTGCACAATCTCATCGCGGTGTCGTAGCAGCAGCGCAGGGCTTCAGCGCTTCCATTCGACGGTCCCACGCAGTGAATGACATCTGTCAACGATGCACATTGTTAAAAAAGCAAGAGTAAATTTCGCCCAACACAGCCTACTTTTACGGCAACTTAGGTAGCGGAATTAGAGGATGGAGACAAAATCTCCCCTAGCGTTAATGAATGAAGGGACGATAAACAGGCGAATGCAACCATGAATGGATGCGAGGACGTAGGAAGAATGAATTGAAAATTGAATAGATGGAAGAACAGGCAACTCTAACTGGATGAGTTCATCAGTGGCGAGGAATAAAAAGGAACATATGGAAGAACGATGGATGGATAGGATGGTTCTGAATCTAAGGGAGGGGTTATCGGCAAAAGGAAAAATCTAGGATGGATGGATGCGCGAAGGGTGTAGTCGATGGATGGTAAAATGAGCTAAAGTTGGATGGGATCAGGACGAATGAATGCAAGCGACGAAATGACCAAAAACACGCTGAAAGGGGGACGTAATAGTGGTGAATTAACACGTCGATGGAGACCCAGAGAAAGGAGGTGATTCGGTTGTAACACCCAGTAAACATATCGTACACTTGGCGGGTAAATTATATCCTCCCGTAATTTTGGCCGATCCAACCGCACAGCCTCCAAGACCACGACACTCTTCCAGCAGTCCCGGACCCGCGGCACGATGGATTGCGCCATCCACGCCACCACCACCCAGCAACGACGAATTAGCCGCGTTGACAATGGCGTCCACCGCCAACCTCGTTATGTCGCCAGTGATGAAGCTCAGGCGCTGAAACATGCGACCTTCGTAGGGACTATCTCGTTGCTCTACAGCGAAGAAAGCAATCAGTTCCTGTCAGGAGACCAGCCAACTTCACCACCACCATCACGTCTCCAACGCTCCCAATTTCCCTTTTGAGAGGGTTCAGTCATAAATGCCTGACAAGGATTCCTCACTAACCTTTGAGATCTGCTGGAACTATGGCTGACTAGCGTGTTGCAAACGATTTGAGTGAATTTAACACACTAAGACAGATGGAGTGGGGTTTCAATCACAAGAAGGCAACTACACTTGGTAGCCTTTGATCACTTGTGTCGTCTCAATGTTGGACGAACCGCAAAAAAGGGCGTGCTGAAAGAAAGCCAGAATAAATATTCACACAGCAGTTTCAAGGCAGGACAGGAAAGCCCATGAGGATTACTTGATTTGCCTCCCACATAAAAGTCGATGGAAAGAAACGCCTTCGTGAGGCGAGTAGAGTGAATGGTTACTGAAAAGAGTCACTCGAACTTAAGGAGCGCAGACCAAGTACGGATGCCGGAGACGACGCCATCAAGTACGTGGATCGGAAAGGTCAACAGATATTATAAAAGTAGCGTTCCGGGATTCTGATTAATGCAACTCAACAGCTGAAGGATAATATAGGAACCTTTAGCAGTTCCCATCCGGCAACAAGCACCCCAAATGCATCAACATCAGACGACAGCGATGGGCTTCGAGGACTACCAATTGCTTTCTCACCTTCATTACACAAGTTTCTACGACCTATCACTCGTTCTGTGTTGCCTGCTAATTTACCGACTTAGAAAGGAAAATCGCACCTTTGCCTTAGCATTACAACTCGCGTGATTTGAGCGAGCATACTGTCAGTTACCCCCAGGCCAACTGCTTACTTCCCCAAACCACGTCGCGTTTCTTCAAATGTTCCCTCCATGACACAGCCATAATTGCACACTTGGAGTTGCTAACCCACCGATGGCCAAACTGCTGCACCAAAGATCTACACTCTCAATACCACCCGGCACAAGTGAATGGTGTACAAAACCCATTTTCGTGATAAAGAAGCCCAACTACTCCATTTCACTGTTCAGCAACGCATACCCCAGACGGCACACTCAAAGGCCTACCAGTAGGAAGACTGCATAGGATGTGGTGTAGGAAGGAAGGAAGGCAGCACCGCATCCTTAATCTCGACTTCATTATCATCATCTTCCGTGTTCTCCTGGTAAGGTGTCCACAGCTTAAGTAGCGACCCACCAGATTTCTTGAATTTTACATCGGACGAGTGGCCGACTATAAGCGAAATGGACTAGGAAAGTGTGAAATCTGGGTGAAGCAAAAACGGAAACGCCCAGAACCAGCTACGATTGTTTACCTCTGGGCGACACAAGCAGAATAAGCAACAACAAAACAGGGTTTGCATCCAGGTGGTGACCCATCGAAAAGCAATCACATACTGCGTAAGTTAATGCAACTAATACAAAATGTTTTAAAGAGCTTCCACCAGTCATCTGTTCTTTATTAGGGGAAGTCCAAGCGGACTTACCCAGTTATCTCACGAACTTTTACGGCATTCTAACAGAAAAGGTAACTTGATGCCCAGCAAGAGTAGGTTTCTCTATAGATCGAAAAATTACATATTCGGGTAAAACCGGCGCAAAGTACAAGATCTCTTTTAGTGCTTTAGAAGCACAAATTAGTACTAAATATTCTTTAGTACTCTTCAAGGGTGTCTTTCGATAAAGTCGATAGCAGATAACAATGGAGCAAAGAGACATAACTGAAGAGTGGGACAAATTCAAACCACAACTCAGACTTCGTATTTATGTAGGGGGCCGTCTGATTTGGAAAAGGATTCCGCACAGGGAAAGATAGAAGGCGAATACCACTCATAGTTAATCACAGATTGCCAGACGAATTTACAACAGCTAACTTTATCGCATTTGCGAAAATTACTCACTTTTAAATAAATCTTCACATGAAGGAATATCCGCCAGAGTCGTCATTTTGTACACACCGAATTGAAATGACCCTAACGAATGAACCAAATCGTAAACCACTCCATAAGGCATTACTCAGTGGATCATTTATTGGTTGGTCGGGTAAAATGAATCCTGTTGTAAAAATTTTCCGAAAATACATGTCATCAAAATTGTTGTGACCCACTTACATAACTGATATAGGCCAACTACACCCCTGTTCTGTCGACATTAAACACAGTCGAACGCAGCTTTTGAAGTGCTAGAGCTTCAAGTTAGGAAATAATGCGTCCTTTTTTACAAAATTGTGCTACTAAAATGTGTTTGAAGCGCTCTGAGACCACCATTAATACAAAAGAAGGCATACTAATTGGACGGAATGCATAATTTCGGCAAGCAGAAAGGAATAGGAGCTTCCGGCGTGTATCAGAGGCCAGCCCAGCCCACAAAGGCCACATGACCTGCCTAGCTATCGTACCCAAGCCAGAAGTCGAATGAACAGTAATGTGCTACTGTGTTTGCTAAACGCAAGATTGCCATCGATGCTATGCAGTGCGTGAAAATAACCGGACTGCAAACTCATGAAGAAGTGACGGTAGGTTTATCGTCACGAGGCTTCCTTGGAGGTAAAAGAAGGCGTGGTACTTGGCGGGAATATATATTCTGGGAACAGGGAAATTGGGGGTTTATGGTGCGGCCCGAGGGCCGACCAACCGGCTAGTACAATAAGACCACTTAAGTGACCGAAACCGATAGTTCGAAGAAGCAAAGTATTACAGTGGAAACCAAGCTCTTTTTTATGCAATCGATAATTTTAATCATGGAAAACAATACAAGCTGTTTCCGACGATTCCCATTGGATTGGTGTTATACTGTGTTTTTTGATGGTCGTGTTTCGGTTTAGCCAATCATGTCTACACTGAAGGTCGGTCACGTTCCTTGTCGCGGATGCCTGTTTTATTTTGTCCGGTGTGTGACTCTCTGCTCTCAATTGAGGAATCTTCTCATTGTCTTGCGCTAAATTGCACTGATCCAAGCTGTGCGTATCAGTGGTTTGTGACCTCTCCCATAGTCCAGGATCACATTCCGCATGCTGATTTAAGATTGCGACTTGAAGAAGATGCAGTTTTCTCCACTGCTGATGCCTACAGTTCTTCCGCCCAGATCGAGGAAAAGTGTCCGAAGTGTGGACACAATCGAGCGTATTTCGTTCAGATGCAGACCCGTTCGGCGGATGAACCAAGCACCACTAAATATTCATGCATGAAATGTCTGCATGTTTGGACAGAAAATTGAACTTTGTACAGCAATTTTTTGACAGAATACTATTGTTTTTCATCGCTTTTATTCCGACTGCTTCATGGTTCTTTGATTACTTTGAAGGGTGTTGGTTGACCTTTTATCATGCCTAAGCTTTGTTTATGCGGCTAGCCTTTGACATAACAGAATTTTGGGTTAAATTGATTTTAGATTTATTAAGTAAAGATGGGAATCGGTACTGACCAGATGTGCCATGCATTCGATAAAGCGAGTTTGCGTTTACTTTCTTGCTCCCAGGACCTCTGAGGTAAGCCAACTGCCATAATTTGAAGACTATGCAATCTTACCATAGTGTTTGAGGTTTTGAGTGTTTGTTATTTTCTTTTTCTTCTTCTTCAAAGTGAGCATGCATCACTTCCATGACCTACTGACTGAAGTGTGGAAATGGAGGTCACGTATGTGATCTTGGCGGCGCAGTTGCCAAGTGTCTTCGCTCCGTCTTTCGTCTTTAAAACCAAAATGAGGTCGAATTCCCTATTCTTAGTAAAATGCACATTAACTTGGCTTTTGAGCTAAAAACCTTTAGAGAATATCAAAGAATTAGTAAAGGTTGCTTCTAGCGACTTCAATGGCTTTAAATTCAACGTGCAGTCTGTAGATGTATTTGAGGCTTTTTGTGAGGAGAGCTAGTAGTGAATGTTATTGACACAAATATCAAGGAAAGGTGGTGGCTCACCACCTTAAAGTTGAGGACGTTTCACCAGGGGAACATGGGAGGTAATGATGGAATCCATGTCGAAGACGAAGTGATGCTTTCTTCTCACCTTCCCTATCTCATATCCTAGAGTTTGGCATGAGGTCTTCTAACCAGTAGGTCTTGCACGTTATCTGCAGTACGTTGTGTCGGGCAGTGAGACTAATTATTTGGGATTCTTTACCATGAGGAATGAGTCTTCTTGTACGCCCTTGATTCGCGTCAGGTGGTGTTGAGCGTGCAGATCTCAGGTGTAGTTGTTGTTTTGAGCTCGGTAGATGAACGGTTTAAAGTGAACAATTGTGTAATACAGTGGACAAATGCATAAGGGTGGGTTGGTCTGGGAAGGGAGCATCCCACTTGGGCTAGCTGATTATATGTCCTTTCGCATAGCGTCAGTCGGAACGCAAAAGTAAATATGCGTTTTCTTATCACAACTCGATCAGTCAGCAGGTAATTTCTAGATGCACGGAGGGTAATCGCAGCGTATGTAACAAGATTCAGGCTTCCTTAACAATGTGCATCGTTGACGGATGCATTTATTGCTTGGCACCATCAAATAGAAGCGCTGAGGCACAACGCCCATGCTACGACACCATGATGAGAGTGTGCATTGCCACTGGCATACACGGTGAAATACTCCAACATTGCCGTTCTAGGCACCAGCTGCTCAAATCGCAGAAGAGATCCTACCTACGGCATTTAACTATCTGCCCCTTCAACTGTGCTATTCATTGATGCAACGAAAACCCACCCGTTCTGGTTCCATTTACCCACCTGTGTCCATTCGCCTGTCAACCCCGTGTCCAGGCTTCCAGTTGTCTGTTCATTGAATGGACTCCATACACTCATCCATTTATCCATGTGGGGTTGGTAGACAGTCAGTAGCTTGTGGTCCTAACACAGGTCTGGCATGTGTCATGGTTCATTTTCAAGATAATTAAGGTAATCAACCTGATTAAGAAGGGAATTTCTTCAAATAAGCAGCACATTGAAGGTGATAAACCACTAAGCTGAGTACCACATGGGTTGGTTGTTTCTCGCATTGCGGCAGATCGCATTACGTCGCTTCTTACTTGTGGAGCACGGAGTTTACTCGTCATGTTCCAAGCAGTTAGTTTCTCAGCATTATCCTTCACTCGTTGGGTAGGCCATGCTACTTTGATCACGGATCGTGTTAAATGGTTAGTCGAATCACGCAATCAGGTGTGTGGTGTTCTTTCGTGACTCATCTAACTTCCAACGCATCTTTACAACTGAGGTGACCCAGTTCAGTAGTGAAGACAAGCTCAAATAAAAGCTAATCTGATGAATAGGCAAGAGTGCACAAATAGAAATCAGCTGAGAGCACAAGGAGGGTCAATGTACTGGTGACGGATCGCCACAAAAGGTCGGAAAAGCGATTTGTATGAGGCTGCAAAAGCATCATCCAGTCAACTAACTGATAAAGCGTTTGACGTCTCGCCAACAAGAAACACTGCCCATTGTCGGATGGTGAAGCCTGACCAAATGGAAGTACGACCGTTCACTTCGAGAACTTACAATGCATACAATATTCAAACATCTCACTGATCACTCTTCCTGGCGTCTTCTCCTGCGCACACCATCAAAAGCTGTTCCGCTCACCTACACACCACTACCGTCCCATCGACTTGATCTGTGACATATGTGCCTGCCATCAGCAGTGGGAGATACTTGCCACCCTTCATTCCTACTGGTCCTGAAGGAGAAACCTTAATCGATGACCAAGATCAAAATGTCCATTTAATTTTAGCGCTCTCCGCAGATCACTGGTACCAAAAAGTAGGAATGCATCCCGGCTAAAACTAATCGCGATCTCAGAGCTATTTAATTATTTGATACAGAGGACACAACTGACAATCGTGTTTGAGGAATGCATGCCACGACTTCAGCGCAATTCGGGAAGTTAAAGACTCGATTCACGATAATAATCTACCACTTCCCACATTGTTGAAAAAAAAGTCATCCAGCGATTATCCTCAAATCCCAGTAGCCAAAGAAAGTAGAATTGTGACAGACATTAGTCTTCATCATCTTCCTCCTCAGCCTGGTCCAACCAATCCATGAAGGGCTTAATGTTCTCTCGCAACTGTCGGCAGCCAGAAGCCATTTCATCGTCCAGCAGAAGGGGCGACGATGCCACCCACTCCCTAATCACCTCCTCCGACACCAAGTCGACGTCGTACAAACAGGGAAGCACCCACCTTGCAGCTTCCATTACAACGGGTTGGTAGCAGGCCTGGTCCTCAATCGCTTGCAGACAGTAGGACGCACACTTTGTCGAACTGAAGACGTACTTTTCAAGTACTAGGACGAAATGGGCAAGAATTTTCTTGAAAGCAAGTGCCAAGGCAGCGGGATCACTGCTTTGTATCGATGCCGACGCCAAAGCAAGGAGGGCCTTCACAAACAAGAAAGCCAGATCCTCCAGGGAAATGTTGTAGGCGTGTTTGAGAGAATTCACCTCAAGCATCACTACATCGGACGGCTGGTTCAACTCCAGGCTACGACTGAGGGTCTTCTGCAACTCCTGGATGAGAAACTCGTCATCCGCGTCTTCTGGTTCGCCATCACGAGCGCCACAAACGTCTAAATTAGCACTAGCGCCTCCGATGCCAGCCTCACTCTCTGGATCGGCACTAAATACACCAAAGCTACGCTGCCGTGAGAAGCTGGTTTCGCTGTCATCAAGCTGTGAGGAGACCGATACCTGCCCCCAGTTGGCACGCCAAAGCACCACATCCTTGTAACCTACGCTTCCAGCATCCGAGTCTGCAATAGCCTCATCCCCTTCCTCTTCCATAAATGACACCTACAAGTAGAAGGGAAGCGATGATTCGTGTCCCCTTCACCCTAATTCAGAGAGGATAGCGCACTCACCAATACACATCGCTGCGTGTAAAATTATCTGATTTCTCGTTCAGAAAGTAAAATAGACATTCAAGCTATACACCTACCTTGGATCGGGAAACTTCCACACGTTTAATAACTGTCCAGTCGCGTTCCTCACCCTCTTCAGATGCGACAATAATACTCTCAGGAGGAAGGTTGAGTCCAGGCTCTGCTGCAATGCACATACGTCCTAAATGCCCACTGTCCTCCTTTTTTACCCCTTCCCTCGGCACGCCGACAAAACAACGAGGTCCCAAATGAACCTTGTCGTGAATACAGGCTCCAGAACAGAGCCAAGACTGATCAACGTGGACATTAGCGCCAATGTGAACGTTAGAAAGGGCAACCACTCCACTGAGATGCGAGTTCCTTCCCACCGTGCAGTTATCACCCAAAACGGTATCAGTGAGCACAACACCACGCTCAAGGCGACAGTGCTCTCCAACCAAACAGGCGCCAATTAGGCTCGCTTTGGGATCAATTGTTGCACTACGTGATACAAAACACGTTGGTGCAATGGCCAGAGGACTGGTGGTTGTTGCTGTGCATTCCACACCTTCTAGTAAACGCGAAAATGGCTCCATGACAAGGTAGTTAGGCGGGTGTACTCGAGTGCTACCCAAACGGGTAAGAAAGTAGGGTGTTACACGTAAGAGGTAGCTGAGACATGGTGCAACAGGGACGATTATTTGAGAGGGAAGAGCAAACTGAATAGTTACAATGTACCCCATGATTTCCTCGTTGGTTATCATTCCATTGACGAGATCGTCAACTGAGTCATAGTCGAAGTTATCCTAGAAAAATGGAAAAACAAGGACTCCCAACGAAATGCAGCAGTGTCTTTCCTTTTGAACTAATTAAACCAACCTGAAAGAGGGGAGGAATGTGGGAACTACAAATGAGAACACGAGTGTCGAGTAGGTTAGATCGGATGGAGATTGCGTTTTTTGCCTTATTTGCAGAAAAAACGGCCTCAGTCGCGAAAATTGCGGGCATATCGCGGTTCTGACGGAACACCTGTATTACTTTTCTATCAGGACTCGTGTAAACAACAGTGCAGCGTTCATCTTCTGGAGATGAGAAGGGCGGTAGAGTGGTGTAGATGAGATCAATTGCCAGCGAACTGGAATTCTTACGGCGTTCCTTAAAATCATTGAGAAGAGAGATCAACGAAACATCAGAAACGAGATCAGCGGGAAGACAAACGAATTCTTCAACCCCTCGAAGCAGCTGATTGCACTCAATGTTGCGCATTACTTCGCCCAAACCTCGACTGCCATTACCGTTGAAAACAACGATCCTCAAAAGAGGAAAACGTTTGGTATAGTGGCTTGCGTCGACAAATTTTTGTATCTTGTGGGCGTCGCGGCATGCGTAGATTACGATGTTTCGGAAACCATCCCTGATCAGACAAGAAATAGAAATGTGAAGGAGGGGGACATTTGCAAGAGGCAGTAAAGAGTGAGGCGTCCACTGAGTGATGGGCTCAAACCTCTCCGCCATGTCCTCAGCAATGATCACAGCAGTTAAAGGAACTTCCTCCTCCTTAAAGACTGAAACAAGGGCCTTCGAGGGCGCCTTCTTTCCCTTAGGTGACATTTCCGATCTGAAAATCAAACTTCAATGTAAAGAGAATCGCCATACCAAAGAATCAAGGAATAGACGCTTTTATCGATTTATCCAGGATGTCCAGATCAAAAAAGTGGGGGATGAACCCATTTTCCATGAAGAAAATCATTACGAACAGACACGTGGAAATGCAAAAACCATTGCTTAAAAAAAGAACAAAACTAGACTGTGGAAGAACGAAATAATTTGAGTTAACGACGCGCACTACAAAAAGCAGTACCGCAACGGACACCAACTCCCGCACGAGTCAACGGAGCACCCAAAGAAACCGCCTCTCGCAGAGATTCACAAGACCTTTTTAATCGTAATGAATTCCGTGAGAAACAGCGCTAGGTCCAAAGTTTCCATTAAAATAAACAAAATCCATACTTAAGTGAAGTAATATTTAAATAATATATATAAAAGCCTCTAACAATGCGACCCATATTGTTAAGCAATCTTTAATATTGCCCGACAAGGGAAATGGCGATAAAAAAACTTCAAAACCAGAAATCAGTCACCAAACTTTTGTACTCTGTGCATAACAATTTCAAACAGCTAAGCAAACACATGATTCAAATAAAGGCATTGTGTAATACTTTGTTTGTTCGAACTGCCGGTTTCGGTCACTTGGACAGCAATGTTGTACTAGCCGGTTGGTCGGCCTCCTGACCGTGCCAACGGTCCCGAGCCTTCTGGTTCCGGAATATACATTCTGCCCTAGCAATATGCCTTCTTTTACCCTAAGGGAAGTCTCGGGACGCTACATTGCTGGCACCAGAAAGCGGACCCGAATTTGATTGATTTCTGTCCTGCTTCATACCGTCTCCGGCAAGCTTTGGCGGTGTGAATGAAGTGCATGTGCTACGGATGGGAGAATCCCTTACATTCCCTAAGTAAAGGGCTGAGATCGACGTCCATCTTCGGCACCTCCCTCGCCCCCGTGTTCTGTAAGGCAGCTATTAACAGCTGAGGCGATACTAGCCGTGAACTCCAAGTCCAGTAGAACTATCAAGAGGGATCAGCGACGTTGTGGTCAAGCATCCCCCGTTGGCTCTCTCTCCTGTTCTTGGGCAACTCTCTTCCCTTCGCCGAAATGTGTGTTAACAGATGTAGAATGTGCAGGACGCTATTCGGTAGCATCGTTTTATGCTTTGCACACTTGGATTGCATGCATTTTGTTCCCATGAGGTCCAATCGCCCCATTTGCTCAGGGTTCTACGATACCCTCGCGTTTCTTCTACGGCATCAAAAAAGTCCGGAATCACAATATATGCTGCGTGTGTCTCGACCCATTGGAAGCTTGGATTCGTGCCCCCATCTTTCATTGGGCCACGTTATCGTGGGAGAGGAGGACTAAGAAATACGTGTTTGCTGCACTGAGTGCTACGCGGAATTGATGGCACTACAAGAAGACATGCGCTCGAGTCTCGATGATTGGCACGGTTGGCTCGTGGGTGTATCTTGCAGCACTGATTACGTTGTGATGGCTGACACGGGAGGTTGACTAGGGGAGCGTCGGGGACGACGCTTTGTTTGTTTAAACTGCTAGTTGGGTGGCCCTGTTGTATTAGCCGGTTGGCCGGCCTCTAGGCCGTGCCAACAGCCCTAAGCCCTCTGGTTTCGGAATATATATTCTGCTCTAGTAATATGAATTCTTTTACCTTAAGGAAGGTCTCGGAGCGCTATATCACACAAATGCTATTTATGAATCCATTGCATAATAACACCATATCCATGTCACCTAGCTTCGCCATTTTAATATCACTAATTTCATTTATCATCACAATTCTTGCATACTATTCTCTTGGCATCTTTACGCATTTAAAGCAAATTACGTTCGGGAAGTAAAAACTTCTAAAATTTCCTGTTTATTTACTTTAATTTTTCGCACAAGTCACGTGCTGCGTGTGTCTCGACCCATTGGAAGCTTGGATTCGTGCCCCCATCTTTCATTGGGCCACGTTATCGTGGGAGAGGAGGACTAAGAAATACGTGTTTGCTGCACCGAGTGCTACGCGGAATTGATGGCACTACAAGAAGACATGCGCTCGAGTCTCGATGATTGGCACGGTTAGCTCGTGGGTGTATCTTGCAGCACTGATTACGTTGTGATGGCTGACACTAGGCTGTGAAATGCTTTGTTTGTTCGAACTGCCGATTTCGGTTACTTGGGTGGCCATATTGTACTAGCCGGTTGGCTGATCCCCGAGCCGTGCCAACAGCTTTCAAGCCCTCCGTTTCTAGAATGCATACTCTGCGTTGGTACAATGCCTTCTTCTACCTTGGGAGAGGCATTGGGACGCTGCATGTCGGTCTTGCCAGTAATCCCAGACGCTAGCGTGCATGAAATATTTTGCCGGGTAAATCCATGTCTTTTTACGCCTTTAGGGAATTAAATGACTGGAACATCCACTTTCTCCGAATGTGCTTAGTAGACTAGTCGCGGGAGGACAATTTGGACCTGACGTGGACACTTGTTGCAAATACTTCAACTCCTCTATCGCCCACTCCTCCTCTGCTTATACTAAAGATATCGAAAAACATCCAATCCTACTATGGCAGGGGTGTGGAAAGGGAAGAGGAATAACGAGAAGATTTCTCTATAACGATGCGTAAAATACATCTGGGTTTTTCTTACTTACAATGTTGTAGCGTCCCGAGGCTCCCCTTAAGGTAAAAGAAGGCGCAGTACTAGGGCAGAATATATATATTCCGGGAACAGAGGACTTGGGGGCTGTTGGCACGGCCCGGAGGCTGACCAACCGGCTGGAACAAGATGGCCACCCGAGTGACCTAAACCGGTAGTTCGAACAAACAAAGTATAACAATGCGACATTAGAAAACTAAGATAGTGCCTATTTACACAAAATTTGCAACCTAGATAAAAGAACTCAACTAGGTGCTCA
This sequence comes from Taenia multiceps, assembly GCA_001923025.3. NCBI lineage: Eukaryota > Metazoa > Platyhelminthes > Cestoda > Cyclophyllidea > Taeniidae > Taenia > Taenia multiceps. The sequence goes on along the minus strand of CM010311.1, from coordinate 64,055,486 downwards.
TGAGGAAGTTAATATACAACAAGTCTACGCATTTTGTAGCTTATGAATCCTATATCAAACAGTGGTTTTACAAAATTCACTACGTGCTATCACAAAAGTTTCTAGTATGCAAGCAAATATAGGATTTGCTCGCGTTTTGAAAACCTACGGTACATGCTACTTCAGGGGACTTTGTTTTGTTCCACTGATTGAATTCGAGGATGACTGCTTTTGACGGCGCCACAATTGTGTGCTGGTGGTCTGCTGGTCTTTTTCATCTTTGTTCATATTTCGTGTTCTACTGAGAGAAGCAGTCATTTGTGTCTTTGTTCAAGTTGAATAGAAATTTCGCGTTACTTCTTTGGCAGTATGCCCAAGGTTGCTGGTGCGAACGCCTTTACCGACCTCCAAAATCTTGGGATAATTAGTAGTGAAGATCCTACGCAGTTGTTTGCAGACCTGTCTCAAATAGGGGCGGGGAATTTCGGAGTGGTTTATCGGGTATGTCTTGCTTTAGAAATAATCTTTAGGCCACCACGGTTGAGACCGGCGAAGTAGTTGCAATTAAAAAACTGAAGTATGATTCAAAACGGAAAGTTTCCTTGGAAGACTTAAAGGATATGCGAAGGGAGATAGAGTTCATCAAGCGCATCGACCATAAGAATTGTGTTCAGTGCCGTGGTTGCTACATTGATCAACAGGTTCCTTGGGTACGTCGTTGTTTTTTTGCTCATTCTCCCCTTCAAGATCGTTATGGAATATTGTCTTGGCTCCGTCGCTGATATTCTCAAAGTTCAAAGACATCCCCTAAAAGAGTGTGAAATCTCCTGCATTGTTAGAGAAGTGCTCACTGGTCTTGTCTACATCCACTCAAAAAATTTCATCCACCGTGACATCAAGGCTGCGAACATCTTATTTACCGAAAGCGGTGGGGTAAAAGTTGGCGATTTCGGATCAGTAAGCTTCAAAAGCCCCGCAAATAGCTTTGTTGGAACGCCTTACTGGATTGCTCCCGAAGTGATCCTCGCCATGGAAAGTGGTCTCTACGACTGGCGTGTTGATGTGTGGTCTTTGGGAATCACTTGTATAGAAATGGGTGAGTTTGGTCTGAAACAGCTTTTTGTTCCTTGTTTTTTGAATGTTGGTTTACTGACTATCTGTTTTATCTAGCGGAACTGAAGCCGCCATACATGGAATACGCCAATACAATGGCAGCTCTCTACCAGATAGCATTGAACCCCGCTCCCACTCTGCGAGAAGCTAACTGGACCTCAGACTTCTATGAATTCGTGGATTTTGTTTTGAAGAAGAACGTGAGTAATACTGTCTCTGTACTCTGACGCCTCCTGATGCTTGAGTCGAGTGCTCTGGTGTAAGGTCTCATCCTTTATTAGTTTTGATGGCGTCATCCTGCACTCTTGTGAGTGTGGTTATGTGTGCAGAGGTGTTTCCTCTGGCTACGCATCTGTGTGTGAATGGGTACGCATTCTAATATAGCACTTTTTAGAAAAATGTGTTGATTTTCAGCGTTGTCAACCTGTGGATAATTTGTTTGGGCGGCAAATGTGCTTAATACTCTTGGCCTAAAAGTAGGATCACATTCAATTTTTGTGACTTGAGGTCAAGGCGTAAACAAAGTGTCTGAGTGGTGGGAGCGATAAAAGTAGAGTGGATTTTTCTGAAGGTAGACGCGCCTCACACGTATGAGTCAAGAGTGGAGTTGTTTGATCTTATGATTCCGGCTTATTTTGTATGATTTTACCATGCTCTTCTTGTGTTTCATCCAGTATGCATACACAAAGGATGCTTGTACAATTTGCGCTGTTGTTCATATGTGCGTTTGCACACGAAAGATCGAGGTTTGTTTCTTTGTGCGTGTGTATTTGTGCACACACTTTTTGTGCAGCTGATTATTCGAGAGAAAAGCCCTCCCTCGTTTTTTTCCCTCCTCCACTGATCAATGAAGCAACAAGGCTAGCAACGAAGGGTTTGCTCATAACCTGTTTTAAGTGTTTGCGTGGGATGTAACAACCTAGTCCCAATCTTTCTGCGAGGTTGTTCAGTTTTTGCGTGTGTCATTCAGCGCATCTAAACTCACACGGTGGTAGTATGAATGGATAGAATTCCAGACTTGAACCCCATCCAATTTCGCTAATTAGTGTTGAAGCCAGCTCACGCTTTTCACCCACCAATCCCTGGATCGAGAGGGCGCTGTTTTGCGTGTTTTAGCATGAGCTAGTATGCAGCCTGACTAAACAGTAGTTTGATGGTGCCGGAGATGTGCGGATTGATACAATTCTTCCCCCTGATACTTGGTTCACAGGCATGACTCCCGCCTCCTTCCACCCAAGCCTCATCATTAACAGCAGCGTCAGGAGAATGAATGAATGAATAAATCGGGAATAAATGAATGAGTGAATGAATGCGGTTTTGTAAGTGTGCCTACGTGCCTCTGCTTGTGCGCTAGTGTGTGTGTGTGTGTGCGCTAGTGTGTGTGTGTGTGTGCGCTAGTGTGTGTGTGTGTGTGTGTGTGTGTGTGTGTGTCAATGTTTTCCTGTCTGCTTTCTCGCGTGCTTACCCGGTTATGTGTACGTGTGTTGTGCAGGGTCTATTACCGTTTAGTGCCGCTGTTTCTCGTTCCATCCTGCCCTTTTTTATTCAATTTAATCCATTTTTGCTATTGTGTGTGCAAATTGATCGATTTTTAGCTTTATCATCCGCTTCAACAAAGATGGTGGTCAATTGAGTCATCCTGGTGCTGAAATTTCTTCATTGATCACATCAACGAAAATTGGCCAGCTTTTCTTATTTGAGGTGCCATTTATCCGAGTCATTAACTATTGCCGTGGAATGCGCTAATGTTAGAATGTGTGAAAAGGGAGTACGCTAGCCACCAACCCTGTTAGCTACTTGTACGGTTTTGAGGTAGATTTGCTCCCTCCCTCATCATCGGACTCGGGAACATTCACGTGATGAAGGTTTGGAGGATTGTAACCATGTCATCCCTCCTCTCTATTCAAATTCACGTTTGAAAGGGGTGAAAGCCAATTGTTTATCTGGCCTTTTTATTACAAATCCATTTACGACTAATTTACTAGTTGGGTCAATCACTCAATTGCATTAAATAGCTTAATTGTTTCGGATCCATGTTGGAATCTCAATTCTGAATCTGCCTCTTGGTGCCACCAACCCACGCATCGTTTGAGGCGGGCGTGGTTTCGAGTTCGTCTTCACAGTCCACTTTGTATCGGCTCCCTTTTGGCGCAGAAGGCGATTTGTTTTGTGATCGAGACTGATGAATCGCTAAAAAGAATTTACACTATCCACGTTCTAACCACATCCTTGAGGAATGGCTGCTCTAAGACTAGCAAACTGCAACTGTTTTGGCTCTCATGTGATCACTGTACTGTTTCATTGCTGTACTTTAAAAAATTATGCAATCTAGACATCTAACGGTCGATTATCATGAAATTTTTAGCCTGACGAGCGTCCAACTTCGGCTGAGGCTCTAAATCATCGTTTCTGTTCCTCCATTCGGAACCCCACCCCAGTTCTGTACGATCTTGTTCAACGTGGGATGGCCAACGCTACAGAGAGTAACCAAGTTCGTCCGAAGTTTAAAAAACTCCACGAAAACAGCACCGACGGTGGTAGCGGTGGTGATGCTGTCGTGAATTCACCGGCCCGCAATGGGGCTATGCGTCGTCATCCACTGCGACGGGACACTAGCTACGATGGGGAGAGCCAATCCACTGCTGACGGTGCTGTAAGTTGCAGGTTTATCCGTGCATCCCTCTGCTGTCCTCCTTCTTGAATATCTGACCTCCTCATTCACTTAGTGTGTGCGTGTGCGTGTGTGCCTCATCTTTTACTTCCCATCCTCTTTCCTCCCATCTACAGATTATGCAATTAGTGATGGAGCTACGTCACTGCACACAGAGGGGGTAGGTCTCAGGTCCCAATCCTCCATAACGCATCCCTCCCCTACCTCGTCTCCCCCTTTTTTTCACCCATCCAAAAACACGAGGGCTAGGCCTACCATTGCTCTATCGGACTGGTTGGTGTCTGTCTGCGTCTGGAGGATCCTCCTCTCCTTTCCCCAGTTCTAATAGCCAGCATCCTCATATAGCTGCATTTTTCCGGCTTTTTTGATAGCATAACTTGAAATTTGGCGCTAACACTTGTGGCCTCTCTCTTTCCCGAAAAAAATTGGCTCTAGGCGTGTCGAGTCGATACTGCTAGAGCTGACATACTGTACTGTTGTTTCCCATGAGTTTCATGAAGCCTCTTCATTGTTTTGAGTGTGTAGGGTCGATTTCGCTCTGATTCTGCTAACCTGATGGCATTTCGCGCATTTTTAAGCCATTGTGAGGTTATGGGTATGGTGTAAAGTTGATTTATGCAAAGTGCATGGAGTTTGATATCTGGAGCTTCCTGACTGCCTGTTAAATCCAATTCACTAATCTGAACTCAGCACCACATGTGTTCTCTATTAGTTTATGGGTGATTGACTCAGTCAAATTGTGTAATCCAAACAGATTGGTTGGACCTAAGACAATGAAAAATGCGAGGATATTCTTCCTGTGTATTGATTGAGAGATCACTGCCAATGCGTACTATCATGAGTCGGCGATTTCAAATTGCCTAGGTCCTCTAAATGTGCTGTTCCGCATCTCTTAATGTGCGCTAATGGTGGATTCTAACTCTTGAAGCGGAATGGGGCTACTTTTTTTGGGAGCAGAGGAAGAAATGATTGGGTCTTCTGAACTTTTCAAAAGTATCGTTCGAGTAATCTTGCTGTTTACTCAATTGGAGTAATTGCTTCACAAGTTCTATGTGTGCGCCGGTGTGCTTGAAACCGAGATCTCCATGCTCCGAATGGCTAACTCAACATCGCCATTTGGCTGCCTTGTAGTAAAAACATAAAGAGATGGGGTATATTCCTCTCCGCGTGGTGCATCACTTACTCTGGAGTATGGAGAAGTTGTAGAATGTGCTCACTTTTAAAGCTTTTAATTGTTGTTAGATGTAGCAGGAATTCAGACCACTCAACTTCGGAATAGCTAACCCTCACGCCAGATAATTCGCTGCAAAAATTGCCCTTCTCTTTGGTCATTTTATTAATGCCCCATTTTCTTTTTTCTGTTTTTACTGTGGACAGACGGGGAGCACTTCCAACAGCATTAGAAGTGGCCTCTCAGGATGCTCATCAACTAGCCTGTCCATCCCCCTCCCGCAAGCCAGCAAGGCCAGCTGTGCAACTACGTCGGAGTCGCACTACGAACGCCTCAGCGAAGGTCTCCCAAGTGGGGACGGCAGAATCGGAGACGGAGGCGGGGTCGCCGATTCAACGACGGCCGCCGGTGCCACCACGGCCGGTGTTGGTGCAATCGAAGACTCAGCCAGTACCAGCCACCCAAATCCTTCCCAGTTCATCCCCGGTGAGCCTGCTGGACGCAGTGTTGTTGGAAGAGGAAGTCAAGGTGGCAAAACCGAGGACGGTCAAGTATGTTTTGTACTCATTCTTTCTCACTATGGTTTTTTTGCTTTTTTGCCTCTAAAACCACTGAGTTGTTCGGCAATGGAAGAGCAATGTTCAAGGTTCGTGGGCCACCTTAAAACGAGTTGATTTCCAATTTTCTGAACTAACTAGGAGAGGTCTAACTCTCGTTTCATCGAATGTGTAGGATAAATCAACCTAAGGTCATGAGGTTTCGATTTGCGATTCATCCTCGCAGACCTTGTGGGGCATGCTAGTTTGAAGGCATTTTTTGTCAACTTACTGAAGGATTGGGAGACCGATAGCCGGGTTCGATACCGTCATCCTGGACGCTGTTGAATAGCTCTTGGTTTATTTCTGAGGGTCGTTTTTGTCGCTTTTAGTAATTGCTTTCGAATCCAATGCTGGTGATCCATTCCGTTTTCTGCTGTAGAAAGACATTCCGCATCAAGAAGAGTTCATGTGTCAGTGTGTCTGGGTTGGTGAAACTTGTTGAAGTACGAAAAGGACTTTTCATCCCATGGATTTTTGTCGCAGTGTTGTAGTTCTCTCGCCTACAACTATTCATCCATCTTTTTGACAAAGATTTTCTAGGTGCTTTATGTCAGCGAAGTCTTTTAAGCAGTCCTCTTTATCGACGGTTTTGACCCCTTCACCTCCGCAAATTATAAATGGATTGAGATGGGGTATTTGTTAGAAGTGATTTCATTTTGATAACCACCCATCCTCTTGGGTGTTTCTTCAGGTCTACTCATCCATATGTGTCCTTTTTCAATAGCAGTTAAACAGGAGATTTGGATGTGGTCCTTCTTTGAGACTCCGGCGAAAGTGGTCACATTTGTCCAGGGGACGTTAGGCGGTTTTAGGCATATCCCACCGCACTACCACCATTATGCCATTAGTTTATGTCTCTCGGCTGTAGCATCTCTATCTCTACAGGTGGCTGCACTTTTTTATTTTGTTCGTCAACTTTGCCTACTAAAATTTGTACGATGTTATTCCACCTGTGGGTTACGCCCATTCATGGTGTCCTTGAACATGCATGATTGAGGGCTCCCAGTTAATCTGGGATCTAGCCGATTCACCCTTATGTGAAACTGAATTCAAGGAAGTTAACTCAAAAAATACTTCCTGAAATGTCTTATCAATGTGCTCAAGTTGAGGCCATTTTACTGCCCTGAAATCGTCCAACTTTGTGGGACCTATGCGGTCTTACTGCTATATGGTCGGTGTGGAACAAGATAAGCAGCGCACTTACAGAAGTCACAGCCCAAAGACCGTATCACCATGTGGATTTCTCCTACGGAGACTGAGGATCTCACATAGTTAGCCACATTAATTGGCCACATATTCATGTCCAATCTGACCCCTTCCTGACCATCTATCGTCCATCTAAGTAGATTCTATCCATCAAAAGCTTTAAAGAAACTGTACCAAACCTTATTTTAAACATTATCGACACATTTAATGGCTCCTGTGTAGAATTAGCCATCCCTAATTGATACTTTCCTTCGGTGTTGTTTGCCGTTTATTTCTTTAAAGGACCATTGTCAACGCTGACATCAGCATTACACTCGAGTTGCCCTTCATGACAGGCCCGAAACTAGCTTCACCTCAAGCGTGACGTACTTAAGAGAGACCATTGTGCTTCCTCCTCTGCGTCGGGTATCAAAACAGTATTTGAGTAGTTTGAGATCAACCACTGTACAGGAGCGGATAGGCTCGGTGCTTCTCATTGTGATGTTGAATGGATTTCCGCTCTTAGTAAATTATGTCTAGAAGCTCTGGTCTGAGGGTTTTTTTCAAATTCGGTACTAACGGAGACCTACCGAATTGACACTCTTTCTTGCATAGGGAGATCGTGGCCCAATGGGAGCGACTATTAGTATCGACACGTTGATGAACGGAGCCGATTCTAGCTATGCTAATATCCTTCCTTCCAAAAAAACCGGCGGTAGTGGCGCTATCCCTTCCATTACTCAACACCCTCTTGAACACTCCGCAGATCAGGCACAGGCACAACCCCTTCCCGACCCTCCCGTCTTCATTAATCACCCCTCAAGTGAGTTCAATGTTCCTTGCGAACCTGTCCTCTTCTGTAGTATTTAAATCCTAATCCGTCTTCCTTTCAGCAGACTCCACCTCAAGCCCCTGGGGTATCCCGCCTCAAGCGGGGGGCTCTCCCGCCCTCCTTCAGCCTTCTGTTTCTGTTTCAGTAACACCATCTTCGACTCAACCTATCGTTGTTAATCATCGCCGTGAGCCCATTCGTCCCTCCGTGCGACCGAACAACAGCAGCAGACAGCAACAAAATTTCCCAACTCTCAAGACACAACGCATGATGCGAGCCGCTCCTTCTGCTACCACTATGCTCGGTGAATGCGGTGGCGCTTCTGGCGGCACTGGAGGTGGTGGTGGTAGCAGTAGCCAATCGGACGTCAACGCAGCTGCCGCCGATGAAGATGTCTGTTTGGATGCCATCTACTCTTTTGGCGCGCTGAAGCGTTTGTGCGCGAAGCATATGAAGGAACTGGAGCAAGAAAAACACCGGCTTAATGCAAGTTGATTGGTGCTTTAAAGGACTTTTGAACGGTCTAGATTTATGAGAAGGGCTGTACGCTTCTATGTGGATAATGGGTACTGGGAAGTTTGTCTAGTTAAATGGCATTTATTTTAGGAGATCGAGCATGCAAAGATGGCAGAGCTGAACCGAGAGTATAGCAGCTTCATTGGTGCCAAAAAGAAGTCATTGTGTCGAATGCAAGCACAGCATGTGAGTGAAGTTGATCGCTTGTTGAAACGCAATGCAGAGGAGGAGGCACGTTATGTGCGCCACCTGGAGATGCTTGGGAAGGAGCAGCTGAAGAATGAACGAAAGAGTCGTCTGCGTCCAAAGAGTATGGCCGTTGGCGGTAGCGGTTCGCCCTACAACGATATGCACGCGGTACAGCCGGAATTGGACCTCCTATATAAACAAATTCAGTCGAATAATAATCTCAAGCTATGTCAGTGGAAATACCAGAAGCTGTGCAGTAGATGCAACCTCCAGGTACATTTTCCTTCACTTGACGGCCTGTGAGATGTTTATCATAGGGAAGGTTACAATATTTTTGACTGGCATTTATATTTTACGTCTCCTTTCCTTCTGGACTGAGTGCTTTGTCTATAAACAACTATAGTCTCACTCCTAGATCGCTTTTAATGGGCGTTTTATAGTTAAAATAGTTGGAGCACCAAACATCACCGAAGCTGGAGGTTGAAAGTCAACCGGGGGCTTTTAATTGCTTCTAGAGCAGATATTTGACGACGGGCAGGTGCAGCAGAGGTCTACGCTAAGAAGTGGATGCGGTTTTTTGGTTTGTGTCTGTTGACTGAGTCGCAGGTTTGTTTGTTCCTAGTGACTTGCCTCTTACTGCTACGTTTTAGGTGAAGCAATTCGAGGAGAGGAAGGAGTTGGAGACGCAGATGTTAGATCAGAAGTCCTGTTTGGTGCTAAATCAGCAAGTCCAGGTAGAAGCAATGGAAGTGGCCAATCAGCGTGCAAAGCATCAATTGCAAAGCCGGCATTTGGAGGAAAAGTGCGCCTTCTTTGACACCGAGCAAAAGCGCTTTGAAGACCTCAAGATGGCGGAATTTGAGAAGGAGGCGAGGAATCGGCGCAAGATGCTTGCCAAAGAGGTGAAGGTCAGTTAGCCTCCCCCGAATTTCAGTCCACAACGCGCGGTCATTTTGAATGCGTTTTTTGCATCAGGTTCTGATGGCTAGCTAGTTACGCAAAATCGTATGACGAAACCTAAGCAGCAGTTGGATCTATCCAACGAGTTGATGGTGATGCTATTTCTGAGCTAGGGTTGTCGATTTTCATCTGGGATCGCCTCTTATCAAAATTTTTCTCAGAGTCTGAATTCCGTATTTGTGGACTCTTCGAAATATTCTCGATCCAGAGGTTATTTGATCAAGAGTCGATATTCTGAGGAGACACATTTACTCACCTATTCAACTATCCCGTATCCATCCATCCAACATTGACCCATTCTTCGATCTCTGGAAGGTTTTTTGAGTGCCAATCCTATTGCAGGAGGGAATAGTTTTTTTACTCACCTTTGTTCTTCTCATCCGATTATGCATGTGATCGTTCGTGTCGATTTATCCAGGGTCAAATCGCGCATCAGCCTAGTGCTTGCTTCACTTTCCTTTGCAGCAATATGAGGAGGAGCTGCGACCACAGAAAAAAGGAGGGAGATGGCTTCTCAACCGCAAGAAGGCCACTGCTGTATCGTCTTCCCAGCTGCAGGAGTCCTCCTCACCGGTGGACAAAAGCAAGGCGACAACGGCGTCTCCGAACAACTTCCCACTTATTACGGCCGAAAAGAGCAAATTGCCTTTAGAGGAGTTCCGCCGAAAGCAAACAGTGAGTCTATCTCTCTGCTTGACTGTCTATCTCCAATTCCTTATCTTTGAGCATCCACCCTTGGTCAAGTTAAACACCCATGGTGGATCTACTCATGAAGAAATCATCTAGTCATCTCTAATCCATTCTGAACTCATGTTTCCATTTGGCGTCGCACCTCCTCATTGTAAATTTATTAATTTGTTTCGGATTGGAGCGTCAATTTCACATTCATTTGTCCTTTTGTCTTGTTTTCATGTATCTCCTATTGCTTCATTTCTTCGTGCACTGGTATTTAAAGCGAACATCTATTTTCTCTTCCTTCCGTTTGCATATGTGCCTAACTCTTCCGTTAATTGATATGTTCGACGGTGTCGAGGTCAGTTCATTGTGGATTCCCCTCCGCACTTAGATTCCATTTCGTCACCTCCCTAACATCCATTAATCCATTCAAATATCGTATTCTTCCATTCACCAATCCTCGCATGCCACCATCTGGGACCAATCCATCCTCCCTTGGTGCAAGCATCCATTCGCCTATCTGTGTTCAAGCTAGGTAACTACCTAAACATCTACACTCATACTTCTCCCTCTACCCACTCAGGCATTTGCTCGCATATCCCGATGCATCCACTCATTTGCCTTAGTACACAAATATTTGTCTGTCATTAGCTAGCTGTTTCCTATTATATAGGCTCCGTTGAAGGGTCAAGAGGCGGCTGATTGTTTACCCGCCTCTTTAGTTGCGGCAGATTGTCTCGCCTGAACTAAATGGAGTACCTTTTGTCGGCCCTTCCTTTACAGGTGCCAACGTCAGGACACTGCCTCCCTGTTTGTTGGCACTGTAGTTGGAGGGCATACCACTTCTCCGATTCTCTACTTCAAATCTCTCTCGCTTTCTCTTTGTTCGTATCTACTCAAATTACACGTCAGGACATGGGCCGAAAGTTCACGGCCTGACTCGTTGCACCGTTTCGTGAACTTACAGGGTCTACCACTCGTTGAGGCAGGTGGAATTAGGAAGAGAGTGTGATTTGTGGTTGGAAGGTTATCCTATGTTTACTTTGGTATTGCGTGAAACAATGCAATATCACTGTCGTGACAGTCTGGGGTGGCGTATCTACTCAGTCTCATTATCATTAATACTATTAATATCGTCACCATCTAGCTTGACTCAATCTGTGGATGCGATAGCGATTTGGTCCGCCACTTTTTTGCATCTTTAAATTTCCATCTTCTGTGGACTACGGAGGAACTCCAGACCTCCTGATTGGGTAAAAGTTGACAGTCTACAGTCTTCGTAGCCTCAGAATAAAATAAAAATAAACCACGGACACTAGAGGTCATGTGGGTGTATCCATTTGGTCATGGAGTGCAGAAGGCATCATCCATTTATCTGCTCCTGATAGATATGTATCCCGGATTGACATTGGTCATCTTTGCTTCGTTTTTGTAGGAGGAACTGGAGGAGAGGCTCGCGCAGGATCGTGGTAAGCTGAATGAAAGGATGCGCCAACTGCGTGAACAGATGCACAGCTACCAGGACCGTCTGGCGCGTGATTTTCGAGCCCAGTGTGACCAAGAGAAAGCTGAGCTAAGCGGACGCATCAAAGCTCGTGCCGAAAAACTCGAAGAGGCGGTAAGTCTCCCAACAAATCTGGCTTAGAGTGTTCTGGGTCGGCTTGTGTGGGAATTGGGCGTGTGGAAGGAGAGGACTGCAAAGCTCAACCACGTCGAAGTGTACCGCAGATTTTTTCACTTATAACTTCCATGGGGACTCTTTTTCCCTTAGGAACCGTAGCCCACCATATTTGGATTATCTCCAACCGGCTATTTGTCAATCCTGTTTAACCGAAAGCAATGAGAAATCTCTCTGTCATCTTGCAGATCGAGATGAACAAGAGGGTAGTACTGGAAGGCCACAATCAGGAGGAGCGCAAACTAGGCACATACTTTGCCAGCCTGCAACGGGATCTAGAAAATGATTGTCAATTCCTTGGTGTAGACTTCCAGGCTGTTCGCCTTTGTGTAGAGGCGGGTGCCGTCGTGGGAGACGTGCGCTCAAGCTACCACTAGCGTCTTTCGTCCTCCCGATTTCGTCCCTCCTCCTTAATCCTCTCCTTCCCTGTACATGGATCTCTTTTGTGGATCCGCTGCTGTCATTATTTCCTAACACCGGTCGCCTCATGCTTCTCTGCTCAAATCACTTCTACCACCATCACTAATACCACAAGCATCACAATCGCCCCGATAATGGTAGTGACGTTCCTGATGATGATGGTGCTTCTGTATTAATTAAAACGATTTATAGCTTTCTTTTTCACCCCCTCTCCTTACTTGCGTGACTTTTAGCGTTCGCTATGTTACTCCGATCCCCCTTTTCCGTCCCCCTCTGTCTGGCCTTCCGTCTGTCAGTGGAGAGAACTAACGATGATGCCTGTGCAACTGTGTTTAGAGACTGCACACGTGTTCCCAAACACTCCGAACTGTACAAAAAATCCTCTCCTTTTATTCTTTTCCTCTGCCTTTATCTGTTGATTCGTTTGGGGGTTGATGTTGTGTACCCGTGGCGGTGCGGATCCCCAACTAATTCATCGACATTCTAGTGGGTACACTGCTTGGTCCCCAGTATGAGACTGCTGTCACGGGTTATCCAAAATTGGCTTTGTAGCTCTCTCTGTATTCTGTGCGCTAATTAGTTCTCGTCACACGGTTTTGAGGTGTTCTCGGACGATAAGGTTCACCTTTTGCCGGAATTTGATGACGTGCATAGGACCCCGGTGATTCCACGTTCTCTAAGATTCACATGCTTAAGATCATTTGCTTTACCTGGGGGAGACTCAAATAATTCCACCTCATAGCCGATTAAGCCACAAATGTACCCACGGAGGATTCCCTGGCAAGGAACTGAGCATTTGCGTCCTGGATCTTGAAATTTCTGCAGGAGGAAGGAGTTGATGCATTTTACGAAAGTGGTCGAGGCAGAGTTGCCTGATGCGGTTGATCTGTCAGTGTGGAATTCCTCGAGCTGTGCATGGCGATCAAGTTGCCAGCTTTGATGGCCTAGATTTTAAGGTACTCTGCACGAACCTTGCGATCATAAGGACGCATAGGACACCTAGTCGTCCATGGGTGATGGACAGGCAGAAAGAATTCCCCTCGTTGCTTGCAGCTCTCACGGTCCACACATACACGGCGCCTCACCGGTTAAAGTACTTACCTGACACAAAATGAGAGCATCATCTGACATTTGTTGCAAAGTGAGAAAGCACCAATCCACGAGGCCTAAGAGTACTTACAAATTATGAAACTTGTACAGCCACATCAAGGCCTGTCCTATGGCATAAAAAGACCTCTTACAGCCAGTGCGCCCAATCTAACGCCTGTCGAGAAGAAAACAGAGTGCAGCTTTTATGCATTGCCTCCATTCCCGATGCACATCTCAGACTTCACCAGCCCTGAAACAAGGACCCAATTCCAGTGATAAGCTCCACTTCAGGGCCATTTGGTCAAAAAGATTGGGTCCACGCGGCGAGGAATCAGAAGCAGTGCCAACTTTGGGTGGTAAGTGAGTGGGATGAGCCAAAGTTGTGGCTGTAAAGTACTATTCCCTCTACCACCCTTTCTACGAAAAGGTTGGATATTTCTGGACACCATTATAAACACAGAAAGGATATGCAGAAGCGGAGCCGAGGTATTTACGACAAGGGCGCCTCAGACTCACGATAGTAACTAGGTCTGTTCGCGACCAGATTTAAACTGTCTTCCCGCCTCTCGCCTACAAAGTGCATTTGAAGAACCTGGGCATTACGCTAACTGTAGCGTCCTGGCACTTCGTTGGAGACAAAAGAGGACATAACACTTAAGCGGAATATTCAACAAATAGAAAGGAATCGGGGCTGCCGGTACGGGCCGGAGGCTAGCCCACCCGACACGGATAAAATGCTTGCTTAAACACCTGCTTCGGTAACGGCCACTTGGGTGGCCATATTGCCTATGCCGGGTGAGCCGGTCACTGGGTCATGCCAGCTGAATATATGTACTTGCATATTGTGCCCAGGTAGCATGCCTTCTTTTACCTTCAAGGAAGTCACGGGGCGCTACAGAGGAATTGTGTATCAAATAAAAAGGAATTCTTTTACGGGGAAAATTCGTAACTAAATGTGGTCAAGAAGGCAAGAACTTAAAAGCAATTAAAAACGTCACGCAAAAGATCTTACTTACTCAAATCGTAAACTTATAGCCTAGCATTGGAATTGGTGATTATGTGTGAATCTATGTTAACGAGTCTTATAGCACATTCCCATTGCTCCGAAAAATATAACTTAGAATGTGAAGATGTTAATAATTAACGCTCAGCCTATCGATCTCGCCTTTAAACACCAGGGATACTTGTTTTAACAATTTTGTCTCGCGTAGCGTTCCTTCGATCCTACAGGGCTTGAGTTGCTGGGTGAAGGATTTCTATTGCTAGATGCTGATTGCTTTGCCACAAGAGCATGGATGTGTCCGAAGTTTTTGATTCAGAGATAGGGAACAAATCCTTCAAGGACTTTTCTACTCTCCAAGAACTCCTTTCCGAATTTAGTCGTGTGAGCTATCATACTTATCCTAATTTAAGTCTTTTATCACCTTAAAATATCGTGATATCGATGCTCAGTCAACTGCATAAAATAATTTAAATGTGACAGGTCTTGCTATGCGCATATTTGGTTCAGTATTTTTTGCTGTTTACTGGTAGAAGCATGGAGTGAAGTATAAAGTTTCGAATTCTCTACGCTACAACGATGGGGATCCGCGCAAACGCACTCTCGTTTACACGATGGCTTTATTTTCGTGCGTTCTCAAACGCGCTCACCAGTGTCCTTCCTCCTTTCGTATCGAAGTTAGAAAAGGTGCACTTCAAATTGTAAATCGAATGATGCAACACAACCATGGAAAGATTGCAGGCGACCCTGAGCCGGGTACGTCACCGGAAGTAAAATTGATCTGTCTCTTTTTAGTTGTCGACCTCACAGAGCAGTTCAATGCTCACTTTCTCAATGCAAAGCTCACCTCCTTTGCTATTGTAATGGCCAAGGTGAAGGCTTTCGAAGAAGCCACTGGAAGTGAGTTCCGAGTTGGACGCTCTGATCTATTCAAAGCTGGTGATAAAGAGAAGGAAGTCTATCGTTATCGGCGCATTACCTATGAGTGCATTCACTATGGTCAGCGTAAAGGCATGGCCAGATGTGCCTCTGGCACAGCCGCACCTGTCACCAGCACTGCTCGTCTCGGCTGTATGGCTAAGTTTGATGTCCGCTACGCCCCAGAAGGGTTTAAAATCAGTGCTGTAGTGATGAAGCACAATCACGAAGTATCGCCTACGGCAACGGCTGCGGCTGGAAGATTTTGTCGGAGGAAGATGAGCCAGTACCATCAGAGGAGATGTCTTGAAGGCGAGGCAGGGTAAGTTTAGTCATCGCTTGATTATTTTTTGGCTTGTAGGAAGAATACGTTTACCATTGTACCAGGAATAAAGGACCAGGAAGATGTAAAGTAATCAAAAGTCCATAAGGAATATTAAAAGCAAAATTAGATAACTTTTGACAGCTCTTTTAGATAGGTTTTATTTATTATAATATTTGCCTTTAAAAGCTCTAATTCTTTTTAATTTGCTGCAAAGCTTAAAAGCCCACTTTTCTAGAAGTCATATGCCTGTTTGCTGCCAGGAAAATGTGATAAATACCACTTCATGTTGTACGACGTATGGATTTTTGCCTTGTTTCGCGAGAATGAAAACAAATTTCCCTTTTCATCACATTTACGGTAGAAACCGGTTTCTTACTTTGATTTGTATAGTGTTGTATAAAGTTGTTAGATTTCAACTGCAGTTTTTATTCCGCCTTTACCAGGTGGACGATTGTGTCTGCAGTGCACCGTACGTCTGGTCTTTTGAGAGTGATGTGGTGTTGCCTAAGACTTGTGTGTATAGTGGGTTGTGTTTGAGAACGACCGTTGAAACATCCGCTAGATAAGGGCCTTTTCCCCCAAAGCGATCTGAATTGAAAAATCAGTTTGATTAAAACGCTTTATTCTGGGCGAAACTTTCTCCCGCCACCGCATCCTCAGCGTATGTGGAGACGCTTCTGTGACATTTTTGAAACCGAGTTAAATCCTGTCTGCAATGAAAACAGTTTCCCATATGTGCTTCGTATGTATCGACAACGATGTCGAAACTTCCACCAACTTGTCTGGTTTTTCATTAATTTTCGGGAGAGCTGTTTCCCTCTGGAGTGCTTGCTCAATCTTGCAATTTAAAATGGAAGGGTTGACATTTTTGCCGCCTTTTTCTTGCATATGTACTTACATTAATCCATCAATCAATGCTCTTTGCACCCAATTTTCCAACTGTGATTCACACGCCCATCCTTCCAGTCCAACTCGGTTTATACATGTTCAATCCATCCACCTGAGTTCATCACTCACCAGTACCTGATCCAGCCAATACTCCTGCACCCATCCAGCAATTTATCCAAAATTGGCTGGATAATCAATTCAGGGTTTATTTGTTTCCACTCCTTCATCTCTTTCGAGTGCATTCATGTATCCGTCTATTTTTTGGTCACTCCAGGACCTAAGATTGACGCTTAAGGCGCCGTATCCATCACGGATTCATTTGGTTGAATCAGGTTCCTTCATGCATTCCTATTCATCTCTTTCGTAATTATCTACCCGCTTCGAATCCACCCAATTACTCTCCATTTACCCAATTTGTAGCTGCCTTCACCTTTGGGAGGTACAACTCATTGCTCGTTTACAAGGTTTTCAGCTTAACAGGCGAGGGCGGGCTCCCAAAAAGCTCTGACCGCTGTTTTTTTCAAAAGGGCTTATTTTTTTGTTAAATCCTCTTAAAATCCATCTTTTTTTTACAATTTCAGTGAGAATGTTGAGCCCAACAAAGACACTGAACTGGGTAAGGACCAAACGTGAGTTAATCCATACCACTTTGCCTTTTTACATTGAGAACATCTGTCACGGCAAATGTCACGTAATGTCTTCTGATTTCTTAATCCAGGTCCAATGGTCATTGGGATGGACCGTCTTTCAAACCATCACCGTCTACTGGCATTTTAAAGTGAGTGAATCCGTAACAAGGGAAAAGTTTTTTGTAGAATTTTAAGACGTCATGTTAGCCATTTTCGTTTCTTCACCCAGTGAATGTTCACAGAAGCAGCAGTTGGAAGGGGAAGACGAAAAGTCCTCCGCTCGAACAAAGACATCTGATGATTCCTCCCTTCCTCCTCCACCTCCTTCTCCTGTTCCTCCATGCCTTTCGTGGCGAGTAGAAGTTACCAAGACCCCGGTTGCTCCTCAGCCTTATTGGATCGCAAATCCCGCCAGTAAGTTTGTCGAGCATTAGCGCTTAATGGCGGGTAGTAGTCGTGATTTTTAAACGTTTGCTTGCCATTTTTCAGCCCTCCTAACCAACAGTCTTCCACTAGAACATTCCAAGAAACCCAATCAAGTTGGACTCAACGCTGGATCTGACACACATCCACGAGAGTTAAGTCAGTCGGAAAGACGTCTTCTGCTCTCAGGAAAGATGCAACGGGTGCTGGATAAGGCCTGTCACGGTGATGCGAAGCGTTTTCGAGAGTGTAACACCCTCCTTGATGATTTGGAACGATGCTGGGCTAAAGAGGACTCAATGGTGTGAAATGACTTCAGCGTCGTTTTTCACCTCTAGGTCTTTCAGTCAATTCCGCATCGTAGTCCTCTGAAATCTCATCCCTGTAATCCATGTAAATAGTTGCGGTTAACCTGGCGTGTGTGTGTGAGAGAGAGATTCTGGTCATTGCTGAATTCGTGTCTTAAGGTGGTGGTGTAGCAGGAAGTCTAGCTGGGTGGATGGGGTTAGTGCTTCTGCTTGAGGTCATCTGACGCTAGACAGTCTGTCGTAGTGGAACTGTCAGATGATAACTAATAAACGCATTTGCTGGTAACAACTCGCAGCTTAATTTGGTTTCGAGACTTAGATCAGTAATGTCATTTCCCTCTTCTGACATTAGGGTTAAATATGTAATGCAATGCATTGTTTATTTGAGCTAAACCCTTCGCTAATGACCTTATGGCTGGGATGGATTTTCGATGCCATGTGTTGGTAGGTTGCTAGTTGAGTTTGGGCGGTTGTCTATCTTAGTGATAAGTTAATCACAATTTCACGGCTGCAAACGACTTATTTGGGACACGGCTTTCTAAACAAGTTGTTTTAATAAGCAGTCAACCGTAATTGTTGTTCGATTTGGGCGATTCCTATGTAGTAATTTGAGACATGTCGTAATTACCTCTTTTCTGCTCTATGAAGGATTTTCGCCCATCTATATGTGCAACCTTTTACTTTCGCTAGCTCGGCTTGCAGGCGGGTTATTTAATTGAAGATTTCTGTTCGCAAATAAAGCCCAGGGTCCTCACTGCGTACCTCTATGCAATTTATTTATCAGTGTCATGTCAGACCGTTTGCTCAAACGCATATCACCTGTGTTCAAAAGGTTTCCTTATCACCTCACAACCATGTCGTCATACGGTAGCATCGAAAGAAGTACGCCTTGTGAGATTTTGCGCCAACAAAACGAAAGAATTGACATCGCGTATCCTGATCTTCCAGAAGCTGAGCGCTTTCATCGAAAGTACGCTAATTTGGAGGAAATTGCTAAAAGTATAGTCAGGCTTTGCATTCACCTTGGCTATTTCAGCTGTTCCAGTAATGAAGTCGGTTCCCGTTGACGCGATTTTTGCAAACCGCGAAGTCAGACTTAGCGAATTGGATGTTTATGGCTTTGATTACGACTATACCCTTGTGAATTACACAAATGATCTGGCAAATTTTATCTTTGATAAGACTATCGATCTTCTTGTCTCTAAATGGAAGGTTTGTTTGCGTTTTACCAAATAACTTTTCTCTTAATTTCAGTATCCAAGTGAACTTCAAGAGGTGAAGTATGATCCCACTTTCCTCATTCGCGGATTGCATTATGATATAAAAAAGGTGAAAACTAGTAACTTTATGCTCTCTTTCCCTTTTTGCTGAACTTTATAAGCTTGTGTGCTGAACACTTTTAGGGTTTTATCATGAAAGTAGATGCCTACCGAAACATTCAGCCTGGAACGGTATACAAGGGTTTGCAACCAGTTCCTCCTGAGGTAGTTCAGTCAACCTACAATGGACTTTACATCCCCTCTGGGTTGCTCAGAGGTTCTGATTACACAAAGGTAAATCTGTGTCCACTCTCTGAACGAAGGCCATTTGAGGTCATGATTTTTATTCTCTTTTGCTGTGTAGTGGTATTAAAGGTTTTCTTTTGTCCATCGACTTGCACTTCTGCTTGTTTCCCTCCCTTTTTCATAGTCCTAAGAATAATAGCGAAAGGAATAGCTTTGAAGCATGAGCACCCAATCGTTCATTATTCTGCTCACCAAGCTTTTTATCCATTTTCCACTTCTTGTACTTATATCCACACCTAATTCCAAAAGTCCTTATTGCAAATTAATTGTCTATCTGTTTCACTTATTGCGAATCCATCCACCCATGTATCTTGCATCCCTTCCGCCGTTATCCCAGTTACGCCCATCGATACAGGATACAAATACCAGGCGATCTGACCATTTCGCTATTTTTAGCTACCTACATAAATTTCACACATTCCTCTGCTCTACCACTCTACCTTTCCGACTGTCTGCCTAAGTAATCCTCCATTGAATTGTTCCGTTTTAGGATCATAAAATGACACAGATGATGGATTTCTTTGACCTTCCTGCTGCATATGCCGTTTGCTCGGTGATTGAGGTAGGATGAAGCCAATTTTGCTACCTCAAATCCACGTCTTTGCCTTAGTCTTTTGTTTTCTCTTCTTCTAGCACTTTGAAAAGTTTGGTATTCACTATCAACCCGAGTGCATTTACACAGATGTGAGGGTATGCTTTGTCAAAAAAGTTATTTACTAACCGTGTACAATATTTACAGGCTTTATCGCCGCCTAGGTCAGATGCACAGTTGCTTGCATGCCACTGGTCAACTTTTACTTCGGTGCTTATTTGCCCGTTAATTTAATTAGATGTATCAAAACGGGAAAATCGGATTGTGAATAGATTTTAAATTCAGCCAAATATCTATTGGTGGATTCAGATGATGGAAAATTCCTGTTTCAGTCCTAAGCATTTGTCATTAAACTTTTCTCCAACCTACCTAACCGAATATCATGTGATTTCTATTGTATCTCATGAACAAACATTCGGCATTTGCTGTCGTGCTATCTGTTGTCAAATCTAATTCACCAATTTCCTGCATTTGCTGAAATGTCACTACCTTCCGAAGTTAAACTCTTTTCAGCATAAGGAATCGTTGAAGCAAGTTGTTTCGCCTCACGATTTCACTTCGGTGAAATGGTGATGTAAGCATGTGATTTTTGTAATCAGCATGCAATTTTAAAAAAATCTTTTTTTATTCGTTAGCAATGAGACCCTTTTAGTAAGTCTTCCCTTTTTATCTACTCGGATCGCTGAGTCAACTACCATCGGGAAAGACCTAGCCAATTGGGTTCATTTTTAATTTCTTGTTGAAAGTGCCTACTGGTAACATTCGTTTTCTTGCAGGAAGCTGTGGAACTTATTCACAGATCTGGGATGCTCCACAATACCATATGCGATGACTTAGGTGCGTGCTTAAGCTGCCTAATTAGCTCAACTAATGACCTTTCTTCAAAGGAAAGTATCTCACCCCTTCATATCCCTTGCAGAGCGTTACGTAAAACCGAATCCGGAAATACGCGATCTGCTGGTGCATCTTGCTTCACATGCAAAGAGTCTCTTCCTCATCTCCAACAGTGGGGCTGATTTCATGTAAATTGTTGACCCTCCACCGTGCGCTGCTGAAATCGCAGATACTAGTAGTACTCACCCCAAGCTGCAAAACCCTAGGGTTATTCCAAATCCAGAAATAACTCTCAATAGCGTAGTGTTCAGGAAGATCGGTCATGCCGCATTTTGTTAAGTACTAGGCCCAGATCTGCTGAACTGTTAACATTCCGCCTGGCGCATTTGCTTTTAAATTTTTTTTGCACTGTAGAACTAAAGGCATGCGGTACGTGGTTGGAAGGGAGTGGGAACGCTTCTTCGATGTGATCATTGTGAAGGCAAACAAACCAGACTTCTTTCGCTCCAATTCAGCGTAGGTTACATCGGCGCTACAGCCGCTTTTTGATACTATTAACGCCTGCTATTGTCATTTGCGGTACCAAGACTGTAGTCACAGCTTTGTCATCGAGGCGAGTGTGCCGAGGGGTATTCTAGTCCGACAGCGTCTTGATTGGACCGCACGCAGGCGCATCTCACCTATATTGAGAGGTAGCGGTTGACACACGTCAGGAACTAGTTGAGACACCTCAGTCAATGCCACCACCGCCAGTGGTAGTGTATGTACGCTCGTGAAACGGACATTGCTCAAGAAGTCCCCCGGAGAATCTGGATGGTTGACGCAGGTATTCGCGTTCCTTGCACCGAGAAGCCTGTAAAGCCTGAGCTACTGCCGCTTTGCAGTACTGTAGAACCTGTTCCACGAGCATCTTTGCATTCGAAGTGCTCTCTGTTGCACTGTGGCGCCTTGACGATCATGCGAGCTTCGTTTCCGCCTTGCAGACGGTTCCTGTATTGGCAGTCCAAAGGGGGAGAGCAATCTCGTTCGGTGATTTTACAAGTAGAAGAGGCTACTGCATGTCTGGTAGTAACAGATCTCTCCCATCATCAATGCACATGTAGGGCAGTCCGCTTCAGACACCGTTCATCAAGCCGCCAGGCATCCGAGGTAGCGTGCTGACATGCGTGGAACAGTGTGTGATGATAAATGAAGTTTCGTGACAATGAATACGGAAAACTCGACTCCGTAGATGCCTTACGATACAGTGATGGCGCAACCAGTCGAAGTGAACCATCTGAACTGTGTCGTCTTGAGAACGACTGCGGCAGCAGTTCATCCTGTGAGTGTTCGATCGGCATGTAAAATACGATGCGAAAGCCAACGAACGCTGGTCGCCAAGACTGGTAACTTGAATGGTCCGGCCTTCCCGGAGTGGCTCGGCTGTATCAGCAGATCTTCCCTTTCCTTGCATGTGCTTCCCAAGTCTCCCTCGACTTGGACACCCCTCACAGTAAAGTCAGAATAACCTACTCCTCACTATGGTCATCTTCCAACCACATAGCTGCAAGGGCTTCCACGGTATCGCTGCTTGACTCTCTTGCTTTATCCAGGCAAAGTAGCCATATGTTGGATGTAAGAAGCATCATCAGACAATGCGGCGATAGTATGCCAAGTCGGTTGTTTTATTCTCTTCAAACATCCTTTAGTCCATTCCGTGCTATCGACGAGACCGGAGCGTTCAAGAGTTGGGAGGGCGTCACCAAACTTGAGCGGGGTCAACTCTATCGCGGGGTGCGTTTCCTCCTAACACAAAGCAGTCCTTTTTGTCCCACTTTCACTTTCATTGTATCATTCCTTCTCCGCTTAGGGCAATCTCAATCTGTTGAAGGAGTTGGAACGTTGGCAGCTACAACGCGTCCTCTACTTTGGCGATCATGTCTACTCCGATCTTGCGGTGAGTAGTGGGTGAGGAAACGTGGCGGTTTGAAGGTGGGCTAGGTGTATCAAAAGACGCCATTATTGGGAGAATCAAGATGGTCTAAGCAACTAAGGGGGCAAGAGGAGGGCAAAAGGGAGGCACTTTAACTTCTTTAAAGACACGGAGGATAGTTGCAGCGGTTTAATCCTTTTCTCTCAGCTAGTCATTGATCGCTTGTCATTTTCAAGGACGCCTCTAACCAATGGGGATGGGCAGCAGCGGCAGTCATTCCAGAGCTGGAAACCGAGCTCAGCTTGGCCAATACAGAAGATTATCAAAAAAATCTTCATCGTCTGGTGTTGTTGGAGGAGTTGATTATCGAAAACCAGGTGAGTTTAATATTTATGTACCTCTTCCAACAGTACAGTATGGTTCACTTCCACCGACTTGCCGCTCCGCGCGATTACTTTTCTCCAGCGGGTGGAGTCGAAGTCACCTACAAAGACCCGATCACGTTGAAGAAGTCGTTCAAGTGCGACGACCAAGTGTGACCAATTGATTAGCTGGTTGATTGCTTGGCCTTCTTCTCTTACAGTACTGCAAAACGGCAGTGGGTCAGGCCGTGCTAACTTCCTGGCGCAAGGAGCGTGATTATTTGCGTCACATCTCCAAGGCTTGCTTCAATCCTCGTTTTGGCAGTGTATTTCGCTGTTTTCACAACTACTCATACTTCGCACAGCGTCTCGGTCTATACGCTTCGATGTATACTTCGTCGGTAACAAACCTTCTCCACCATCCCATTAACCATATCTGCTATCCACGGCGAGCCCTCCTGCCACATGAACCGCACTAGAAGCTGTGAGTAGGGTGGAGGGCGTTGAGACAGCGTCTACTTGAGTGATAGCGTCCCTGAGAATGCGTGATGACTTTCGATTGTTAGTAAAGTGTTGCTTTTTTCCCTCTTCTTCATTTGCCCACATTGAACCAGCAATTAAGGGGTCAGAGACATTCGAACTGCCTTATCAGTTATGCATGTTTGGAAATTTTTTTGCTGTAAAGTTGCGAGAGAGTTCGAGGATCAAAATTTCGAATCATAATCCATCGTCATTGACCTTGGTCTTCTATGTGATGCCTCCTAGGCTTCAAGTATCAACGGCGAGACGAAACTGA
Organism: Taenia multiceps; assembly: GCA_001923025.3. Taxonomy (NCBI): domain Eukaryota; kingdom Metazoa; phylum Platyhelminthes; class Cestoda; order Cyclophyllidea; family Taeniidae; genus Taenia; species Taenia multiceps. The sequence continues at coordinate 64,031,857 of CM010311.1, read as the reverse complement.
AGATGGGAAGAGACATCCGGTAGGTATGTCAAAAGCGGTTCTTCGCAGGGGCTATTAAGTTTACCCAGCGGAAGTGTAATGAAGAAAATGAGGGCTCTGCAACTAGCATCACACATGTGACAGTATGGGCATCGCTTTGGAAGCATTGCTGGACGTGATCAAAAGTGTTAAGTACATCTTATCATGTTCAGAAAGACTGGGAGACAGCAGGATTACTGTCTTATCCTTTTCAACACTTCGCTGCAGTAGGCATGGATGGATGGAAACCGCCTGTTCTGATACTACAAGAGGTATTAAAAATCGGTTGAAAATACTTGTTCAACTGTTTCTCAAGAGTTGGGAGAATGCATTTGTTCGCCTCGCATTGCAAACGTCTACCTGTGCACCGATGTTCAGGTGTCACATCTACAGATCGCTTACCTTGGTCGACAGATGGATGACACTTGGTGTACAGTCAAAAAAAGCTACAGTCCCTCACTTCTACGCGACGCTGAGCACGAGGCTATTGCAATGCCGGAGTGGCAATCTCTGTGCCCATATAGCGAGAATTCACTTGATCAAGGAGGAGCGCAAATTGACTTGTCGTGGAGAGTTTTTGGATCTGGATTCCAATCTAAACCGTTGTAGTGAGGCAGGGCAAGTTCGAAGCGTGTGACTAGATAGGACCTGGACTCCTTCCTCCCACAGCCAACCGCACCTTCCTGCCTCTACTATGCATCGCATTGGAATGAATAGTGGGTCAAACCGCCTAGTAGGAAGTATGACCACGGATTCTGCCAAATCAACTGTTCGTCACGGGAAATCTGAGCGAATTCGTGGCTGTTCCTCATGTCATGCGTGTGAGTGACTGGAGGTGGCTTCTTGAAGCACCTCCCTCAACCACCGATGCACGTGTCCTTTTTCCTCCGTAAAATGAACAACTGCCCACTTTTTACATCGTCTGTAGTGAACACGTGATTGTCAAATGGGAGGGCCGAGAGGTGAGTCAGCGCATAAATCATGGAAAAGTATCAGGAGGGGAATGCTAACAAGGGCCAGGAGTAGTGCCAACCTCATGCCTGCCCTTACATGCTAAATTCCACCGTGAGGCGTTCTCACAAAGAGTTCGCTCATCGAGCAGCTAGTCCTGACAATTTCTCACAACGAAGAGGACGTTTTCCAATCTAAGGTAGAGTTATACGAGGCAGTGTCGAGTAGGTCTACCATAGATACAGCATTTATAGTTACTGTTGGTGTTTGACCTTCAAGGGGCAATAAAATCGGTCACCACAAGCTCACCGAACTACCACGGTCTTGTGGAAGTGGTGATTGGACCATCAGGAGGTGATCAATGCTGCAAACTTCAAAACACAATGAGAATAAAATTTGAATGTGCTAAAAATGCTCAGAGATGTGAGGACGGGAAGGGAGAGGAGATTCAGTCAATTCGCCTTGTTGCAAACCGACTCCTTTAAACCTGTACGAAGCTTTGACCTCAGAGGCAACAGTTTCGTAAAAGTTTGTCGGCTGGGCACTTTTTTGGAGGATACAATCTAGAACATCCGCCTAGGGTTGCATTCCTACTTTGGCCTTTTTGCACATTCAAAGTCGACAGTCGTCCGTTTTCTGGCATTTTTCTGCCTTAACAGATGGTGATAAGTCAGAGCTCCCGTCCAAAGCAAGCCTCGAATTCACCTGACGTCTCCGTTAAGAACAATCGGTTTCACGGAATGCCCCATCACCTGTTTGAACTGGAGGTGTAATCCATTCATTACTCTACCGTACATAATTGAGGCGGACGGTGCGGTACAAGTGATGCAGAAAACTGAATCCAGGCCCCATCCAATCACACGCTTTAAACTCATCTGGCTGCAGTAGGGCACCTGCAGTTTAAAAACAATGAAGAAACGTGTCTCACTACAATGACCTCTTAATCAGAAAAGTGTGCATGTTAACTCGCTTTCCTCCCCTTTCAAGTTAAGCCACGACTTTCACCTATTAGCCCTATACGCCATCCATCTGTCAACCCAGTGCAGCTATCAAGGCAAGACATTGGCCAATGTGATAGCAGAATGTTGGTGCACAGATTGAGCACGTTCTTGATGTGAAGATGAGGACAAACACATTCTCCCAATTCTCGATCAACAATTGAACAGGCCAGATGAACTGACTTGTGGCACCCCTTGCTGTCTCAGAAAAGCCAATGCTCACTCATCCATCCTCACTGCAACGAGGTGACAATGAGGCCAGAGGGCCTAAGTAATTTGCCGATCCCTTCACAAACTATCTTCAGCCGTTCTAACAAGACAAAAATCCGTTCCCAAAAGACCAAAACGCAATTCTACAGTAAAAACGACATGACAGATAAATTTGCCGGTGTGCGTGAGCACACAGCCTTCCATATATATATATATATATGTACATTAGCAATCAATTCAAGCAATGTAGACGGTTTCATCGTTCCTCCGCTTCTTTGCTGCAAACGTACCCGGTTTTGTCTGTGCGTCAGGATGGTTGGCCAATTCCGGTGGACACGTGGACACCGGTGAGGTGAGCAGCAGTTGTTTGAGGTCGTAGTAAACTGCTGTGTCGTCTTTTGTGAGAAAGGTGACGGCTATGCCTGACTTGCCTGCACGCCCTGTACGACCGATACGGTGAACGTAGTCTGCAAGAGAGAGGAGAGAATATCACATTTCAAATCAGTCAATTAGAAGGGAATAGAACAGCTGATTCCACTGCCCGCCACAGACATCAATGACAGAAAGGGATGATGATCACGGTCGAGCTGTTCATATCATTTCTAAAATATGGATTCCTCGTCTAATTCGGTCCAAATATACATGACTATGCAAGCTCTTTATTCTTCCACGACTAAGACTTTACAACAGTTGCTGCTGATCTCGTTGGCTCTTTAAACACTAACAATCAACCATCTTCCAGTGGTGACGGCGTAGTGAGATGCGGCTGATACCTTGCAGAGCCTACAAGACTATAAACACCTTAGCCAGCGCTTCAAGTGAGGACCTACAGTTGTCAGTAATGATCCACTAACTAGTAAAATTTGAACTCCACACACATCCATTCAGCTAAAACATTGCAGGCTAACTCAACCAGACTTCTACGTATTGATTTGAAGATCATGAAAGACAACAGGCGAGTGAAATCCTGCAGCCAATGCGAGGGAATGTTTCACCTATTTGGACCCTGGATAGACGCCCTTACGAAAGTGAACTCAGAAGGAAGACAAATCCATCGTCCCCTACAAGATGCTCCACAAACAATACATTTAGATGTTTGCCTGAATGTCGGTTAATAGTAGTTGAGAAAGAAGACTTCATCGGACGACACCTAAAGCAAGACAGATGGTCGCGCATTGCTTCAATGGCCTAGCAATCATGCGAACCCCCTCAATCCTCCGAGATTCTACGTAGACTGCTAGACCCCCGCAAAATCATAAACGGACATGGCCGGATAACTGACCGTCGATCGTTTTCGCCATATCATAATTGATCACCATAGAAACATCCTTGATATCAATACCGCGACCGGCCACATCCGTCGCCACAAGAATCTCCTTTTGACCCGATTTGAGACTTGCAAGAGCATACTCACGATGCTCCTGACCCTTTCCACCGTGAAGCACGACCGCTGAGTGGCCAAGCTTTTCCAACCCCTTGGCCAACATGTCCGCACCCTTTTTCTGGTTCACAAAGATGATCACCGGTGGTTCGATTCCCTCGTTTAGTATCTCCAAGAGCTTTTTGCTGTAATCAAACGGAAAAAAATCAGAGTACAAAAAGGTGCCACTCAGCTGGATATAAGCTTGGTAAAGAACAGGCTGGTTTCCCCTTACCGCTTGTCGTTTTCCTGGACTATGTAGACAATCTGTTCAACACGATCAGTGGGTTTACCAGCAGTTCCAACATACACTGTCGCCGGACGACGAAGATAGGATCTTGCGAGTCGCTCAACCGCTGGCGGCATAGTCGCAGTGAACATAACCGTCTGTCTGTACTTCTGTTTGGTTGAGAAATTGGCCAGTAGTTTCTCATCTTGCTCAGCCTCCTCAGTGTCTGGCTTCTGATTGGTTACCGGGAGGTAGCTCAATATATTATTCACGTGCGGTTCAAAGCCCATATCAATCATCTTATCGGCCTCGTCTAGTACCACATAGGTGCACTGGTTCAGCACAATGTAGCGACTCTCAAGAACGTCTACGAGACGACCTGGGGTGCCGATAACAATCTCTGCACCCATACGCAGCTTCAAAGCTTGGTCTTCCTTCGAAATGCCTCCGATTACAGCAACGGTCTTGATACCCAGTGGAGCCCCAAATTTCACGGTTTCTTCCTCAATCTGTTGAGCCAATTCGCGAGACGGAGCCATGATTAAGGCATAGGGCCCTTGTTCCGTATCTTCCATACGAACAAGTTTTGGTAGGGTTTGAATCCACGTCAACAAAGGCACGAGGAAAGCAAGGGTTTTACCCGAACCGGTCTCAGCAATACCGATAATATCGCGATTCTGTAAGCCAATAGGGATAGCCTGACGTTGAATAGCCGTCGGTTCAGAGTACCCAACCTTGTGAATAATTTCCAGAAGGTCTTTGTGGATAGCAGACTCCTTCCACGAACGGATCGGATTAGGCAGGTTTCCACCCTTTGTAGAAATGTTGTAATCCTCTCGAAAGATACGCCAGTCACGATAAGTCATCTCGGAGAGCGACTTCTCAGACCAGTGACGATCATCCCATTTCTCTTTCGCTTCGCGTTTGGCCAGTCCGGAGAGACGTTTACTAAAAAAAGTAAACAAACAATCATCAATTTACATACTTACTTTTCCTGCTCCTTTTGTGTATCGGAACGACGACTTTCCAACATCTTAGAGTAAAATTTCCCAATTTCGCGTTTTTGTTGCTGGAAAAAAAGGGAGAGGATGAGGTTAGTACATTTAAAACCCACCTTGATATCGATGCCGCCAATATGACCTCTACCAAAAAATTGAATTTGATGCTTTTCTTTGTAAAGAGGATTGTAGTCCTGACTCGTGTCCTCATTAGCATCCCAATCAAATACGAATTTACGCTCGTTAAGACGTCGTTGGCGACGCTTTGTCAAACGTTTTTGACCCAAATAGCGCTCTTTAATAGCTTCTTCTTCTCGGACTTTATCTGCAGCTGAAACTTTACTGGCACTGCCGTCTTCTGCGCGTCTATCTCGACCTTTATCAGGATATCGACGATCCCACTCATCAACCCGTCTTCGTAACCGGTACGAATCACGATCGTAACGGGACAAACTATCTAAGTTGGATGAATCAATCCGGGTCTTAGAAAGATACTCAATTTGTTTACTGAGTTCGTCAGCTGCGCGCTTCCTCTGCTCTCGAATGGCCTCTTCACGTCGTTGGAGAGCCATTTTTTCTCTCTCCTCTCGTGAAATAAACTTGGGTTTAGACAGTTCAGCATCCGCTGCTTCCTTTCTTTGTATAAGCTCTTCCAAAGAAACAGGGACTTTGGCTTGGACCTTCACCTCTGCCTCATTCTCCTCCTCTAAATTGACTTCAGCGGACTCCAATTTAGGTATTTTTACTGGTGGTTCACCATTCCCACGATCCTTCCTATTTTTCTTGGGCCTAAAAACGCAGTGATTGAGCAAAATTACCCCACGTTTCAGATCTTGAAGGTTTCTGAAGATCGTTTTTGCTACCCGATTTACCCTGATCCGATTTTTCAGCTACTTTCAAAAAACCCTTTTCCTCCTTCAATTTGCGTCGTTCTTCCTTCCTCTTCCTTTTCTCCTCCTTGCGTTGCTTCTTCTCTAACTTACGCTTCTTTTTCTCTTCTTTGTACTTGAGACGCTCTTCATCTGTACTTTTGCGCCTCTCTTCCTTAGTTTTATGATGTTCCGAGGGATTTTCCACTAGCTTTGGGGTGGAAATCGCAAGCTCAGACATAATAACCACCCTCAGCCACAGCAACGCGACAGCCGCGAATGTCCCATTGACGCGCGTTCAAGGTTAACTATTAAAACCAAGGGAAACCACAATTAAAGACATTAACTTAAGATGTACATTTTAAACTTTGTTTTTTGAAAAATGCCTGCAACTGTCTTGAATGCATACCTTTGAAGGATTTCTGCTTAAATTAATTTGGATAAGGTAAGTCAAGTATTTTCCAAAATATACGAGGTAGAAATGCTGTAACCGCAGCGTCCTAAGACCTCTTTAAAGGTGAAAGAGGGCATAATACCAGGACAGAATATACACTCTGGAACCGGAGGGCTTGGGGGCTGTTGGCCATTCCCGTTTCGGGACACTGCGTAAAGTATTCCAATAACAGCCTTCTAATGCACTTTATTCATTGTTACACAGTTTATAAATTATTTTATATTTGGTACTAAAATTAGTGGCTAACTGCTTGCAATGATGCACTCAACTGCTTACTCTTGCTTCTTGCCACTTGGCTGCATCAATTAATCGAATTTCCAACTTGTGGCGTCCCGAGACTCCCTTTAAGGTAAAAGAAGGCGCAATACTAGGGCAGAATATATATATTCCGGGAACAGAGGACTTGGGGGTCGTTGGCACGGCTCGGAGGCCGACCAACCGGCTAAAACAAGATGGCCACCCAAGTGACCTAAACCGGTAGCTCGAACAAACAAAGTATTACAGTAGAATACATGTATTCTGGAAACAGAGGACTTGGAGGTTGTTGGCACGGCCCGGAGGCCGACCAACCGGCTCGGTACAATATGGCCACCCAAGTCACCGAAACCGGCAGTTCAAACAAACAAAGTTTTCCACACCATGATGTGGCATCCTAAGTTCCCCAGCATAAACGATTTGCCATTGAAGTATCTCAGAACACATGCTATCGAGAGGGCGCAAAATGCCTGGCGACACAGTGGTTAGTAAAAAGACAATTCTTTTCGTATAATCTTGCAGATGACTAAAAGTTTGATTAAAAGATTGCTCATTTTGACTCAAAACTTCACGTTTTGTAAATTGGATTATTTGTTTTTGATTGCGATGCCTTTTTAAATTACGTGCAGCATTATGCTTTTCTGGTCCCGTTTTGCTGCGCATAATGCCCACATTGGTTTCCTTTACACACTATATTTTTATACTATTATGCCCAATCGCTTTTCCTGCAGCCAATCATTGAACAAGGCCAAGGTCACGTGTAAATACGTCGTTGTTTGGCTTCTCGCTGTAGAATTATGCATCTTTAGAATTGCTCAAATTTGAACTTGTGTCCATAGAATGTCCAGCTACTCAGACGATCTCATTGCACTTACGGATTCGGAACTCGTGCGTGTGGATTCCCCGAAAACTAGCGTCCTGGCAGAATTCGACCCCCTTTTTGATCTGAAAAGGAAAGATAAAGCGCTTTCACAAACTTTACGCCAGCCTCCCAGACGATTTTCGCAGCGCGGTCAGTCGGCAGAATCCAATCAGTCCGCGGATCAGCGTTATCAAAGTTGTAATAATAGACTTGGTGGCATATTTGACAAAGATGTGATTTGGGGCGAGTTAGAGGAGTATGCCTTGTCTGATAAAGCAGTCAACAAGAGTACTCTTTCACATTCTTCTACCTTACCAAACCTCACAACTCTTCGATCAGCCCTGATTTCAGAGACGACACCGCAAGTACTCACTGTTCTCTTTCTCAGAATTTCCTTTCAATTGAAGCATCAAATACTTCTGTGTTCAAATGTGTTTTTTAAAGATATGCGCATTTTGATATAATTAGGCTTGGAGACACTTGTGCATTACTGGTGTGTAACACCTTAAATCAGTCCTTTTTAAGCAGTTAGTGGGTTTACGTCACTAGCCCCTCATCGACTGCGCCAATTAGACTCGAGGTCTAGTGGCACCCCATGGCTTATAGGCCGCAAATCTGCCAAAAGTCATTCTCCTCAGTACTTTTCATGCTCGTCTATGCACAGTCACACATGCACACTGTACAGTCAATGAATCAAGGCCTTGTTAAGGTTTGCCTCCACTTTTCACATCCCTCCACCACCCGTCTGTCAAAATTTCTATTCTTTGACTTTTTTCCAGCAGACATCTCAGGACTTGCTTCTCCTTCATGCCAATATCGCCGTTGATACGAGTCTCCTGAATTTTGCTAAAGCTGTTGAAAAGTGAGTTACGTCTTTTTTATCGCGGTAGATGTTTAATTAGCTCATCTTTACAGGCAGCATTTACGATAGGGAATAAATACAAAAGGGTTTTTTGGTTGACAGACGCGATGTACTCTTTCACCGTAGGGAGGTCTTCCGATTATTAAAAGCATTACACTTTCTCGTTCTTCATCGGCATTGAGTAAGGGAGTGGTTTGGCACCACCAAGTCTTCCAAATTTATGGGCAGTGATAAACTCCCCAGGCTTTGGGGCGAAAAACTGCTGGTCAGTATCGCCTTCTCCTCAGAAGTACTTTTCGACCGTTTGGTTCCTCCCGACCTGAACGGTGTTGGCCATGATCTGGAATTTGGATGAGTAAATTAGTCGCATTCAAAATAGCTCTATGTGGTCTTCCAAAATGTGAAGTTGTGTGGGATAGAGAAGTTTCGTTCTGTTTCTTACGTCGAGTATGGGGAGAGTGTACTGTTAGGTGGTGGAACAACGCCTTTGTGGATGGTCTTATTGAGGCTTATTGAGGTCTTCTCGAAAAGAAATGGTGCGGCGGCGAGCAAACAGACCTTTTGGGTATCGGTGAGCAACACTCACCGAATGGAGGAGTACAAAAAGGCACAAAAGGCGTGTCGTATTAAGGTATGTGATAGAAATGAAACAAGAAAATTAGTATACTCTGTAGGTGATACCTATTCGCCTACAAATTCTGCACAAATTCCTCCTCTTACTTGGTATAGGTGCGAGAAAAATGTTGTTGCGTCATCACTCCGTGCTCGACACGCTGCCAATTGTGAGAGATGGTTGGAGATGAGTCTTTAGTGGAGCAGCGAAATGAGTGCACACTGGTCTCTCCCAAAACCCCCTCCCATAACCCGACATATGCTAGCTTCCTGTCTGCTTTTCTAGGACAGCCACAAGATGTCACATCCCTACTCTTATAAGTGATGATGAGAATTTGACCTTTTACGGAAGTGGTCCAAAATGGGTTTTATTTTTGAGGGCACATCTTAGCCGGAACGGTGATCTATTACCAGCATGGGGTTGGGCTGTGGAGGATTAAATCATACCCCTAATTAGCTTATACATCAGTAAAGTGCCAAATCTATGAATGCCTCTTCTACAGCTGTACACCATGGTTGCCTGGAACGAAGAATACGTTTCCCACTCCTTCCTCCACGTGCTTGCAAAGAGTACCACCACTTCAACCTCCGGTCTCCTTCAATGCCTACATCTTCGATGCTATTCATGGAAGCGTTTCAAGCTACTGCCTTCGATATAATGCTAAGGAAACCTTACACGATGATTGGCATATAAATCCTGGTCTCCTGGCCATCGCTGATCGAGCCCCACAGACTGCTTTTGTTGCTGTGCCCGGACCGGATGGATTGGATAATGTCAACCTCAAAATCTACATTCCAATGGTCGCCTACTTCTGCAACCGCTACACTGACAGCGTGCGTAATTGGTTGATGGAAAAGTTCCAAACCAACTGCGAACGTGAGTTGCGCCACCGACTTACCAATATTGCCATGATTGGATGCCCAACCTATCAAGGCTTGGGCTACCATCTCCCTTCAACTCGGGAGGTGTTGACAAAAGGTGCGCCTGTCTCAACTTCCTCATCTATCTCAGCGGTTGAATAAACTGGAGGTGGATAGATTGATTCGCAGAGACGACTCCTAAATTGTCGACTGGACTGGCACAATCGTTGATTGGCTGTTTTAAGTAACGAATGGGGATGCTATTGGGCATCACGGGATGTAGAAGAGTCTTAGGCCGATGTCTCATCGGATAAAACTGTCTGGTCTTCTTCTTTCCTCTCCGTCTTCCCCAATGCCATTGCCTCGATGCGGTAGCATTATGCGTACTTGCGTTACTGTGTTATCATCATTTAGTGTATATTTGCACTGATACCACCCTCGTTGAACGAAATCTCACCACCGAGGTGCGCACACACCCACAAGCTCTCTTTCTTCTTTGCCTTTTCTGCTATCAATTAAATCGGAGTGGTATGATGATCTGGTGGAGACGGAGATGATGAAAGTCATCATATATCCATCTATAGAAGGCCTATCACTGTCAAAAACTCTCACTAGTGATGCTGTCAAGAAATGGATGCGTTACTTGAAGGAGATGCACTAAATATATCCAGCATTGTCTTAAAATATCTCCTCTACATTTATAATGCGCTGTTTTGTGAGTCAGAGCCTTGGGGGTGGATCTAAAATCCTTATTCCACTCAAACGGCATTCAATTTTCGGCTACCAGGTCTTCCACTTTGCACCCCTTTTCGATTCCTCCCGCCACTTTACTGACGGCTCTATGGCAGAGAGAAAGGGGGGGGGGGAGGAGAAGACATACTGCGCCCATTAACAGTTTTTATTCCATTTAGCCACAAAGGTAGTCTCTACACTGGCAAAAGAATGTCTTGAACGAGCCTACGGTACAGACAAACCCCTCAAAGCCTTCGAGTACTGCCTAAGAATATGCGGGCGCACTGACCTTCTGCATCCGTAAGTTCTCCTTTCCCCTTCCTCTCCCGACTCCATGTTTTACGTTTCCTAAAGGGAACACTCTCACTCTTCTCTAACCTGATTCAACTTAGTAACTTTTGCTAGTAAAAAAGTGACCCTTTTGCACCAATTGTGGTGCACTTAGAAATTAAACATCACCTCGTGACTAGGTAATTGGAGATGTTGCTTTGTATTTTGGCGGACTTTCAACACCTGACTTCTTAAGTGACTCCTTTATTTAATTGCGTTCTTTCTTGAGAAATGGTAACTTTTCTTAGCCCCATCCCGATTGGTTGAAATATCGATTTGGGCTTAAAGCTTGAATTTAGTTAGTTGAGGGATTTTTGACCGATTTTTGCCACCTAGACATGCTCGGCTTTGTGATCATGAGTATATTCGGGACTGTTGTCGAACGGGAGCAACCGCGCGTTTGGTTTTGGAAGCCTTCAGTGCACAGGAGTACTTCCTTCCCTCGGTACGGTTGATAACATCTAATGTCCTGCATGGTTTTCTGGTCACCAGTGCTTTCAAATTCCCTCTTTCTTCTACATTACTGTTTTGTTCTAGCTGACATATTAAATTAAAATGTCCACTCTTGAAATATTTCCTCAAGGTTGAAGACAAGGCTTTAAAACTGAATCTTCACGAGGCCTATGCTGGTGAGACTCGTATTCCTGACAGGTTGGCTTCAATATGTTTCTTTATTATAAGGAAATCTTTCTTTCTTCAAAACTCGTCGCTCCTTTTTTGCATCTTGTTAAGAGCAACCATCGAAAATTCGATGATGAAAATAAGCGGTCACATAGCAAACCTCCGGAAACAAGTTTCCAACCTTTCCTTCGTAAGTGAAAGCATTATTTCTATTACCGATCCAAATTATCATTGAGGTCCTGCTTAAAGGCAACAAAAAAATACCAGATAATATTAATGGAGTCAATCCGGCTCAGTTTAACCAATAAATGCGTCGGTTTCTTGGTCAGTTATCCTTGGAATTTGATACCGCCACGGGTAACGGGTCTGGGGAGGATTAAAACACCTTATTTTCCATTCTCTTAGTAGCCTTCGTAAAGTGTTTCCTTTTTATTGTTCTTTTTACAGAACACTATTAATGCCGCAGGTCACACCTGCGAGATGATTCGAAAGGCAGTAGTCGAGCACATCTCGGGGATCTGTCATGGTACAGCAATCAACACCTTGCCCGAGGCCATGGCGGGCGTACAAAATAGTCTCTACAACCTAATGCTAAGCAGAAAACCTCGGGTAAGAGCTTAGGACATGAAAATTGATAAAAGATTCACAATTCACATCTGCTTGCTGTTTGCACCGCAACATTTGTGAACTTAACCTTTAAAGTCTTTGGTAAATGAATTTTTGTGTCTTAAGAAACAGACAATTTTTCACCCCAATCCCTCGTCCGCAAGAGATAAAACGGGAGCAAATGAGGAGGAATTGGTAAAGGAGAAGCTGACCGTTTTGGAGATGCAAGTTATTAGACAGACGATAGCCTTTCTGAAGTGGAAACAGGCTTGGTATCCAGAACTGCGGATGACCACGGTTTTTTCCGCTCCACGTGCGTTTTGATTAACCTATTTGATGTCATTCGATATGTGTTACACTATTTTGACTTAAAGTCTCCCCGGAATGTCAAAATCCATAGGCTTGGAAAAACCTGCAGTAGCTTATAAAATTACTCAAGATGATGAAATAGACTGGTTGAGAATTTGCAAAGTCACATCAACTGTGTTTTAACCAATCAGTGGTAAACACAAAGGTCGAGATGAGTTCTCTACCGATCGCGACGGAGGGAATATAATGGCTGTGTATTTATCGTTACTTTTACTTGTTTCAATATTATAAGGGAGAGTAAAAGTAACGAAGAGTGTTGAGAGAAAAGTTCTTCGCTTGCACTGGTATGAAGGTGCTGGTGACCAAAAATTTAGTTGTAAAATGTGTGAAATCGATCGGGCATTTCTAGGTCAATTAACATGTATGTTCGGGCTCTTTCTTTTCAGTCAAGTAGGTAGGTGGGTTTAGCTTGCGTGGAAATCCACAACTTGGGTAGCAGTGATTAGCACTTTTGTTGTCTCAACGAAACGAAGCGTTATCGAAGTCAATTTGCTAACCCTTTTAAATGGTATGTAGTGGTTATATGTTGTGTGGGGTAATTTTAAGGTCTGTAGTCCATAATTTGCTTTTGAGAATGTCGCTGTGGTGGCGGCTTGGTTTATCCTCTTAACCAATCAAAATTATCCCACCTCTGGTTCCCTCTCCCCGTCATCCTCACTTCGACCAATCAGCATCTGCCTGTCTTAATAGAGAAGCCTGTAGTTGATTGCTGTATTCTTTCACACAAACAAGTCCCCTCCTTTGAGATGTCCCCTCGTCAAACGTAAATAAATCATCGCTTAAGTTTGTTCCGTGTTTAGGCTTACCTTATGTTCGCCCATGACATGGGTTCATTCAGTAGAAGGGTTTTTTCACCCAACAGCCACACTCTAAACACACGTTAAAATGGTGGTTAAAAATTGCTTCATAAAGCTTAATAGTTGAGTAACTCTAGCTTAAGAAGGACTGTAGGCTTTTAACTAACAACACTCATCGGTGTGACTTCTCCGTTGTTGATGATTACACTCCGTTGCCTGATGGATACATCCAATAATAGGGCCCAAAAGGCACATTGCATGATGACTATGACTTTGAAGTCTGCCATTCGCTCATGATCTTGAGTTTTCCCTCACTATTCGAAAGAGGCGGCAACAGAGTGGTAAGCATTGTTAGGTTTTTTGTTTTCTGATCAAAACAAAAAACTTGCCACATTTTGGAGGCTTCAAACTCGCCTACACCTATACCACAACGGCACGGGTTACCGTGTGGCAGACTTTTAGAATGTGTCAACACTTGGCAGTTAATTTTCGTTAGGTTGTTAGTGAAAAATAGGGGCACTGGGGTACCTTCACGATTGAATGGTGACAGTCATCCTCTGACCACCTGTATTCCGTTGGCGAATTTCATCTAGTAAACAGAGCTATTTTCACATGGATCATTCTAAGGAACGTCTGTACTTTCACCTATCACCTTGGTAACAATGAAAACATCATGTGAATGCCACTGTATCTGATATGGCCGCTGATCTTGGAGAAAGGAACGCAAATCGTCACGTTGAAGTGAAGATGGATGTGATAATTTGGCGAGTGATGTGCATTAAGGCTGGAGGAATAGCTACTTCTTATTCATCGAAGAAAGGCACAAGTAAACTCAGAAGACGCGCACACACCGACAATAGGGCATCTCAAAAAAGGGAACTATTAGAAGTTTATGGGAAGCGAAATGACAAAGGCGGAAGAATAGAATAGTTTTTCTTGATAAGACTTGTGTCTGAAACCCCACCTCTAGCACATTCCTACTTACAAAACCATTCACTGGTTGGGCCAGTTTAATCAGCACTTTGGAAGATGCTTCAATCACGCTTGACAGATCACACGTCGATAAGGGTGGATGGCATTCTGCACCTCCACGTTCATGAGGCACTATAAAGGAAGTCTGTGGAGGCGGTGGCAGTTGAGGAGACACGCCCACACGTGCAGGCTAGGCTGTGTATTCACCTGTGTGTCCATGAGTCAGTCTGTCCACCCACTTCACATTAATTCACCTACTGCGGTGGAGAGGGATGAAAACCCAAATTTTCTGATGCTGTGGACAGACAGATGGCCTTGAATTCTCCCTTCTAACCAATTGGGTACGTTGACGATGCAGCAATTGCATTGAAATGTCAATCTTGAAGTTGACGCCCTCCACTACACCTGTTCTAGGCACAGCATTCTGTGAAGCCAGATCAATGATTTGTAGATAATCAGCTTAAATGAACCAATAAGCGCGCAATATTTGGACACCAGGGTTGGGTGGGTGGGTGGGTCGTGTCCAGTTGAGCGATAAATGCTCGCCCTTTTTTAACCCCTATCTTTCTCCTTTTTTCTTTCTTTTTAACAGCGCTGAGAAGTGATATGGAGTGCGAACGCCTTCTAGGCTGTCACATGTCGGTGAATAGGGAGTCGCATCGCATGTCCAAGTGTGATATGCCCTTTGTCATGCGGATTGGCAGCGTTATCGATCCCACTGATCACACAGACCCCTGGAATCTCTCGGAGCGTTTAGGGTAAGTAAAGTGATGCATCTGATCTACTTAAAACGTGACGGTGTTTGGTTGTATGAGGCATGGGTGTTTTCGGGAGCAATAGGTGCATCAATAATTGAGCTATTTAACTAGCCAACCAGAATCGGATAACTTGATTAGTGGAGTGGTTTGGATGCGTAGATTGATGCTGTAACCTATCACTAGGGCTCTTCTCATCCTTCCAGCGTCGGCAGTTGTGTTAGGGTTCACGTGATTCTGACTTACGCTGGACGGCCGTTATCCACTGTTTACTCATCACCTCTAAGCCCGGCTTATCCGAAAAGTTCTAAAGGGTGTGTGGAATACGGCTGCACCACACCAGTTCTTCGCGACTTCCACTACTCCCGCAAGGTCGATTTTAACTCGGCTGGAAAGATCGACGAATGGATTCGTTTTTTGGGCAAGTTACAGCAAATCGCCTCCTTGGGCTACCAATGTTTCGCCATTATCTTCGTCATCTTTCCTTCTGCTTTAGATTTCCCATTTCGACGTCTGCCAAGAGAAACTCTTCTCAACGTTAGTCTCATTGCCTTGAAGAAGCAAACTGAGGATCCTGCTATACGTAAGCAATATTCCCTGGAAATCCTTCGCTACGTTGGTTGCAAACACGTAAATTCTATTAAATTACCTTTTAATTGACTAATTTTATGCCATTTGAGTCACAAAACCCCTTATGCTAAATGTCCTTGAAAAATTAGTTAAATTTGCGGAACCAATCGTCCTTTAGCCAATAGAAGACGAATGTATTTCGACAGAGGTCTTCAACTGACCTTATTTTCCTTTTTGAGAAGTCTTCAAGAATGTTTTTACGCTTTTAGTGAGCAATGGGACCCTTCTTGGTTGGGTAAACGTGCCCATATTCGACGGCAATGGACGTCTACGGCAAGAGGTTGTTCTTGCCGGTCTCTGGCCCCCGGTGGCGGAGGGCCTCTCTCCGGAGTTTAGATCCACCTTTGCAGAACCCAATCGAAGTCACACCGCTATTGTTGTGGAAGTAGGAACTTCTGACAATTACCCATCTTTCCCATCCCCCTCAAGCTAATATGCCATCGCTATGAACATTTTTAGTTAGAATTCCCCATCTATCCAACCGACTTCTTCTTTCCCAAACCGCCGACTGCCGATGACCTCGATGTGTGAGTAAAAAAAATTCGTGAGTTTTCCTCAGAATTGGATTATTCTTGCTCTTTTTCGCATTTAAGTTGTCAAGCAAGCATATCCGATGTGGAAAGGCGTCATTACAGTGAGTTAGCCAGTCAAATTCTCTGCACACCGGCCTCACAACTTCCACCGGCTGGACGTCGATCGACAGAAGCGATTGGAGAACCCAAGTTCACCACCTTCTTGGCAGATTTGAGTCCACATCAATTGCTTATAGACCAACTTTGGCAACACCGTCATCGGCTTGTCGCTTCATCGGAACTCCTAACAACTCTCGCTGTTGCAGCTCCTGTCTGTTGGCCGGAAGCCTGTCGACGCGCCTCGCAACTAGCCACAAAAAGTGCTCACGACAAAATTTTGTGGATGCTTTTGCTTTCCCAGCTCTATAGGTAGGTGTGTACTGTGAATAAGTTTGAAGTTTTTTCGTTCAAGTCAAGTTGGAAATTAAATTTTTGTGAGTGCCACTCCAAGCACTATCCAATTGGTTCGAACCTCTTCCAGCCTGATTCAACTCGCATCACCGCTTTCACCAGCAGCTGCATTGCGTCTTCTGCTGCCTGATGTTCCAGACCAATTTTTTCGGCATTGGGCAGTCTGTTGCATATCCCAATTTCCTCCAGATGGTCTAATCTGTTACCTTCCCTGTCTTCTGGAGGTTAGCGGAACTCTCTCCACACTTTTGATCGAATCAACGCCTCCTACATTATCATTCTCTCTCGTTTCCAGGCCGTTAATTATGACCTCCACTTAGATTGGTCGGGCATAGTTAGTCTCCTTCTGCATCGTTCAACGGTATCCCTGCGATTCTGCAACGCTCTCTACTGGTAGGATCTCTTTTACGCCCCAAACGTCACCTCTGTAGGAACATCGAGAGTATACTAATGAACCCCAAGTGGTATAGTCAACGTCGACTACTTCTGCTGAAGACGGCGATTGTGTGGTTGCATGGCAGTCGTCTAAAAGCCACATGGAGTCTACAAGCAGACGTGTTGTCCCGCATGCGTCAAACCGGTAGGTCTATCGCAAACAAACAGGCCCGATTGTTTATGCGTGCATTCTCCCTCTCTATCTTTTTATTTACACAAGTCATGATGGCTGTGGCTGTAATTGGTTCAATCTCTTGCATTCAGCTGAAGCTGTAAAAGCAGCCAAGGACAAAACAAAGTGTCGGGCATTGCAAGAGGGTCTGGACTCCATACAAACCTTCCTCGACTCCCGATTTAAGCCCAAGGCCTTGGAGGAGAGTGTATCAACACCCTCAAATTGTTGTTCGCCATTGCCACCGAATGCATCAGATCTCCCAACTCCGGATGCTTTCCGCCTACCCTATGATTTTGGCTTCGTGTGTCGAAGTTTTAAGGTGTGTAATTAAATGATTTCCGGAGCACTCCGATTGGTTGCTGGAAGAGCCTCCCTTTTCGGCCAATTCCAAGGTCATCTGTGACATTAAATTAGGAGTAGTTATTATTAAGGTCACTGTGGACTTTCGCCTGTGAGATTCCACTGCATAGAGGACCAGATGGATGCACAGTTTGTAATGTAATTGTCACTACGTGAGAAAGGAAAATAAAGCCATGCATGAATGAGAGAGTGGTGGATGGCGAGCCTGCTCGCCGCACCAACGGCAAAATAGGAGCGCATTGGTTTATCGTCGGTACAATGTCATCATTATATCGCATCCACCTTGTGATGGTTGGAACTTCGTACGCCTTGCAGTCCACCGTGGGAATACGCGCCCTCTTGGCATCGTTCAAAATGGAGTGTTTCTCAAAGGCCATTGGACGGTCATTCGAGTCAATCATTGAAACACTTGCTCTAAAGTAGCTCCACGGAGGCGCCACATAGTAGTCTATCCGGATCGCGTAGAGGCACAGAATCCCAATGCCTTCATGTGAGCAAAGCAGATCACTCTGCAATGGCTACCTCTAATCATTCGCTTTCGGTATCACTCCATTTGTTGGCTGTCAAGTTACGATTATCTGTCCTTTAGGCGGATGCATGCACATACATCACCTCTTTCACGTGCCCAATCCGCCTCACCTTAAGTGGAATTGATGGAGAAATACGCAGCTGTATCTTCAAGGTGAGTGTAATACCAGTTATTGCGCTTTTTCAGCCATAAAATATGAAAGGTTACGTTAAAAACAGCAACAGAAAATTAAATAATCAAACTAGCATATCCTCTGAACGGCTGTCTTAAATGTGGTGATTATCCGATCGAAATGTGGGATAAATGGGTGCATCAATCACTACCTGAAAGCCTTAACCTTCTTTTTCCAAAAATTTGCACCAAAAAACAACGTCTTATTCACTTTTTATGGGAGTGGCCTTGTTTGTGCTGTTTGCAACCGTTATTGCTGCGATAAATCGTGTTATAAAAAGCATATAAACATGCGTTGACCTTATGACCTTTCGTCACACAATGCGGCTCTGTGTTGCGTTTCATAAACAATTCTAATCGTTTGGTAAAGTAAGGACAAAATGATATTGGTCAATTACAAGAACGAGAACGGATAGTTAATGATTGGCTGGAAAATCGGCGTAGTTTGTTGCCAACTGCCTTCCACGACGGCTAATTTCAGTTAACCTGACTAGGCCTTCAGAATATCCACAAAACACATTGCATCCATGCATTTGGACTGGTTCTTTCCACCCATACATCCACTCATCTGTCCACCTCTCCGCGCATCCATGTTGGATCCATACATTTATTATTATTTTTTCTTTTTTGAATTCTTAGGTTGGTGACGATCTGCAGATGGACCTCCTCATTTGCCAATTAATCCACGTAGCGGACAGAATTTGGCTGAATGGGGGAATGGATTTGTGCATTCCACACTTTACAGTGATGCCTACGGAACCAAAGCGTGGGCTCATTGAGCCAGTATGATAGTTCTTTACTAAGACATTTCATTGATACCACAAGTCAGCCCACATTTGTTTGAGACATGCTTGATACGACCAGAGACATATCCGTGACACAGGTGACGAATGCATTTAGTCTCCTTACCCTTGTAGGTATCACATTCTGAGACACTCAGACTAATCAACCAAAACAGTGCTTCAAATCCACGCTTCAAACGCGATCAGGGACTATTGATGTGGCTTCAGGAAAACCATTCGGACACGAAGGCTCTTCGAAAGGTTTGGCCTCTGGTGATATCCTTTTAGTCGTCATTTGAGAGGTCACAAAAGTGTCTTACTTGGATGGATTGCTGGGTCCAAGATGGTTGGATAACGAAAAACAGAGAACCAGCGGATCGATTCCCCTCTTTCTTCCTTTTTCAGGCAGTCGACAACTTCTTCCACTCCACAGTTGCCGGTTCTGTGCTAACCTTCGTGCTGGGTCTGGGAGATCGTCACAACGACAACATCATGATGCGGGAAAATGGCCAAAGCTTTCACATCGACTTTGCCAAAGTCTTTGGCAACTTTCAGAAAATTCTCAGTTTCAATCGGTGTGTTGAGCAGCAATCTTTAAAATATTGCCAACTTTTTTCTTTTCACGTCTTCCTTTTCGCTCATCTAGTGATCGATCGCCCTTCATTCTCACTCCGGATATGGTGGAGGTGGTAAAATTTGCTGAACCACCGTCTTCGACATCGAGCAGAATAGAAGACATGCCAAAGGAACTGGTTGACATTCCCTCCTTTGTGAGCCATTGTTGTCAGGCCTACAACCTCCTTCGAAAATATGCCATTTCAATCATGGGCCTCATGGAGATGGTGCGTTCAGGCGATTCTATTGCCCTCTCCTTCTCTGTTGGAGGATTGGATTCAATTGCCTCACTCCGTAATAAGGCGCAGAGCACGCGTATAATCGTCTACTGACATCACCTTCTTTTACAGGCTTGGCAAATGCAATTGCCCGGATTGGAGCGTGGACAAATTGGACATGTCTATGGAAATCTTCGTCGTTCCATTAGTGATGCCGAAGCGGAGATCTTTTTCAAAGAGTAGGGACCTCAACAATTTGATTTATCCTCACTTCTCTCCTGACAGGCTAATTCAGCGGAGTATCCAATCTTACACGGCTCAGCTCAACAATATGATCCACGACAAAGTGCAAAGAGGCAAGAAACAGCCAAGTATTGTGGAGAATCCAGAGGATCGTTACGCGCTTTGCACAGCTCAGGGAGTGTACTTGCATCTACAATCGAATAAATTCTCATCAACGAGCAATATGCAACCTGAAATGTGAGTCCTTCTGAGCTGACCCCACTTCGCATTGGCCACTTACTGACAATTGAATGAGCTAAGGGGGGGGGGGGGGAGGGGGTACGCGGTTAGTTTCATTCGATGTCTAAACTTAATGACAATGGCACATTACATCACTGGCACAGAGGTCATGTCGAAATGGAGACATGGGTTTTGAAGCATTCACTTCGTTTCCTGCCGCGACAGCGCTAGTCGCTGCTCTACTTCTATTATCCGCTTTACTCATGGTTGGCAATTATTGTTTCCATGGTGGTGAAAGGCCCAGCCACTCAAAAGTAGAGGCTCTGCATGGTGTCAACCTTTATGGGTGCTTCATTCCACTACAAAATCGAGACGGTGATCAAACCAATGGAAGTGAATCAGAGTTTTCCAGGATGGCTAAGTCGATTAGTTCACAGTTCTCAGTATTCAATTAGAACTTGAATAAATTCAGGAATTTTACCTCATTCTAATTTGCTTTTAACTAATTTTAGTGGAATGGCCAAAATATCAGTCACGGATACCTCATTAACGCGAAATGGATGGTATTCCAGGGTGGGTGTCTTTTAAACTCCCAACCAATTGCCGATGTTGAAATACACGGCTTCAAACTTTATCAGTGAAAGTATTATTTGCCTCCTCCGCCTACAGCCCGCGTTCAAATTTGAAATCCAGCCAGAGAGCAAAAACCCTATCGGCACCGACAATGAAGGCGTCCGAGGCGGATTTTCCATAGTTAGGGATGCACAGGAGTTGAAACGCCTTGTCTGGCGCCTATTGGACTCCAATCCCAAAAGTCGACCTGCTATGAACTTGCTGAGTCGACTGTCGGAACTGGACGATCAGGTGGTGAATTGTGCCCAACCATCACCGCCGTCAGCAATGCTTCTTAATTCGTTGACAATGGGTCTGGTGGATTTAATCCAATTCCACGCACTCGTACGTTGGATTTGAGATCTTTCCATTAAAAAAATATGGAATTGAAACTCGTTTGCAATTTTTAAAGGAGCTGGTATTGTTAAAATATTCACGTGTGGATGATTTCGACTAATTTTCATTTTTAATCTAGGATCCCAATATGATAAACTTTTGGAAACCAACGGAAGCGGATCTGAGACCCGAACTACCTCAAAGATCTACTTCGGGTTAAGTACCATCTGTTACCTATTATTTCTCTTTGATTTTTAAAAGTTTTCTTTATGCTTGAGAAGTGATTTAAGCCCTCCGTAGATCCTTTCCAAAAATCTCGCACCTCCTTACACTTTCTTCTCCGGGTTAGTCACGTCGGCTCAATGTTCAAGTGGCAGTTCCTCTCCTTCTCAGCCACAGAGCAACAGAAATAGCACTGAAGCTGACGGAAACCCTCCTCCCGATCGCACAGCTGTTCTGTTAACTCTGGAACTTAGCGCATCTTGCGATCGGCTTAATGTGTTTGTTGAACAGGGTAATGAATGGGTGAGCCTATGTCATATTTATGCGTTCTGAAGAGAAGGGAAGAGAATATTACCAACCGCCTCTAAAAACCCGCTAATCATACACCTTACCCGTCTTCATGCTAGTGGTTACCAGGCGAAAATCTGACCATGAATGCCATGATTGACATCAGAGTCATTCCAGATTCCGTTCGAGTAGTTCCACGTCAGCGCTACTGCATGCTTCCGTCGAATAATCCGAAACTCAACGAGACGGTACATTTTTCTATTGGTATAAATTCGTTGTTTGTTCGTTAGGCTCCAAAAATGACCTTTTCCTTTTCCATCTAGTTTACCATCGAGCTTCAGCCCAATGATTACAAGGATGCCATCCTGATTTTCACAGCCCGACAGATGGACACTCTAGGTTTAAAACAGCTGATCGGGGATACGGTAATTCCTCTTAGTTCTCTCGCGCAACTTCAATCCTCCTCATCCACCTCGGTTAAGATGACGCGGTGGTATGAGCTCTCTCGACGCAAGGTTGAACGGGTTTGAGTCGAATTATGTACAGCGGATCGGTGGTCTCCCCGGATTCCTGTGAAAATATCCATTTGTCTTTGGCTATTTTCTGTTTAACCCTTTGACGAAGTCATCCACACATATGTCTTTCAAAAGAGTACAATGAAATGACATAAAATGGGAAAAGAATTATCTGTTATGTTTTGTCCTTTTGCATACCAAGACGTGAAAGCGCGTCTGCTACTTATAAGCCATCAGTAGCGCGACATAAAAGGGCCAGTGGCATATACAATTGGAGCTGTATGGTGCCTCTCCGGGAACATCGACAACGCATTTGGAAGGAGTGTAGCAGCAGATAATATGCCTTCAGCTGCGTCTGAACTTGTTTACGATAGATGCATGCAGTGTTGATTATATCAACGCCTTAAAGGGTAAAGGTGACTGCAACAAGAATAGAGGGATTTCTGCTTGCTTTTCCATTTAATACACCATTTTAGTACAGTGAATCGTAGCTACTAAGCATAATTGTCCTTGCACATTCGCCACTTGTTTAAGATGCCCCATTTCTATTGGTGTATGAGTCATGTGTCAATTACTGATAGTTGTAAAGGAAACAAAATACGTGCTGAAAACGAGTTTCTAGGTCACAAAAGTGCGTAAGATGCCTATACCTTAGAGGCAGTTACAATTCTATTGTTTGGTTGCTAAAAATTCGCCAGTGATTTTAGCCCATTTGATAGAGTACTGTGTAAACAACTTTCTCACGGGACACCTATTGTCAATGCGTCAACCACCACCTTCGATCAACAGTCGACAGCTACCAGTTCAGTGGTGCCATGTTACTGGCTCGTCATGAGGACAGCTGTTCCATTCATGATAGGAGACGATAAGAGTTTTGGGGTGTGGAGGGTGCAATTCTTTCTGGCATAGTCAGGCAAGGACCTTCGCCATAGAAAGATTTGCCGGTACAGCTTAACCATTCTCGAGTCGTCCGTTTCACTACGTCATGGGAAAATATTTCAAACCTGGAGGGAGACGATGCTCTCGGGTTTCGGTAATTCTAATGCAGCGGTCTAAACAACTCTGACCCATATCATCCTGTCGAACACTTCAATTTAGAAGAGCATTTATATTTTATTTTACTCCAACAGGCTATGAAAAGGTGCCCCGGCATTTAGTGAGCAATTTTTTCGAGTTCGTAATGACTCAGCTCACTGGTCCTGCAGAGAGCTTCGTCCATTACCTAGTTTTACGACCGACCACGAGTTGCACAGGTGCCCAATATCAAGGACGTATTGCAAAAGATGAAGTGTTCACGAAAATGACTATCTTGAAATGAGGACCACCGCGACGGATACCAAAAAAAATGTAGAGGCGTGGTGGCAACTTTGAGACCAGACATCCTTGTCTGAAGGTCTCATAGCTCGGCCCGCCAGAAATCCCGCTCTCACTAGACGCCGCTGAACACGCTTCCACACGCACTCCCACTGTTGCCTGGACGTTCACCTCGACGATCGAACATAACCAACCAATACACAATATGCCGACTGACCGAACGGATCTACCGACAAACATTGCGTTGAACGCGACCACGGCACAGTCAAGTGTACCCAAATACCAAATTAGTAACTATCGACTCAACAAAACGGCCCATAGACCCAAGGTCATCAAAACAGCAAGATTGGTATGTAGAGAAAGAGTAATGCAAAATGCCTAAGCAAAACAAGTTATGCTTATTTCAATGTGTAGCAAGGACAAATAACAATTGATGATAGGAGTATGTACAATGCCTCGAATCTTCAGGTACACGTATCACTACTTTTCAATCAGCGTGCCGCGCACCCTACGCTTTGCAGCTTGCTCATTTGCCTAAAAAGAAGCGAAAAAAACTGTTGATTGGTAATGGCGCAGAATGATAAAAGGCAATTCTGCAGACCACAGTACTGGCGACAATTCTACGAGCCTTTGACGGCAAAAGTGCAAGATAAAAGCAACTGACACCCTTCTAAGTGTCAAAATGAGGAGCTTCCAATTACACATCATACCAAGATTCAAATATTGCATAACATTTCAAAACAAACTGACATCACCTCATCCACCAAACGCCTTTTGATGATGCCCCGACGAATCATTTGGGCCTCAATGACCCGTACATTCGCAGCGTAGGAATCAGCAACCTCCCTCGCCTCTGCCTCTTCCTCCTCGTCCTCGATCGTAGACACTGTAACTGCAGTATCGACGCCTTGAGTCGTCTCCTGTTGCTGGACTGACCGTCTTAATTTTGAACTATTCGAAGTAGACGAATTGAGATAGGATAGGGGATTAACAGGAGGCGGTATGGAACCATTCTGCTGCGCCATCGCCTCAGCCTGTGATGCCAAAGCTGTTAGAAGCTTTACATTCGCCTCCCCGGCATCGGTACCATCCAATTTTGCTGTTCTTGTTGCCAAGGCCGAAGCTGAAAGACCAATATTTCCCTCCTGGGGGGTCAGAGCATCATGAACTATAAATTCAGCCTAAGAAAGCAGGATTTATGAGTGAATAAGTACCACCAACCACATGATTTTTAACACTGTGACGATAGAAGAGAAGAAGACTGCAACTTTTGCAATATCGACGGAACTGCTTTTCAATTCCATCAGGCCAACGAATGTAGACGCAACTTGAGGCACTGGCTTCAGTCGCTATCACTTTATGAGCACGTTTCCTGACGTCAATGACTTTCGATTTGTCCCGTGGGCGTTCAGGAAGTTTCTCGATGGGGCAGTCCAATATGAGAGCCATTTGACCGCAGATGCAACAGTATATAAAGAGCGGCTTTTCACTGCCGTAATTGTGTCTGTCCTTGTTGTCTGTGACAATGTGCGTCACACGCTTCCGAACCCGAGGCTTCGAGTCTTTATTCATCTATGACAAGCAACGCCAAACCAATCAACCGTGAACCAAGCGTTTCAAGGAACAGTACCGGGATTTCACCAAATTAAACAAATGCATGCAATAAAAATAAGAATAAATGTATTACTCCAGTTTTTTAAGAAATAAAACATAGAATCCGCAATTTTAATTTGATTAAAACTCATCTTTTGTTTAGTTCTTAATAAAATAGACTGATTAAACCAACTAAGCACAATCAAACTACTTTTTAAGACAAACTTCCCTCATCCCCTTGTTGTTGAGCTGATTTTGATAACCCTAGCCCACTTGGCGGTGCTACCATGCCTCCTAGGCAACAGTCTTAGCAGAAGACACCTCACGCGATCACCGCAGGACCCCAACCCCAAAACCTCAAACCCCAACTCGGGAGGACCAACTCCAAGTCTCAAATGGTACACATAGTTCTCATGCCAGCTCGCTAGCAAGTTAAAGGAACAGAAAAAGTCTCCACTAAAAAATTAGGCGCTACTAGGCGCAGCCTTCGAAGAGAAAGTGCCCCGTTGAACTCCTGGATGCTGCCCAAGATAACGCATTAGCTGGCTAGGATAATCCGTTACTACAGCGACGCGTCCCATCGAGAAGGCCCTATCGTAGTCCTTTTCCGTGTTACATACCCAATAAAACACCTAAAATGAAATTTATGAGATGGTAATTTTACTTACAAATTCATAAGCTTGAAAAAAGTTTTAGTATCATACGAACCTGAATGCCACGAGCCCTGAGATGGTTAACCAACCTTTTCGACATCAGCAAACTGAAAAAAAGTAACTTTACTCAGTTTTCAAAACAAGAAATAGATTAATTCATTAACTCACAAATCGGCTAATTGTATAATCCACCGCAATAGATCATCGTCTGTGCAGCCGCATTTCAAAAAGGCTGGAATTCTGCAAGAATTGTCGGTAAATGCAAAAGAACGAATGAAGTCGACGCAAATGAAATAGTTCTTTAGAAGTGTATGGCCTCACCTAGCAGCTCGTGCTTTGATGTATTCAACCACATTTGGCATTCGGCTAATGAAAAGAGATAGAGATGTGATTAGGGGCAAACAAACCCCACGACTTACCCGAAATTTTGCACCAACGGAACTTCAAAAAACCCATCCGAGAGGGGTAAGAAAGGCAGTAGACCCAGGTAGTATGCAAGGACAATCTTGAGAGTTCGTTTAATCGGTACAAAAGTGGCGATCCGCGGGTTCTCCAATTGGCACTTTCGATTCACGGTGTCGGAAAAGCTGCCCCACACCGTGATATCGACACGATTGAACTCCTCTATGAGGGCTGAGATCTTCTTGATCAGCACCAGATTGTCCGTTTTCACGTCGATATTGATTGGTATGTGAGGAAATTGCTCAAAAACGGTTCGAAGGAGAGGAATCTGGCGCGAAACACCCTCCGCCGCCCTACATTCTCGACCTGGTGAAAAGGAAGAAAGAGAGGGGTCATGGCTAAGGAATAGTGGTGGAGACTTCTTGAAAAAGTTGTGTTGGCATTCCTGCAGTTACCACGAGCAACGAGAAACACACGCTTGGGAAACTGGTAAAAACTCACGAGCTGGTGAATGCAATTCGTCGTCAACTGAGGAAGAGGAGAGGTGGAAGAATAAGAAGGCGAAACGAGGCCTTATGTGTTACGAAGGAAGCGAAGGCTGCTTGGAGCGTAGTTGACGAGAGACTCACCGAATCCGAAGGTGACATCTAGGTGATCAGAGTACGGAGGCAACTCGTTGAAGGTTAGATCGCTGATACATTTGTTGACACCGGTGGCGCGAGAAAGGTCGTTGTCGTGGCTCACCACCACCTCCTCGTCTTTGGTCAGTTGACAGTCGAGTTCAAGCATATCGCAACCGAGTTTGATGGAACTGTAGTAAACGAATAGCTTATTTGTGACAGCTTCAAAAATAAGCTAGACAAGGGCAATGCTCCAATAGCTCCTCATTTAGTTGCCAGTTGCGTAGAGAAGTAAATGAGTGATCCGAGGTTCAATAATGCATGGTAGGCGGAATGGAGGCGACCAAATGAAATTTGGGTGAAGGAATGGGTAAAAGGACAAAGAGATGTCGAAATGTCGGATGGACTTGAGGTGGATGAATTAGGTGCGGTTGTTCCCACCTATTCCAGACAGCGCACTACTCAGCAAATGTGAAACAAATCCAGACTGGTTAAATAGACGATAGTTTGCATGACTCAACCTTGTGTCACGCCAGAAACATGAGCTGAAAGCACTGTATGCGACCATCTCGCAACAACAAGCTTAAACAATCACTAATCACCCCATGGTGGTTCAGTCAAGTGATGGAAAACTACACCAATGTGCACTTCAGAGGTCTGCTCGAAGGAGTAGATGGCAGGGTATGAGAAATATTGGATGTCGATTTGGGAAGTATGCTCATCATGGCATGAGATAAACATTCACCCTTAAGTCTATTGGTACGACTTACCGAAAATTGTCCTTCGAATTTGGTGGAGATGTTGCATGCTGTAGCAGAACAATGTATCATCCAGAATCAATTTCCTCACCCTATGTCGTTCAAAGATTGAAACAAACCTGGAGCAAATCAATGATAGTAAGCCAAATTGCTTCCATCTATACCAGCTGCAAAGGTGATTTTAGAGGCTGCTAGAGAAGTGGGTGCCAGATGAACTTATCATATGAAAGGCTACCAAGTTCTCTCCTCTCACTATCTTTGCTAATTAACCCTTCTGTGATGTATAATGACTCTTGCGCCCAAACGGCACTAGTTACTCTGCCAGATAATAAAAAAACTGCCCAGACAACACTTTCTGGGCATAGCGTCAACCCCAAAGGTCATTATTTAGAAGTGCGCGTCTACGTGGTAGACGACGAGTGCAATTTGTCGTTCACCAAAAGCTAATCAAATGTGTGCATGAAAAAAGGTTCCTCTCTTAAAAGTCAGGCATTCTTAAGACCCAACACAAACCTGCATATTATCTCACGACTTGCCCGTAAGAAAATTTGTATGTTAGGATGGGATGAGAGGGGGCAATCACCTTACCCTCACACTTCATCATGAATCAAGCGATGAGTACAATTACTAAATAATCGCATGACCACACAGGACATTGGGAAATAAAGTTAGCCATACCGAGCTTTTCTAGGCGTTAGACGTTAATGAAACTGGGTGTCAAAAATACCATCCTAACGTTTATCTATGAATGCAAAGTTGATTTATTAACTACCTCTAAAAATGAACGCTGACTTCAGGGAAGAAAAGGGCTGGTACACCTGCCTACGCTTAAAATAAGGCCCCGAGAGAGTTTATCATTTTTTAAAGCTCATATAGAGAGCAATACAACTACTTTTGGGTCTTAAGCGAAAAGAAGGCCAAAAAAGGCATACCCGACCTTGTCAGTACTGCAGCAAATCAGAATATGGATGCACACCTTAGCCCTTGAAATGGGCACTTGCAGCTCACCCATGCAAGTGAGCTCCTTTGTGCAGGGAGGTCGTTTACCGTTGCAATAAAACCAGGAATTATCTCAAGTATTTAGAGAGCCTCGTACTTGGCTCCTAAACTATTATTCAGAGGATCACTCACGTGTTTTTAACACTCCATAAAATCGAACGAGATAAGCAACTATGCGCTTGAATAGACTCATGAGCCATGAAAAAAGAGGTGTCTCAAGATAAAAAAGCTTAGTAAGAGGGGGCACGAACCTACTAAAAGCATGAAGGGTATTTTCAATGAACTCTCCCGATCCACCACGATGGCACACAACAGTTGCGGATATTGCCGATTTCTTCTTCCCGTGCAACAGAGCAGGCCAACGCAGTAGAATGAGGGAGACGGTCCAAAAGGCACAGAATAACGCCACCAAAACCTCGACCAGCATCACCTAAGGAAAAATGTACCGATATTTCGCTAGGATAGATATCTACACATCAATGCATACTTTAAACAAGGTGAGAAATATATGCTTTGCACATAATTAAAGTTTATGCGATAAAATGCTGGCATCTGGAGTAGTGTAAAGGTAATGCAAAGTGCAGAGCTGGGAAAAACTGAAAAACTTGGCCTTCTGCATCAGAAATGAAGCCGACCCACCCCAAGTGGGACGAATAACAGCGACTGTCGCAAAACCCTCGTCGACAACCCCGCGTCCTCCAAACTGACCGTACGATAGGCTCGTTCTCCAATAATTAATAGCTCAAACAAATATTATTTGTGACGGGACAAATATAAATTTTGATGTCATACGAATGTAAAACCATAACCTGCACTAAGATTCGAGTTTGGTGCCTAGGTGCCAAGTATTTTCCTCGTATTATCTGCGTTAGCTTAACACAACTTTCAATGGAGAGTTTAAAGTTAAAATAAACCATTTTACGCTAGCGAGGGTAAATCAGGAGTAATGATTTACGCAGTAACGTGCCAAGCAAAATGACTATTTGTTTAATTCAAGAAAATAATTTATACTGCAGGCCGAGACCTAACTGTCCTCGAAAGATGAAGCAATACCTGGCTAGAATTGATGTGTGTATGTGTTCTACATGTAATACTTTGTTTGTTTGGACCGCTCGTCTTGGACTTAGGTAGCGATATTGTACTAGTCGGTTGGCTGGCCTTCGGGCCTTGTCAGAAGCACTTAACCTCTCCATATCCGGGGAATATATACTCTGCTCTAGTACTATGTCTTCTCTTACCTTCAAGGATGTCTTGAGACGCTACGCTGCACACAGGAGAAATTGAGAACACTATCATAGCCCCAAGGCCTCCGCATTTGGTAAGTGCTCAGTGACGAAGCACCTGATTAAATCCTTTGCCAAAAGCGAGAGCAGCACATCCGACGTCTACCAATCATCACTTATGGTGCTGCAAGCCCTCTCTGAAGATATAAGAGGAAAAAACTTGAAACCGCCTCGTGTTACTTACGAAATAAAGGGCCTTGTGTCCAATGGCATAGCCCAGAGCCTGGACTACCTTGCACTTGTACAATAGCGGAGCAACAATTACCCCTTTTCCATATCCATCAATTCGACAAACAACTACATAACCGTTTACGTCCTTTATACATATGTGCGTCGATTCCGAGGCTCTCCTTAATCAGTCTTCACAAATTAGTCTGTGTTGTAAGCCGAACATCTACAAATTTGCCTCGTCATCGTTGGATTTGTGTGCATCTGGGAATATATTTGATCCCAAAGTCACGTATCCCTTTTAGCTCCTTGGCAGCATCAAAAGTATTGCTGCTTTAAAAATGCATTTAAGGATGGGAATGAACGCCACAGGTTTCGTATTCTCATCGTTGTTCTTAGGAGCTCTGATCCAATAGCACGATCATTTGTTAGAATTCGAAGCTCAAAATTTTTTCGTAGGTGTAATATTTCATGTCTATTTCTTCCCTTCACATTGTTCTCATCACAGAGCTGCTTAAATCATACCTACCTAATTGAATTCAATCCAGGAACTATAAAAAGCGGAGGAGGAGGAGTTGAGTTTTCGCATAGCTGGTGACTTCATTAAGGTACGGTTAGCAGCTCCATAACTAAAATTTTCCTGATGATTTACGGCTAGTATCGCTCCTATCGCCAATAGCTTTGCTGCAAAACACGGGATTGGGGTAGTTACTGAAGGTAGACTTTACTTTTGGCCATTCCACTTAGGGTCATCAGAGCTTGCCCCCATCTACAGCATGTCATTTTCTTTCGTCACATTGGGATATAGCATTTGGTGCTTGAAAGCAGGGTATTTATCTCTAAGAGTGGGTTAATTTTCTGATGCCAACAATGCAGTGCCTATAGTAATTTTGAATTCAAAAGAATACAAAATACTCTGACAAAAATGCACTTTTTTGACGCATATTTGGGCTGGCTGCCAGTGGTACGTGCCGGAGACCATAGCGCTGAGCAAAAGCACGTTGGTGGAGCTTTAAATGCCAGTGAAAGCAAGACAGAGAGTAAAAAAAAGTACCTAAAGCATTGCATTTGAGCATAAGAAAGCAGTACACACAAACGAGTAACATTAAACTGTTTGCATAGGCTTACTCATCCCTCGCACAAATAACACCCACTCCCTCAGTTGCGTCAAGGCTACTTGAAAGCCTCTCAATGCGCAGTGCCTATGCAACCATTCGTTCGTCTCTCACATACCCCGTATTGAAAAGTAAAAAGCCCTGCGGTTCGCCTTGCTATTACACTTTCTACCTACTAATGGAGATGTCGGTGTACTCGGAGGAGAATGGGGACTGCTTTCCAGGGCACACATTTCGGCACTTCCGTAGGCAAGGCAAACTTCTCGACCTACGCATTACTGTAGAGTGATGAATATAGAATTTCACCCTCCAACTTTTAGGTTAAGGGTGGGAAATGTGTAGAGGCCCACCGATTGATCATGGCAGCCCGATTTCCCCTTATACGGAAGGCAATGACCTCGGGAGAGGGTAAAATGGCAGTCCAATGGAAGCGATTTCCTGAAGAGTACGTCTAAATCTCTTTCCTCTCTTCCATTAGCCCTCCTTTAGTATTGTCGAGGCAGTCATCAACTACGCATACACAGGCAGCCTTACAATCTCCACTGAGAATGTTGCACAACTCTACCTGCTGGCGCATAATCTCGGCTCCGGAAGGATTGTCTCCTGGTGTGTGGAGTTCTTACAATCAAGGTAACAAAAGTCATTTTAAAAGTTGAAAAACTGACTTCTATAAAGGATTACTCCAGATAATGTAGGAGAAATTTGGTCTATCGCCAATATTACGTTAAACAGTGGACTGATGGAATTATGCATTCCATTGATGGCAAAGAACTTTGATAATTTGTGCTTACGGCGAGACCTTCTGCTGCGGACAACATCGGATTATTTGGCAATTCTGTTGGAGAATAAACAGCCAGAGGGCGTGAGTGAGGAGACCAAATTTCGAGCTATCTCCAAATGGCTAGAGGCGGGTTTCGAAGTGTGTGACCTGGAGAAGAGGGCAAAAGAATTCACAAAGATGGTGTCAAAGATTGACTTGACTGGATTGTCGCCTCAATTTCTCACCGAATTCTGGAAATTGGGTGAAGGGATATGCAGGATTGCTCTTTGCAGGTGAGCGCAATGAAAGGCTGAAAGGATTGATGCATGTGAGAGGAATGAATGATGGTTGATGACAGTAGGGTTGATCAAGAAGAAATTGGTGGTGGGATGGATGATTCAATGAGTGAAGGGAAGAGAGAATGAACGCAGGAATAAATGGATGGCTTAGTGAATTCATGATTGGGTAAAAGAATTTACACGAGATGGATGGGTGGATGATTGGATGGATGCCGCATGGAGGCATACAGAAGTGAATAATCCGTATTTCTACTCTACACCTTCAACTTCTGTTCTTTTCCTCCATTCCCAGGAGCTACTTCACCAAATCTTGGAATGAAGCCAACCAAGATCGCGACCAAGCCGAGGTCTCGGCTTTCCTTCAACTCTGCGCCACCAGGTAAGTAGTTAAAGCACTTCTCTCATTGACTTAACTACAGATTTGATAAGCAAATAAATGGCCCTGTAGTGTCACGCACAGGATTGCATTCAAGGCTTTTTTATGTCCACAATTTACAGAATATTTAAAACTCTCTAGAGATGTGCTTTTGACCTACGGGTGGAACAAGGCCTCGGGATTGTGGACTTTAACGTCTGTACCACAATTACAGCCGGAAGAAACGATCAACATCACAATTCCAATCAATGGAGAAATAGCTGTATCAGGCGGTAAATCGCATAGAGAGTCTTATCCCTCCCATTTCCAGGTCAATTTTATGTCCTAGGAGGTGGTGGTGCCAAAACCCGTTTGATATCAGCAAATTTTCGGGATGGCTCTTCTAACACTTCTTCAGTACCATTGGATCCAAGGAGTGATTATTCCGTCACGTTGAGAAATAATACGATCTTTATTTTTGGTGGTCAGTATCATGGACGGTGTCTTTCCACCTGCGAAAAATTGGACACTGACAGTTATGAGTAGGTTGGTTGGAGTTAAATTAACCCGCTATTAGGCTCACCAAGCTTCCAGACATCCCGACCGCGCGACACGGGATGTCGGTGTTAAGCATTCCCGACATCGGAATCGTAGTCGTCGGTGGAAGCGATCAAGCTGATTGGAACTTGCCAACATCTCAAAACGCTGACATGATAATAGAAGATTCTACGGTGGAGAGTGGATGGCAGTGGATGAATTTCAGTCCAATGTTAAAGAAACGCTACCGTCCAGGAATTGCCTCCTTCAATCAATGCGTGGTTGTAGCTGGAGGGGACTCAGAGTGCACTGTCGAGAGTCTTCCACTCAAATCCAAAGCTCAGTGGACGCTTATACAGGGTGTCGATAAATTTGGCCTGAAAACTACATCTCTTGTCACATTCAACAACAGGTTAATATTACTATGTGAGTAATTTTTATTTATGCACCCTTGAAATGTAACTCACCCAATGAACTTGTTTAAGTTAATTTTACTTTTTATTTTCGTAGTATCCGATGACTCCGGTGGGAATGCATATGAATTTCAGCACACCGAAGGGGTATTTTAGGTTATAATGATATGATCTTTGTAGGATCAATCGTTAGCGAATTTTGCGTGGAAGCCACTATTTCGGATGGACAGTGTGATGTCACCAAGGCTTCTGATGACAAGAGAAAAGGTAGAAGAAATTTAAAAAGGCTTTTCTTTAAAAAGTGATTGTATTGGATTTTGTCTGTTTGCTTAACATTTTGCGAATTTTTAAAGATTTTACTTAACACAGGTTTTGTCCAAAAGGGAGGTGAAAACGTAAGAACGCTTGTAAGCTGCACAAAAAATTTGCCGGTTAGTTACGCGTGTAAAGCATTAAGCATTGTATACCTCTTAGTTTTCAAAAGTGTGGTCAATTGTATGCCACGCCACGGACCTCTGGGCGATGCCAGTAGCCCCACCACTTATGCACGTCCAGCACATAAACTGTAGCGTACCGAGATTTCCTTAAAGCTAAAAGAAGGCACGGTAATGGGACAGAATACACATATTCTGAAAACAGAGGGCTTAAGGGCTGCTGGCATGGTCTGGAGGCCAGCCAACTGGCTAGTACAATGTGGCCACCCAAGTGACCAAATCCGGCGGTTGGAAAAAACAAAGTGTTGCACAACTACTCCCTCCATTCGAGCGTCGCCCCCGACGCTCCTCTTGGTCAGGGTATCGTAGAACCCTGAGCGAATGGGGCAATCGGGCCTCATAGGAACGGGATGTACGTGATTTAAGTGTACAAAGCATAAAAATACGCAATCGAACCGCCTCCTGCACATCCTACATCGGTAGGTACGCATTTCGGCAAACAAAGACGAGTTGCCCAAAAACAGGAGAGAGAGAGAGCTTGCGCAGGATGCCTGACCACAACGTCGCTGCCTCCTCTTGGCAATTCCACTGAACTTGGAGTTCACGGCTAGCGTTGCTTCAGTTGTCAACAGCTTTCTAGCAGAACACGATGGCAGGAGAGATGTCGAAGATGAACATCGATCTCGGCCCTTCTGTTATGGAATGTCAGAGATTCTCCCATCCGTAGCACATGCACCTCTTTCACACCGACAAAGGTTGCCACAAGCAGTACAGATCAGGATAGAAATCCATCCAAGTCGGGTCCGCTTCTCGCTGCCACTAATATAGCGTCCTGAGGCTTTCTTGAAAGTAAAGGAAGACACAGTACTAGGACAGAATACATATGCATTCTACAAGCAGAGGGATTGGAGACTGCTGACATGGCTCGGAGGCCTGACAACTGGCTGGTACAATATGGCCAACCAGATGACCGAAACCGGTAGTTCAAACAAAAAATTTTACATATTATCTGCTCTCATACTTGGTTTTTTTTCTGGTGGGAGGTCTTGGAGAGCCATGTGCCTTTAGAATGGTTCTAACACATTTCGGCATCTTAGAAACCAATGGAAAGTTTGGGGTACATGCAATTATACATAAGTCTAAATATGTCCCAAGTATAAAGATAAAAAATTTTGCATTTCACTGGCTTAAAATTCATTGGGCGTCATTTTTTTCAAAAAAAGCATTTGAGTAAATGTAGGCACTACTGTATCCTAAATAGATAATTAATAAGCATAAACGAATAATGCAGATGAATAGGCCTAAGCAAGACGAGACGGACCCGCTTTCTTTGAAAATGTCTGTAGTTATCGATGATGGTTTGTTAACATTTACCTCTTTTCCAATTACTAGATGGGCCCACCGTAACAGATCTAGATACACCCGTGAATTTTACGAAACAGCTAATAAATATGCAAAGTGATTCCTCAAATTATGGATCAAGTTCACTGGAATTCATTGTTCCGCCTAAGCAGCAGCAACATCAAACCGTCGTAGATGTATGTACTGAACACAATATTAAACCATCTAATCATACGACGGAAGCGGATTTTCGGGGTTTGACACAGTCTTTATAAATTTCTGCGCAGTAATTTGGGTGTGATTCTTGTTTCTGTTTTATTAGCAACCGCAGCGACTAGGAGACTAAACATGCCGGAATTTGAAGTAATTCGTACGTATTGCTGCTTTTAGCGATTTATTTTTATTTTTTAATGATGTTGTGACAATTGTTTTCTAAATGTAGTTCTGGACCTGATTTACTGGAAAAATCCGCAAACATCAGCCCTCGTGTTCGCAGTGATTTTGACATTTGAGCTGGGTCTCCTTGTTTGCTCTGTAATCTCTGTCGTATCCAACTTTTTTCTTATTCTACTGCTCGGATCAGCTTTCATGAGGGTCTTTTACCGTGTTGTTGGCACCCCGGAGGCTAATCCCTTAAGGCAAGTCTTTCGATTTGAATGTCATTTTGTCCGTTAAGTTCAGTTTGCTATATTTCCGTATATCTATTTGGTTAGAAATTGACAGAGTAAGTTTGGGCTTTTTGGGTGTCATTTAAACACGATGCAGAGGTTGATTCTCTCATAATCTACTTTGTTCAGCGTGTGTAATGTTTGAGGATAACCATCGTCTTTACGCTCTGAAAGTGCTGGTAACGTGAAATGTTGGAAAAATTTTTATTTATTTTGTGTCTTATTTTCCTTGCTACAACTTGCAATCCGGCTTTTACCAGTTAATCCCTTTTAGTTTCTTGCTACTTGAACTATGGTTCGTGAAATTTTGGTGAGAGTGGTTTTGCATGATTACGGTTATCTAAAAAGATTTCTTTTTAAAAATCCCTTTCTGTCGTCTTTTTTTCGAAGATTTGATGCAGCTGCGATTATAGCACTTGAAAGTCAACGAGGGGTGTATTTTATTTTCTAGCTGCACTGCGTCGTACTTTACCCAACCTTTTGATGCGTGAATGTTTTATTATGAAATGATGAGTGGCACGTCACATATATTGGAGTATTAGTATTAAATGTGTTTTCTTCTAGTTAATTATAGCTTGGCAAGTAAAATTTGAGAAGATTTATGTTCCGAGGATTTGGCATTCACAGGGTGTTCGTAGTTTGATAGGCCTCAAGCACACTAAAATAAGAATTTTACTTTGAAAATCATTGTTACTCATGCTTCTTAAAGCCTGTGACACTGGTGATTCAACATTTCATTGGATCAATTCCATTAGACTGGCGAAAGTTTCACATAGTAGTTGTCCGAGTTGTAATGCTTAATTGCTACAATTGCCAAAGTTTAATAAATTTGAAATTTGGAGGACATTTTGCTAAGCCTTTTAATTTTTTATTTTCTCTTTGAAAAATTGACCGAATTTTGACATTTCTTTCCATTTCTAAAAAGCCTATGATTTATGGAGTGAATCGCATTGCAGTGGCAGAACTTTTAACAGAGATTTAAAGGAGGCTGTAGGCGTGGATTTCTACCATCCTGTTTGGATAATCCTCTTAGTGTGTGGGTTCTGGGAGCTGTTAAGAAATTATATATAAATGAATGTATACTTAGTAAGGACGCATCGATGCACAAATGCCTCTAACCCCGCCTATTAAATGTGCAGACGTAGAATGAGGCTTCTCATCAGCACTGAGAGAAGTGGCACAGCGAGTTAACTTGCCGTACGAACAGACCCAGGGGGCCATTTGCCTTTATTCCGTTACAGCTGTGCTCGGAAGACGCTTTAATCAGTGCTTCTAAAGCTCAGCTTGTGATGGCCGTCCATGTTCTTTTTTAGTTACTTCACTACCTGTGACTTTCGCCTGAGTCCAGCAATCTCCTCGTACCTGGCACAGATAATCACAACACGGGTGAACAAACTTATTCATGCTACCTTAGATCTGTTCCTCCTCCGTCACATCGGCAACTCGGCTCGGGCAAGTTTTAGTCTGGCACCCTCCCCTTCTCAGCCTCCTCTTAATCATTTTTCAATGATTTACGCATTGCAGTTCGGCGTACTGCTCTACGGTCTCACCTACATCGGAGCACGGTTTAACTTTCTGACACTATGCATATGGAGTAAGTGACATTAGCACTCCATTTT
This sequence comes from Taenia multiceps, assembly GCA_001923025.3. NCBI lineage: Eukaryota > Metazoa > Platyhelminthes > Cestoda > Cyclophyllidea > Taeniidae > Taenia > Taenia multiceps. The sequence continues at coordinate 63,994,412 of CM010311.1, read as the reverse complement.
AGGTAATTTTGCCTAGTTTATCGAAACGGTTGTATTGTAACAGATGAAATTTCCTTATCCCTGATAGAACCGATTTTTGAGCTGCTCTGCGGGTGACCCATGCCTTCTGAAAACTAAGAGGAATTCAAGTTAATCCCATTCCTTGCGCTACTCCTCAAAATGATGCTACAGCTATTGTGGATCTAGAATCTCTGCCGCCGATCAAGCTAGGCCGGCACCGCCAAGTTCATAATGAGTGAACTAATTCCTAACCACATCTATCCTTAAGTTAGCACTTAGAAAGCGGAAAGGCTCGCACTGTTTTTACCACTACCTCCACACAAAGACTAGCTTTTGTACAACTTTGTTGAGCCCTATGCGTCGATCAGGTCTCCCACGCACCGACCGAATGCGCGAAGTTGTAGATGGGAAGTAGGACCAAAACAATTGAGACCACGAAAACAGTGACTTTTTTAACGCCTGCACTACTCAATTGTGTATCTGTTGTCAGGATGAGCCTTTCATCACTGAGGTTGACTGAACTGTTCCCGACTTCTGGTTCGACTAACACCGTTTTGTGCGAAATATCTGCAGTAACACTCCACTTCGTGCTACATCAGTATCATTAAAAGTCCAAGTTGGACCTAAAAATGCGCTTCTTAATCGATGTATCGAGTTCACAACGTTCTTTCTCCCTTCTATAGTCACAGTGATAGCCTTTGGAGCACCAAAACTGGTCGATAGATACAAGGTAATGGCCCCTCCATACACTTTATCTCGACTCTACCAAACCTTCACTACCTCCACTTTCCTTGCCTTCTATAGGTCGAGATAAATGGGTTCACAAGACGCCTCTTTAGTAATGGCCAGAAGCTAGCGCGTGGGTAAGTTGGTGCTGGGGCATAACAGGTGCAAAAATTCAGCTCCTTTTCCATCCTTACCCTCTCTCAATCTTCGTTTCCTTCACCCACTTGTAGAATGTGGAACTTCACGGTGGATTTTTTTGCTCGTGAGAAGTCAAAATGAACCCCTTCCATTTATTTTCTGCTCATAACTAGCAGAAAGAAAATGAACATTCAACAGAGATCAAACTTCTTCCAGTATTTGTTGAGGACTGAAGCAGTAGATGGATTAGTCGTCATTCGGTAGACAGTCTGAAGGCTGGCGGCGATGTCCTTTCTATCCAAAGGGAAAAAGCGTAGACTAATTAAAGAGTAGAAAGTGTAGGGAGAATTTTGTTGTGGCCAACAAGAGGAACTGCTTGTTGTCAGTGAAAGTGATTTATAGAACTGTCTGCAGACATAGCGACGTCAAGGTATCGCATTTTTGCCGGAGGCGGAGGGAGGATGAAGAAGGTGGAGAAAAGATTTTCATACCAGTTAGAAGCTGAGGGGGCGAAGACCAGAGCAGGACAGTGCCCTACCCCAATCCTTGGGTTATGCTTTGCGCCAGTTACATATCATTTTCAATTTGAAAAGAGGTGAGACGTCTCGATTTTGCGAGAAAATGTTGGTGACAATAGAAATAGCGAGTGTCCGTTTAAAGACAAAAAAGAGCCTTTTTGTTTGCGAGGTTTCACTCGGGTCAACCTTTCCAATTTGGCCAATAAGTAGGTCCACAAATCCCGATGAAAAAACCGCTGGGGAAAAGTAGTCTCGTTTGGGCATTCAACAGCCCAATACATAAAGTTGCCTTAGTGTCACGAAGTGATCGATAGAGCTGTCAATTTGTCAGCCTGCCCCAACGCAATTGATGTGACCCCTCAACCACCGACTGGCTGAGGAAATACTGCCAGTAAGGTCTTTTCTTCGGTCATATAACGTGCAAAAAGACTTGTTTCCTAGATCTCTGCTTGTAGGAGTTCGAATAGATCTTGGTCAAATTCCCGAGTTACTTTTACTGAGAATACTTAAATGCTAGAAATTTATCAATTGTTAATCTGTTTTTCATCAAAATTTGCCAATCGCCAATATTTTCCAAGCACTTGGCCGTATGAAACGCTACAAGCTTCAAATTTTGAACTATGACGTCGTGTAGTTAGTGGGGGGTTGCAATGGTTTATAAGCTAGCTCCAGTGCTATGCTTTGTGCCTTGACCTCTACTACTTTCCTGAAGTCTCTGACCCTCAAAAAAATGCCAGTTGGACCCAATAGGTACCATTTGAAAGTGAGTTCAATTTGGTTCCAAATTGGCAGAAGAAGCTGTGCTATACAGTGGCGAAACTTCATAGCGGTCACAATCAAGATGTTGATGACAAAATCACCCCTCATGTCAAAGAAAAGAGACCCGACTTTTTTGATCGGATCAGAAGAAGACTCAAATCCAGAGTAGTGTTCAGAAGAACGTCCAGTCCTGCTTTGCTTAAGTAATGAATGAAACGGTTCGCTTGCCTCCACATCAAGGGAGAAGAAAAGGCAAAATCGTGATGAAGACTATTGAGATGATGGACGATCCCCACAGACAACAGCCAACTTATACGAAGACGTCGTTGGGGTGGAAGTGTTGGCCAACCGACTGACTCACTGACAGAAAAATGGCTCCTGTGTTTCTGTCAGCCGAGTGTATGCGTCATAGAATGTCCGCAGATCCAATTACTAGTCATCCACGCCTCCTCCCCCGAAAAAAAACGTCCTTTATGGGTGTGTGCGTGGGCATGTGTCGAGAACCGAGTACTATTCACATACTAAGCACCGTAATGGGATAAAACTCGGGACGACGTGAGAAAAAAGACCCAGAGGGCTGGTGAGTCAGTCGGCGAGGCAAACGCAGGATCTGTGACCCCGAATGGAGAGAGGGGAGAGGGAGGCAAGAAGTGACATTCTTCCCCCGCCTTCATTAATAGATGCATTGGACAATCACATGGGAAATGGACCAGATGATTGAAAAACGGAACGGAGGCAGGTGATGCCAGTTTTCCCGTTTGCTTCTAGGCGGAATATGTCTCTCCAACAGTGACATTCACTGCCGGTTTGGTCCTTTGGGAAAGGATTCAGAGTAGCTCAACTTTCAGCAAATGGAAAAAAAGCATCGAAAAATTCCTATGGTTTCTTATATTTCGAAAGACGCTAGAAATTCCTTTGGCTGCTCCATAATCTTAGATGGCAAAGTGGTAACCACGCGCTAGCCAACTTCAAGGCGGAGACAACAGAGACATCGGCGGTGTGACATTACCTTTCCTGGATCAAAAATAGCTTTAAAAAGACTTCCGCACAAAAAGCAGTTTAGTCTGGGATTGTTCCCAAATTCATCCATCCATCGCCATTAAGGCATTTTCCCCCAAAAAAGAAGGGGCTTTGGCGACGTCTCTTTCACTACTTTGCAATACAACACGCCTAATTGCCAAATGCTACTCTAAAGTCAAAAGTGGGACAATAAATGACGGCGGCGTAACAAAACACCGAAATAATTTTTAAATCATCGGTGCTATTAACTTCTTGAAGTGAAAGAGTCTGAAGTTCCAGTGTTCCACCAGTGGATCAGCACTGTTACCTCTGCAACAACTCGTGACTGGACTCTCAAATGCCAACCTTGGAAACAAACCTCATCGGATTACAGCCTTACGGTGATTCGTTTCCGGATGCAAATTCGGCGGCACGGGTTGAAATGTGACAATCGGTGACCAGAAACTATGTAAACGTCCGCTCTTTCACTAAACCGTAACAAAAAACGAGGAGGAAATAACATTTCACCGCAGTAAAATCACCTATTTTAGGTTTTGGCATCCAGAAGCATTATTTACCAGCAATTATATACGAAACATTAATTTATCGAAATGGGAAAAAACACCCTTTTTCACCTCAAGAGTCGCTTAAGGAAGGAAGGATGGACTGAAATCACCAGAAAAACACCATAAAACTGGCAGCAAAAGCTTCAACATCCGTAAGCCAATCACAAAGCTGTTCTGGTCAACAAAATTGCTTCCCTGTAGAAAGGATATCGGCAAGGCTCATTCCCTACCTTAGAGTATCACTATCAACACCGTCGTTCGTAGTAGATTTCGCGTTCGTCCACCGTGTAGAAAAGGTGGTAAAAGCACTGACACAGCGATCGCTAAGACAGGTGTAAGACTTCGCGTTTCCCACATCAGCTAGCAGCGCTGCCACAGGCCAAAGAAGATAAGGAGCATCTCTGAAACATGAATAAGGTGACGAAGAGTGCAGAGCTTTTTGAATTTTCTAAGTGAGATATGTGTGCAGGTGGGGAACGGTAGTGTCGATGACATATCCAAACCATTCTTTTATGCGAAACTGAGAATGAATTTTATCAACAGCATAGCCCTCGCCATCACCGCTTTCACTTCAAATGTATCCCCTCCACATTCAGCTTCCCATTTCATCACGTGGGTATCCGATGCTAGTGCTGAAAATATGTTGAAATCATCAATTGAGGAAACAAAATAGAGGGAATACAAAGGGTGGGGCGGTGTCTGCCTCCCTCCATTACTCCTTTCTATCCTCAGGTAGGGTGTGGAGTCTTCCCACTGCCAAGTACTTCAGCAGAAGGAAGTAAAGGAGACACCCTAGGCATTAAGCATTCCGAGGACCATCTAAAATATATCTTCCAGTCGTTTGGTAGTAAGTAGATAGGCCTCATTGGTTGCTGTTCACTGACCTTTGGTTGCGTCTGTAGCTCACGGCACACCCATAAAGCGCGTTCCACGGAAGGGACGAGCTGGTACGTGCTCTACAGACGTGGGCTGCCAGTTAGTGGGTCTTTGCTGATAATCTATGCGTCCATTCTGCCAATGGAAGGGCTTTTTTCGCTACAATTCGACCAACAACCCTTTCCCGACGATGACGATCCATCATCTGTTAACTACCGTCTGTGGGTGCCATTCCTTTGCTTAGTAGCCTTGCCACAACTTTACTCCTCACTGGATGCAGAGGCCAACGAAATGTTTCATACATCATCCACGTCAATCATGACTGCAAGTTCGTCCACATATTCTTAATCTGTAGTTACTTTAACTTTGCGTGACACTTCAAATGAAAATCAAAACACAGAATATGCTTCAATTCTGATCGAAGCTAACACAGCTTTAATAAAATCCGGGATCAAGCAAAAACGTAAGCTGTAGCTAAAAACTCACCTCAACCCTTGGGCCAAAGTCATCGTCCCCTTATCCATTTCCTCAAAGAAGTTCATCCACTAAAACAGTCAATGTAGACTTCCCATGAATGCCGAAAACGCAACACCGACTCAGAGCCATAGCAACCAATAAAAGTAGCCTCGGCCTACCACTTGTGCGTTCTCACACCATCCGCTGGATGGTTCATCCAAGTGGGAGATGAATTCTTGAGCCAAAACCTTCAACAGATGCGCTCTATACAAGGTCAGGTCGCTCGTTTGTATAGCAGACTGAAAAAACCAGAAATAAAAACATAATGGAAGAGAAGTAAATAAAACTGTGCGAAAAGGCGTGAGTTTCTTGACTCACCGCGACAGTCTTGGCTCCCACAGAAAAGAAGACAGTTCGCAGGAGTTCACGCAACATCCTCACAATGAAGGGATCCTTGAGAAAGTTTAATTGTGCAATGCCACGAAGGAACTGAGGATAATGAAAAGACGAAGGCATGAATTTGTTGAAACAATCGCGAATTTCGAGGCCTCAAGGATCAACTGACCGACAAGAAGTGACTATCAGCACGGACTTCAAAACTACTTCGTCGACAAAGTTGTAGGGCGACGAAATAGTCACGTGGAATAATATGGCTGCATAAAACGATTTTTTTAATTAAAGAGCTCGACCCTAGACACCTTCTCATCGTAGTTCTATTTTACTGGATATTGAGGCAATCTGACAGCATAATTACATCAGATACTGATAGCCAAATCGTATTCTCATGGGAGCATGCGGGTTTTGAGGGAATGCATCTCCCGAAACCCCCTAGAGACGAATTGATCTCTTGATAATTTCAATAATCCGTCTTCCATGCAGTTAGCTTGATGCTCACAATTGCTCACCTTAGTCATTTCGTCTTAAATCACCTACTTGTTTATTAAATCTTTACAAAACAATGTGCCATTACACAAACGACTCGATAAAACGAACTTACCATATCTCTGTTAACCAGAAGAGGTTTAGATTTCCAGTACTCGTGCAATTTGATTGGCTAACGGTTGGTGTAATAAGAACCAACCGCCCACCAGTCACATCTAAAGGCTCCCCACTGGTTACTTACTCATCAGTGCAAGTATGGTGTTAGCAACTTACAGCGGGCAAATTTTCCGCCACACAGCTTTGAACAGTTGTTTTTTTAACTGGGGACTCCCTCAATCGTCGCCAAGGTGGCAACAGAAAGGTATTGAAGAGATGAGTAAAGACGCCGTCCGGAGAGTAGAGAAGAGAAGAGGCGACTTGGAAAAGAGAGGCGGTTGCTCGATACACTGCAGTGATTTCGACCTCCCAGGATGCGGAAGCGGTGAGAAAACGTTCCATTGTAGAATTCAGTAGTTGAGCTAGTGGAGTTAGTCGACGAAGGGTGTCAGACTTGAAAGCCATGCGTTCTCGGAAGGTCTAGAAGTGAATAGTGAACATTTCGGTTAGAGTGGACACAGCTGTGAATAGATAAGGTGAAAGCACTCCTATCAGCCAAGGGCGGCTTAATCTCATTTCAACGCCTCGTCAACTAGGAGAAGAGATAAGCATTGACACGGCTACGATTGCAATAGAATTTGACTTCTTGGGGTTAGCAGGGTGGACTAAACCGGAGATGCCTCTTGGCGACATGATTGAAGGTGCACTTGTTAGTTAGCTTCCAAACGACGCCTCAAACATGAGATCATCGGAGTGGTTTCGGTCAGGAGGGCTGGGGGGAGTCACATGATCATTAATACTTTGACTAATCCCACTTGGTGAGTCATGCCTACAACGGTCTTGATAGATCCTAAATCTGAACAAGGATGCTGCGGAGTTCCCGACCCGAGTGGTCGTGGCGCCTTGTCCATTAATGTGGGTAACCTGGGTTATGAGGCCTAGGGGTGAGCACGTGACCGTCGTCTATAAGTGACGTTAGTCAGCTAGGTGCTGTATCCACTCCCAGCATGGATCGCCTTACAACCACGATGGCGTGACCTAGTCCTCCTCGTCACAGATCTCCTTTTCTGCGTCCAGTATTATCCCTTCACACAGGAATTAAAGGGACAAAAAGCGTGTGCTTGGATTTAGTGTATTGAGGCTGCAGCTGGGAGCGGTGAAAGAGCTGCTAAATGGTTATTCGCGTCTGTAAAAAGTAGCAAAATATAACAGATTCCCTCCGAGTTTTGCGGAAACAAGGATAATTGGATGGGAGCAATGCAAGCAATGACAGTGTTAGTCATATATCCACCGGAAATCCACAGCTCCTCTTGATAACAATGTTTGCGAAATGTCACACAATGGCAAGGACTTGGACAAACGTGTCGAGGTCGTCTATTTCTTCAGGAGGAAAGAAAAAAACACTCGAGGCCGAGAACAGAAGCTCTTTGTTAATGATCTGTCATTCAATGCCAACTAACTTGAGGAGTTATTTCGGCGACACTCCCAAGGGCTATTTTTCAAAAAAAAGGAAAAAGTAGTGGTAGAACAGTCGGTAACTAAGTCATGGTGCTTGTCCATTGCGCACATTCTGTCAAGTTACAAAAATCACCGAAAGAAGACATTTTGTTGAAGCGACCTTAAAGCCAAATAACTGTCTCCACCACCATCCTGGGGGCAAGAGTGCATTACACCCCTACCGCCCACCTCACCACGACTCATGCCCTTTCTTTTTCAGTCCAACAAAGAGTCTGGACTATTTTTTCCCCTTCACAAAGCAAACTAATTGTGGTTTGGATTTGAGTTAATGTCAGGAGATTTAAGAAAAGATGTTGGTGGTCTACTTGTGCCTGCAGTTGAAAGCCCTTCAAAAGCTGCCGAAAAAGTCAACTTTTCCACTGTGTTCCTTGTGAAAACCACTCCCCAAAAATGGAATGTGCACGGTAAGGTTTGCAAGAAATGCTACCATTGGTAGCAGTGGTTGTGTTACGAAACGATCGTCTCGGCGGGCGCGGAGTGCAGCCAAGTATGATGAGGCACTTTAGAAGACGACAGAAAGGTCTGGAGGAAGGCGGAAAAGTCCTTCAATAAAAACCTTGTTACACAGATCCATGAATTCCTCAGAAATTCATTTACCGAACTATGCAATATGACATGGAGCCAAAGATCCTCCAGACATCTATGGTCCAGAAACCTAGATCTAGTCCGCCAAATCTATCGAAACCATTCCTAGAAAATTCTGTCCATCTATCAGTCCGAGAAAAAGAAGGAACAGTATGTGGTTGTACAATGGCAAAGTCATCTCCCAAAGAACGGACAAAAAACTCGAAAACACCCGTAATATTGGTGCGACAAATAAAAGAAATCCAGGACGTTCAATCTTCCATGACCGTGACTCCGAGCAATGAGGATCAATCGATCTCTGACCATTAGTTTTTGCACAATCGAACTATCCATCCCAGATGTAATCTTTGACCACCGATACATCCACCCATTTCGTTTCCGTATATCCAACCTATTCTGGATCAGGGTATTTATCTCTGATTTCTCAAAAATCTTAAAGCCATCCAACGTTCCTCACGCAGAGCACTTTAAATGCCCAACTGGCCGCAGTCAAGTCCACAAAAAAGAAGCCATTGCAATCATCTCGTAAATACTGAAGGCCTACGCGACAGGATTTCTGCTAACCCATATCAATGACCGTGGAAATACTAGAGGGCCGGACAATTCATCTATTTACTAGCACATCCGGTCGCCTCGTACCTATTCATCTTACCCATCTCATGTTAATCCACCTACTCCAGGCATAGGTACCCAACCACCACTTCCATGCCCGTCGGGGCCGCCAATAGGATGGCAATTCAGCCAGAGAGAAACGAAGTGCCATGCTTGCTCAATTCCATCACAAATCATGCAGGCTCATTCAATTTTAAAACAATGAACCATTCATCAACATATCCATCCATCTAACAATCTATTCACCCGTTATTCCACCACTCCATTTCACTATCAGCCATTTGCGCATCTGTGTGCACTGCATGGATCCATTCAGTCAGTAAACCATCCAATCACCCAACTGTTCACCATTCCATCCATCCTTTTCATTTACCTACTCAGTATCCACATGAACCCTATTCAGACACCTAATAACCACAAGAACTCACCTCCACAGCCTCAAATCGTTGACACAGTCGAAGCAATGAGGTCTCCACATCTGCTACATCCATAAGAGTGGATACCCCGTCGGGCAATTCACACCCCATCGCACGTAGGGAGGGGACACTTCCATGATCATCGGTATCGTCAATGAGTCTATAAGTTACCCATGTGGTGTAGAACTGCCAAGCCTGTTCCACATCCACTGCAGTGATTTGAGTGCACAGAAGAGAGTTCAGAAAATCGGAGTCTTTGAAGAGACGGCGGAGATAAAGTCTACGGAATCTGAAAGAGTTGTGGATTGGTTGAAGAAACCGCCCAATCTCCCCTTTTACGGCTAATTTAAACACCGCCATTTACAGACATCAAAAGATAACAGGTAGCAACTCACAGGAAGGACAATTCCGTCTTAAAGGCAAACCACGAAAGCAAATCCCATGCGGACAGATTTGACGACGGTGAAAGAGCTAGAAGTAGAAAAAGTTGAGCCACTTCAGCAGCCTCCTTCGCCCACAAGCCGTTGGTGCAAGCACGAGAGAGGAAGTATGGAAGCACGTCCGACCACAACCGAGCTGGAAAAGGAGGCGGAGAACAGGGAGAGAGAAATGTCCAATGATAAAGTTAACTTACTTTTCCAGGCGACCGGACAGTTAGCGTTATAACGGCTGAAAGTGGAGAGTGAAGACGCAAGTGATGAAAGAAAGTTGGGCATTGTTACAACTAGGAGGTCGAGCTCACCAGCAAGAGGATAAGAGATCACGCAGGAAGGAAAGCCATTCTCCACGCACCGAGGAACAAAGCATGTCGATGAGAGGAGCGTCTAGACAGGGATCAAACACATAAATCCCCAGGTTTATCAAAAGAAAGTCCCTGACTTTCATAGTTTCCAATGAAAGCTGATTAAAGTATAGGCACGGTTTTCCGAGGAGTTGTAAAACGCGTACAATATGAAGAAACTCTTCTTCTACTATTCTCTGGCTATTCCGAACCCTCGTACCATTATGCTATTTACTTCCATTGGATGCAATCCAAGCCTGTCCGCCTTGCCAATGGAGTTCGGCTAAGATGATCGAGTGGCTGAAGCAATTATTCGCTGGTGATGAATCACGCAAGAATGGATACATAACATCAAGGAAGGTCCCCCTTTCCTGGTTGGGTCTCAGTGTCAAGAAGCACCTCAAGTCGTGCTTAACACGGGTGGAAATAGAAAGCAATAGCGTGGTGGAAGCTACCAAACAAACGTCCGTCACCTGCAAACATCCAGATGGTGGATAGCAGATCACAAGCTTTGAGGGCTATCAATGTATCTCGAAATTTCTTCATGTGCTTTGTAAAAAAGACGTCATTGGAAAAGGTGTGTTGATGAGAAAAAGCTTTTTATTGTTTGTACGAATGGTTGGATTTGAAGCGGACATTGAAATGAAGGGCCCGATTCCTCCATGCCAAACTACTTGTGTTAGCAGTAGATAATCTCAGGGTGGTTACTATTTTATCATCAATGTTTTGGCAGCATGGCCTTCCGACCGCCTAGGTCCTCCATGCCCTGAGAAAGAGGCTTAATCCACACTGATACGGAGCATTATGACTTTAGCAAAGACTTCGATTGCAAGAGAAGTAACCTGTCAAATGGAATCATGTAGAACGGAATGAGTAGTTTTAGTTATTGAAGTAGGATTTTATGGACTAGTCAAAAATGTATGAAAGGATCAGAGAACGGATAAATTCATGAATGAAGGTGTAAACGATGGTAGATAAATAAGAGATGAATGTATAGGTAGATCTGTGACTGGTAAAAAATCAGTTAAAACATAAGGACAACAAGCGAGATCCTTGGATGCCGTCTCCCTCTTCAAAACGCCATGGAAGTAAGTCATTCCACCCGACTGAATAATCTTGGGGAAGGAGGGCTAAATGCATCCAAAGTGGGTGGTGCTGTTTTGTTCCCCAGTACTGAGTGACATCCACAAAGACGACAATGCGCTCTTTGCAATTGTTGTCAACATTGCTACCTTGAAAGATTAGTTTGCTAACCTGGCTGTGAGCCTTCCATTTCCTTATAGGATTTCTTTACCAGTAAATCATGGAAAAGCGAATAACCACAGTCTCCTACATGGAGCCCCTTGTTGACTCTCATCGTGTGTTACTGCTTTAAAGCCTGAAAAATTACGGGAAAAGTGTAGGTAGATAAAATGAATGAATGGTTGTGAATGGAATGGATGAGTGAATTAGAAACGGGTTAAGAGCTAACGGTTGGGAAGATCGAAAACCGAAGGATAAAAACGCGGCACATTGAGTAGATGAATGGTGGAACGTCGATTTGGAATGGGTGAGCGAATGATTATGTGGATGAACCAAAAGTAGATCAGATGAGGATATGGATAGAATAGAACTGAATCGTCCAAACAAAAGAATGGGTGTAACAAAGGTGGAAAAACAAACAAATGGGTACATCAGGATAGATTCGGATCCCGAGTGGATAGGCTTGTGTGAATAAAAGGATAAAAGGATAGATTTAAGGAAGACGAATGAATAGATTCAAGCATTCTAAACCAAAATATCTCACCTAGAAGTCGACAAAGCCACTCCGTCCGACTAATCAAATTTGGAAGGAGAGACTGGCAAAATGAGAGTGCCAGCTGCTCCAATTTATCGCGATAACCAAGATTTGTAAGGTTGGTCACATTGGCTCCCGATTCCGCCGCGTTACTTTTCACCTGTCTGAGGAGTGAAAAATAAAAAGTTGATAAAATTGAGAGCATTTAGATTCTAATTGTCTTTCGGGGCACATGCCCCGTGTTGATGGCATAATTTCGCTTCCAATATCTCAACTCCTCGGTGGTTTTACAAGTTCTTTTCTGGAAGAAAATTTCAATGCTAGAGCTGGAAGAAATATGAACTAATCATCATGCGAGCAGACCTTTCCGCTTTTGTGCATCGACTTCCACTGCATTTGGGTAGAGCTCTGTTTCTAGGCTTGCATATCTTATGCTTTCGATGTTTAATTCACTTAACACCAAAGACTCCCGGTCTATCCAGCTGTCAAGCTTCTTTTTCGTCGCGACGAATCAATTGAAGCGGTTCCACTTTCACTGTAATAATACCTCCACCAAATCGTGTTATCTTGGAAAAGGAGCATTCAACGCTCGCCTCCATCATACAACTCCAGCTCATATGGATTATTCGCCACTCTCCCCGTCTGTCTTGTAGCTACAGCCCAACTATGAGAAGAATGCTCACCCAACACATCAACCAATGCCCAAGTGACCACTTTATCAGCTAATCAAGCACTTCATAGGCCAGCCATGAGCTCCTATCCGCACAGATGCATTGGCACCTTTCATACTGGAACTAATTGTCACAACCGAAAGCAATTTACTAACTCATTAATACCAAATTCGCGGCTCCCTTGAAAAGGTAAAAAACATAGTTTATGCTCAAGACACGGTACAGCCCAATCTGGATTCACCCCAACTGAGAATTTAACCAAATTTGCAAAGGCGAATAGAAAAGGTGACATACTGAACAAGAGCCTCCCTAAAACGACACGCAAGACGCGCGAGACGTATCAGAGACTGCTCAAACTCGCTGTCGATAAGAGAATCGCCGCAGAGACCAAGGACAAGGAGATTTTGAAGAGCCTCCAGAGCAGCGCAACGTCGACCAACCTCCCAGTCGCAAAACCACTTTAGCTGAGCTTCCTCCACTCCACCGAATAGCGATGCGACAAATTCTATCTGGGTTATTTTTTTGTGGTACAAAGACAAGAAAGAACCCATTTTGGTACCTGATTGCAAAAATCCATAGATTCAAAGAGCTAGAGATGAAACAGGGAATGGAGAGCCAACTAAAAGGCATCAGTGCTGAGAGATACAATCCTAACCAAAATATTTAAAAGTAGATTTCCTACAAATCAGGCAATAGGGATAGAATGAGCATTTTAGTGATTGCTTACTAGTTCGAAAGATAAATGTTTCTTAAAATAACGGAAGACGAAATCGCATCAAAGTTGACGATAGGTGGTTTCAAAAACAACACACAGAACTGGCGAATAGGCCGATCAAAGGAAGGAGGCCTTCCACATTCTAAGCTGCCAGTTAAAACGGTAAAAATTGAGACATTCGACCTGAATTGCTACTCCTTCAAGCAGAGTGATTCTAGATGCATGCAAACGCCATAGTGTCAGATTCGTTTTTATTTTACAAAACCTTGAGAAGCAACTTTAGGCCCCCAATGAGGGAACAAAACACAATGCAAAAATCATCGTCGGTTACCTTTATGCTGATTAATAGAACAACGAGGTACACAGGTACACTAAAATAGGACTCTATTTTTTTGTTTTTTGAAAACATCCCATCGACTTCATCGTCACACCCCGTCTTGATAAGTAAGTAACCGATGTGGGAAACAAAGTGCTCGACCAACCAATCAAAATACGGACCAGAATAAAGGCCGTCGATCAAAAAGGGGCCGCATTAAGAAAAGCGTCGTACTGTAAGATCTTACCAGACCTGAGGCAACCTTATGAGTCTGAGACGACTTCAAACATGCCCTCAATAAGCATTCAATAAGCATGAAGTAGTTTGCGACGCCTTGACGTGTCAGCGAGGGCAGAGCAACTCGGATACTACAAAGAATAATCACCGTTTTCTGCTTGCAAAAAAATTCACCCACCTACATATTCAACACATCCGTCGAGTGAGAAAGAAAGGCTTGAACGGTGACGTCACAGAAAAGAGTATAAGGATGGAGCCTAAAAACGGGAAAAACTCAACATTCGAAAAGGGGAAAAGGCCTACTCTGTCATGCTTGATTTGGAGTCTTTGGATCGCTGATCAGTCACTGAATCCTGAATTTGAAAAAAAATGAAACGGTGGAGCCGATAGAAGAAATTGGATGGCTGGACAGAAAGTGAGGAATCCGAGGACACATAAAACTGGAGGAGCTTACGAGTTTGCGACTGAAATAGAGCCACAGTGAATGCACAACCTCAACATCAGTACCCCAGATCGCCTGCAGGGCTAGAATGGACTCCAAGGCGTGGCGAATGGACTCCTCGGAGGGGGGAGTGTGCTGCAAAGAGAAGTATGTTACCAGTTATGCCACAACAGTTGAGATTTGGAAACTTACGCCAAGAAATTGGTTGCGGATTATCCAAGCAACAGTAGAAAATCTGGAAATGGAATTGGAAGCTGTTGGAAGCTGTTAAAAAGAAAATAAACGTTAAGGTTTTATTTTAGTCCCGCTGATTGTTGGATGAGAAATGTTATTAATTTGCGCTGTAAGAAAAGCGTGTCGAGATCTACTCAATCTGAAATGCCATAAATCCCTTCCGCTTTTGCTAGTTGGTGGTCACAGAAAGGAATTCAACCTCCACATTGGTGACACTGAGCTTCGCCAGTGGCTCCCCAACTGCTCCTTATGTTGGTACTGAAACGTGGGGCGCGCACAACTCCCACCAACTTCTTGAGAAGAATAAAAGCGGTTTGATTGACGTCTTAAGGGAGATTTGTGTCTAAATGGGTCGTTCAGCTATCCACTATAAATGTCTCAATCTGACAACTTTTGACAGCTACCAAGATGAAGAGGGCAGAATCGAATGGGAAAGACCCACAACACCTCTGTGAAATCTGCAGGCATGACAGCTTTCCAGATTAAGGTGTTGAGAATAGCTTTGGTTAGTCATTGATGGGCAAATGAGAGGGAAAAGAGAAGGAAGGGAAATGACATCAGGGTGAACATCCTGCCCAAAGCATATACTCCATCAAATTTAATTACTAGACCATATACGCCAAGCGAGTCGCTGAAATACAGAAGCCAGACAGAACGTGACGCGTTGATCCATTCATCAATTACGACCTACAGTCTGAGTTTGGAAGGTGGAAGATAGTGTGGTCGCTTTCCATGTCGCGCAGTTAAGTTCAGCATCCCAAATTCTAGCGGAATAAATAATGTAAAAGAGCAAACACAGGAAGCATTTAGAAAGGAAATCAATAACAAGATAGAGGGTGGATGGTGAAAATTACATTTTTTCATTTAAAATGGGAAAAAAAGTAAAAAATGGGCTATAGGACGAGGAGCATAATGCAGGGGATAATTTGCCCAATTCATTCAAAATAATTGGGTTTCGGTTGAGAGTAAAGCGACTTCAAGTGTTTTAATTGGCCATTTGACCACACCCTATTTTGCGTGACCCAAGTCGAATTAGAGTAAACTAAATAGTCTCTCCGTCTGGACTACTAATCTTAGGTAAATTTTACGATTCAAGAGGGGAGGTTTTAAGAAATGAGAACATTCAAGTCAGCAGAGACCTGTTCGATAACGGAGATCCACCATCGTAGCAGAACTGCACGATGCAGATATTCCATTGTTCAACACTAACAAGTCAGTTCGAAAGGACAGATGGTAATGGTAGCCATAAAACTCAACAAAAGGATTTTGAACGATGAAAATAGTTGAAGGACGGCCGAACTCTACAGCTGTACGCCAGCGGCAACGCGTGAAAGGCCCATTCGACACATAAGTTGTCATTAAACTGTACGAGACACGGTCCTTTCCGTGTAAGTGGTAAACACTCCGCAATCATGCACAAATATTCGTAATTTCTAAGATTTAAGACGCACATGACATTTAAGTCGGTAAGTGGAGCAGAATACTACTTTCACAACAGAAGATGCCTTTTCAAATGTCCTGGTTTGACTTGGTCCTGCGTTTATGGGGTGGTAAGACTGAACAGTTTACGTGCCGCCGAATTAGCTAGCTGAGCTGGAAGTGGAAGAAATTGTGCGTGCATTAGTCGGTACCTTAGATGGCAGTTCTAAGCCTTAGCCCACAGCCACAGTGGTCATTTCTGTAAACAATCAATCGTCGAGTGAAATGCCTGACTGATGCATTGCAGATCTGCTTTGAAATTACACAAGTGACAAATTCTTCAGCGACAAAAGTGAACATAAAGAAGCCAGTTGTAGGCGGCGTGATTACTGAAAGATGGTGCCGAGAATTTCAAAAAAGATGCGATGCTAAGAGGATTCAATTATGCAGTCAAACTCTTGCACAAGCTGCTTTTCAGGCATAAGACCAACGCCTAATAAATGTATTTATAACACCGAAAGCTGGTTTTTCTCGAGAGTTCTCTGCTTAAATTGAGACGCTCCCATAGAAATCTTACAATTACCAATGCCCTTAAAGAAGGCAATGGTAGAAGTTTGCAACTGACTTCAAATTCCACCGTTTGTATATTAGAGAGAATACTCCTTACCTCTGAACCGCCCAAAATTACTCGACTTTTTTCATAGAGGGGAGTCGTGGCTACCAGCGTTGACCAATACACAGACCAAAGTCGTGATTTGTTCACCGTTCCTACCGGATTCGCCAGATCCATGCGAGCTCGAATACTATCCAGGGCGCCTTTGACAATTCTCCGTTTCCCTGAGTGGATTTGGACCACCTTACCGTGAAGATACTTGTACCATCCATTCGAGGTCTAAGAACGTTGAATACCTGGGTAGAACAACTTACACACTCTCCGTGACGAATTAGAAGAAGCCAGAGGATGGAGTAGCAGCTGCAGAGAGAGTGATCAAAGACCATTAAGTCAAAAACCCATTCCATGAGGTATTCCTGAGGGCTGGCGGTGGGTGGATCAAGTTCCAGAACGTCTTTTAGAGGGAGGACGAGATCTCGCTCTAGAAGTTTGAGAAACATGGTCACAATGTCTAGACGAATGTGGAGTAGCACAAGATTATCCGTCTAAAAATAACTAAAATAAACAGTATCAAACCGCAGATGTGATGACTGCCTGTATGCCTTTAATGAGGTAAAGAAAACGACGGAGGAGATCAAATGCGTGTAATGAATCAACCTTCCTGCAAAAAAAATAAATAAATTGAGATGTCCTACTCGAAGGAAGCACAAATATCCAACAGAATAACGTTAATGGTGGATCTTGCACCTGAAAAATACATCGTCAAACATTTACTTACCTTTTACATTGGAGGAATATTTCAATTGTGATATTATACTCCTAGCAGCAAATCATAAAGGAATACAAAACTACCACAACAAGGAGCAATTTTTCGGAAAACCAATCGTGCTTTCGCGAGAAATGGGTTTTGTGTAAATTCTGCAAAAACAGGAAATAACCGAAGAATATACAAACTTCATGGCACGAACTAACTCGTCATCGGTGAGACAATTTGGATGAAATTTATAGTTTTCGGTACAATCTAAAAAGCAAGAAGGATCTCCTTAGAACTGACTATTATAGCCCATGATTCAGAACGAAATAAAGGATTTACAGGCATATATTAGTAGGGGAGTCAGATGTTAGGAATGCTTCAAAAAAGACAACTTAAAAGACCAAGTTTAAAGCAAATAAACGATCATAAACAGACCATCAAGACCCCAGGCATTCGGCGCGTCATCTCCAAAAAGAGGTGCATCACAAATTGCATCGAATTTGGGAGAACGTGGCGGTGTCGGAATCAAAAATCCAGCCATGAATAGAATTAATGAACGAAGTTCCAAAAGAAAATCGAACCCGCCATGAGACCGAACCAGTCAAAGTCACCACCCGTGCACAAAATAGAACTCCGATGCGGAGAAACACCATAAAGTGGGCGCTTGAATTCTGGGTCATGCTTCATATTTTTTTACACATTTTTCAATTACTAAAACATTCGCATGTATTTTAAATGGAATGGCGAGGTGGACTGAATTTATGCAAGCAGTTAAGCTAATAGATACATTTATATTTAAGCATTACACTTCATCATGGAGCCAAATTTACGCAATTGTTTGTGGCTTTATATATCATACCACGCAGTATTTGTTTTCTATTTCGATAGTATTTTTGGCCGTTCTTAAGATCTTGTCCGCCCAGTTATTTTCAGCAAATAACACTCCAAAATACGGTTCAATAAACTTTTGCTTAAAATGCAATGGAACACATAGACGATTTGTTTTTCACTGTTTTGTACCTCCTAACTACAATTTGGTTTTGGGGTACTTAAGAATAAATTCAAATTGCTTTGCTTCATCATTGGACAGTTTCACCCTGTTTGGCCTTATTTTATTTCCTTGTTATTAATGTTCAGTTTTTTTGCAAACACGTGCTTAGGTTAGTGATTTGAATTCTGCAACACTACGCTTCTAAAATCAACAGTTGTTTTCAAAGCTGGCCCATTTGGTGATCAGTTCTGGTATTTACCAGCCTGAGTGTTGCATCTATCATACCGCTGACTAACGTATGGAGAAGCTGGGGACCATCACTATGACCTGTCGTGATCCTCCTTACTTATGCGTTTTTATCCAAGTGGAAGTAAACATAGGCTTTCAAACAAGAGGTAGGCCCAACGACTAGCGGGAAATATACAAACATCTGCTAATAGATGTTTAAGCCCTTATTAATGCAAAAGTAGGCTTTGCAAAACTCCATTAATTTACGATTGCACTATAATTGTTGACACGTGACTCTTGAGGCGTTCACAAAGCATGTCAGTCTGGATTTATTGCATAGTGCTAAAACTTTTTAAATCGCCAATCCACCCAATCAGCATCCAACAACTTCTAATGCATCAGGCACTTGAACTTGTTCACCTGTCTCCACCGAATATCAATGGATTTCTACGCACGCGAGGGCATCGCCTAGATCTTGACTCTCTGATCAGTTGGCGTTTCAAATCATGTTATCGACGAAGGGAAGGCGGATGATAAGCGGTAAGTTCAGAAGAAAAAATGATGATAGCTGAGGATTATTTGACACCATCTTCACAGTCATATCATTGAGTTGTTATTTCTTTGCCCAGAAGAGTTCCATTGAAAGGCGGTCGCGAGGTAGATGGAGCAAGGAAGTGCGAATTGTTTATTTAATTGCGACGCTCCTTTAGGCAAAATCTCACCGCCGCAAAGTCTTTTCACCCTTGTGCCCCTTTGAGCGCCTCCACCCAGATCAATTGTTTGTGAAGGCTTTGTGCCAACTCTCAATGCCAGAAGAGATTGGAGCAGAGTCACTGTAGCGATTTCCTGACTTAGCTGACGCCAGTTCTAGATTAATCAGGAATTGTAGAAATTGAAGTTAGCGGGAGGGCAAAGGTAAATGAACTTGTTAGCACAAGGTGCAGGCACAGCAGAAGCATGAATCCTTCTCTGGATCCCTAGAGATAATACTCACGACCAGAGGATGATTGATCATGGGAAGCTGGATGTTGGAGCACATACATATGGTTAAAGGATGATCTGCGACAATACGCAATTCTAAGACACCCTTTTCAAGTGAGCTTAGCTTTTAGGCAAATGTTGCCATGGCAAGTGATTGACATTTGAAAGTTACTCATCGAAATGGATGGGAGGAGGTCTTTTCTTAGGCGAGTTCACTTCTCTTGAGGACAAATGAAGTTCACCGAGAGCTCCAGAGGTGAAAAATAGACGATCTGGACTCAATTCAGAAGTCGTAGCTGCCAGAATTCAACACTCGCGGTTACTTTGGGAAGCCTAGAGATGGTGCAGTGGAAAAATAACTCAAAGATGGATGTTTCATATCTTGGAGGGAGGACGGAGAATTAATTCTCTCTGTTGACACCCTAGAATTATCGGTATGCACTGGAAAGGGAGGAGTGATGAAGACCAAGAACATGCAAGCATGATTTAATAGATGACGTTGAACTTCAACGCCTACTAATCCACCTCGCCGTCTGTCATAGATCTTAGACTTCAATGCATCCCCAGGAGACTGTATGGTTTGTAGGTCTGTGTGAATTGCTCCCTTCCCGAAAGCCAACCAGCATCATCTCCAGAGGGTCTACGAGTAGGCAAATGGTCGGAAAAGGGTCCCATTCCAACCAAATCATCTCAAAGTGTAAGGCCATTTGCACCTTGGAATAGGATGGGAGAGGGATATTGTCTCACCCCTCTTTACTCCCCATGTTGGTAGCTCACCAAGGCGTGTCTGATTGTCCCCTCCCCTAGGCACCGAGCAGTCAAAAGGCCACATACAAAATATAGCACAGGATAAAACAAAAGCGAGAAATAAAGATTTTTATGGCAAGGTGAGGTTCTTTTCCCCCATAAGAGGGGGATAATTTGTAACTAGCTTCTATTTTGTTGAATGAAGGTGATACAAGGCAAGCTTGAAAATGATCCCTTACATTCTTCCCATAATTTCGCTATGTCGTGGCATATTTTGTAGCCAGGTGGAAGGAAAGAAGCAGAAAAAGGAACTTAAAGGAAGTGAAAGTGCTTTCTAAGCCCGCTTGTTGGCATTAATAATTTAGGCGAAAAGGGGAGAGCATTTAATTCAAAGCTTTTTTGTTGCAGGTCTTTTTTTTGCTGAGCAGAACTTCAAAAGTAGCCGCGCGCAAATCAAGACTTTGGCTAGGAGAACACAAGCCACATGCCAAAAGGATGGATGAACGGATGCGGGATGGAGGGATGGACGGATGGAGCGATATGGGATGGATAACAAGATATGATGAGGGGATAGGCAAACAAACCACATCTTAATGGACGAATGACTGCGTGGACGGAACACCGCTAGCTGAAGGAGCTCTCCACTTCTTCCTCCACTAAGCTGGCATTCATTTCAATCTCAGGTCATGCCATTTACAGACTTGATTATTTCTGTCTGCTCCGCTATTGCTTATGAAACTTGACCTTCTTCTGAGGATACATTATATACGGTGTCTGAATGACATCACTTACCTGATCATCTTGAGGTAGTCCTCAAATACTCCAGGTTTGGATAATCCCCACATTTCAGTCCAAAATTCCCATAGTGATTTCCCTTCACCGGTGCTGCAGGTCTTCACGCATTCTCTAGAGGAAGTCACTACTTTATCCTCGCCATACGACCGAATTACTTCACATCCGTGAAAGAACGACAAAGATTCGTCCATTTTCATGTCACCTGCTTCTGTGCACGTGCGCAGATCGCGGTATCCGCCTCTGGATACATGTTTACTTTGGGTAGTGTATACGACTATTCCCTAATGCATGATAATAAAATCTTTTCTAATCTTCAAGATGCAAGAATTCAGCCTAATGAAGGGTTAAAATCTGTGAAAGGAATATCGTTTTCGTGGTTTGGGAGTTTTCTACACACTTCTCCTATCTAAATATAACCAACAGCGAGCTTATTTCAAGTAACAGAAATAGTAATTTACAATTTGAGGTTCTTTTAGGCTTCAAAGAGCATTTTAAAATAACTTATTAATCAATTCTCACAAGTGTTAGCTTCCCATGTCAAATGGACGGTGCCCAAGCCATGACAGTCGATTGATCCTCGGGTTCTGCGAAACTCTCCCGCCTCAATATCCGCTCAACACTGAGACAGAAGGAACGCCGCTATACAGCGCTAGTTATGGCTAATCGACCCAATTGAACGATAATCGGCCTTTTTTGAATACTTTAAAGAGCTGAAATAAAAAATACTATGTTTCCCAATACATATTTCATTAATCATGCATTTTGTTCGACTCGAACGAAAGAATCGCTTTAAATTTTCATGTTCTAAGTAACATCTCAAGCAGTAATAATTGGTTAAAGTTGCCAACCTGTCTGAATCAACTTCTCTCCAATCCACAGTTGGGGTGAAGGAAGCTAATGGTGCGCATCCATTCCTTCAATCAAAAAACAGCAACAGAAAGCTTTCCGTAGGACCTTGAACGAACCAAACCAATTTTGAAAACGCGATACTGCGCTGTTGAATGGGCCGTCCGCATGCTACATTGTTTACATAATTACCTGTGCAGAAGGGCCGAGCTGTGGTACACACACACACACACACAAGGGTTGATCTTAAACGGCACACCTCTCGTGCAATCGAGGGTTCCCCTTCGTTCTTTGCTACTTATTGTTTTTTTCGAGGGATGAAACAAACCGCCAGAATTAGCATCGCCCTGTATTACAGCGGAGCTTTTGAAAACACTGACCTCAGATTCGATTGGTCGGTTAACATTACTTGGGATCACAATTCGTTCCTCCCTCCTCGTCTTGCCATTGGTCAGCTGGGTTAGGATGGTGTCAGAAGTGGGGAGGAGGCCTTGTGCTGGCACTGTTGTCGCATTAGCTGCAATTTACTTTGAAAACGTCAAAGAGGGAGTGAGTACCGAGCTCGCTCGGCTATCACCTCTTTCTTGCCCTCTCATTACCTTGGAAGTACAAAACTAGTCATGTGACCTTGCATGTCACTTCTTCTGATCAGTCCATGCTCCACACCTTTTTGTTCTGTCGCTAGCTGCCTGAAAAATTGTTATTTAAATCCACCTAGTAAGATACAATTATTAAATCCTATGATCCAGGTAAACAAAGAAGGGGAAAAGTATGAGGAGACAATGGGATTTGTGGCATCGATGTCCAAATGACTACCAGCTGAGAGCTGGAGGAAGCCAAGAATATCAATCAAGTGACTGTGACGATAAAGCAGCCTATAAAGGATGTGTTGGTTAACACCTTGACTTCATAATGTTAAAAATCGGTGGTCGTGTCATAGCATCATGTCGCTGCAGAAAACGAAGGAAGATGAGATTTTGGATTTCTAAATCCTTAGGCCTGGCGACACTCTGATTTCGGCCTTAATCTGGCACGTGTCACGTAGCGGTCGTATAGGGTAGTGGCTGCATGTCATGACCACTAATCAGATGGAAGTGTTAAAATTCTCCGGCCTACGCGTCTTAAATTCGTGGCAAAAAGGGAGAGAAGAAAAGGTAAAGAGGTATGGGAAATTATTAGAACAACCAACTCAGTCCCATCTCCCAATAAGGGATCGCAGCAAGTGGGGAAAAAAGGACTTCAACACCTCGGCTTGATTTAAAGTCTTTTTTAGCCAAAGAAGTTCTCATATAGGTACCACCCTAGAACACACCCATGTCCCTCGTCCAGAGTGCGTCAAAACCAATTCACTAATTTGTTTACGATTTTGGGCGTGTTAGAGCCGCTTGTAAGCATGAACGAATATCGAGCTTGCAGACGCCCTGAAACCAGCCAGTTTCAGAAGTACCTCAACAGCCCCACTTTTTTTCCTCTTGAAAGCAATCAACTTAGCGTCAGCCTTCCACCCCAAAATCCCTGTTGCACGGATAAGTTACTTCCTGCCACATGGAAAAGGAGGGCAAATATACCCGAAATCCCTCAAATTTTATCCACCCCAATCCCTTCGAAGTACTACTTGGCGAGGCTAGTCATTCGCACGAATTATAGAAAGAGCATCGTCGAAAAAATAATGCCTCGATTGAGGAGACACACCCACAGAACCAGGCTAACCTCGATGAAAATGTGTTTGCTAAAAGATGACCAAACGCGAATTAACAAAACTACCACCCACTCCTCCGCTTTAAGCCAATGGAAACCAAAAATCGAAACAAGACAAATAAACCTCGAAAACAGTCCGAGAGAAAAATTCATTATCACACTGAAACCATTAAAAGTATACAAAGTAATAAATGCATTTAAAAAAGCATTCAAGGCCTGAGTTTGAAAACGATGGTGGGATCTGAGGGCTCACAGAAGCATCATACAGACATGGCTTTGGTGCAGGATGTTTGAGAATCAGAAGAATGGCGGGAGCGTAGGTCTCGCAAGCAGGTGGACACTTTCGGTTTGATTATTTGTTCAACATCAGCACATAGGACCTCGTCTTCAACATCTTCCTCCAATATGGCCTCAAGAGTGGCGCATTTCCGACAACAGGCCTCGCAAATAGAGTACACACATTGTGAAGAAAGGCCATTTCTAACCGTTTGTGAAGTCTTCCACTGCAACTGATTAGCAGAGGCCGAAAGCCCAGAGGAATTGCTATGGTGATACATATGACGCTTCTCCGTCCTAGAGGGAAGAAATGACCGCCGTAAACGCAGAAATACGTCATGGAAGCGATTCTCCTTCGTCTTCGCATCTGCGCAGACGTCAGCGAAAGAGGAAGAAAGTCTAGCACGCTTGAACTCTTGGCCTCGAAAGCCCTCAGAGGCACGTGTCTTGAGGAGGAGTTTAGATGGTTTATTAGGTGATTGGCTCAATGACTTCACTCTAGCAGAGCGAGACCTTTGAACCTTGGACACAAACGGCATTTCCCCACTTGCAGCAACGTGAATCATTATACAGGAATCAAAAAAACACAAGCCTATTTAGAAGAGGTCTAGCAGTTATTTTTATATTAATATGACATAGTAAAACAAAGGCGCCCTTCAACAGTGCGAAATCACAAGGCGAAATAAAATATAGTATGTATTTTGGTCAATATTTTTACAATAATTAAAACTTTTTACAATTTCAAAGTGCTATACAAATTGCCATTGCAATGATGTGTAATGCGAGATATTTAGACAAAATTAATTCAGGGAACCTTAGAGGTTGTTGACTATGAATTAAAAAGAAGCAACTTTTGTACATGCACAAATTCTTCTAAGTGATGGTCAAGCATTCTTATTGGGATATAGTTCACCATCAAACTTCAATTTTATTAAGAATGCACTTTTATCCCAAGTTATGAATTTTCGCAATTATGTACTGGAAAAAAATACCTACCATTAAATGCTGAGCACATTATTTAGCTTTTATATAATCTTTAAATGTAGCGTCCCGAGGCTCCCCTTAAGGTAAAAGAAGGCGCAGTACTAGGGCAGAATATATATATTCCGGGAACAGAGGACTTGGGGGCTGTTGGCACGGCCCGGAGGCCGACCAACCGGCTAGAACAAGATGGCCACCCAAGTGACCTAAACCGGTAGTTCGAACAAACGAAGTATTACATTAAACATAGGACATTCCAAAATCTTTCTTTTCCTGCTTAATTTTAAACTCTCTTTATGGACTACTATAGCGTACCGATACTTCCTTTGAGATAAAAGAAGGAATAGTACTAGAAAAGAGTGTATATTCTAAAAACAGAAAGCTCGGGGGCTGCTGGCATGGCCCGAATGCCAGCAAACGGGCTAGTACCATATGGCTACCCAAGTGACCGAAACCGGCAGTGCAAACAAACACAGCATTACAATTACTCTACTAATGCATGCCGTTTTATTGATTTTTGGTATTGACCCAACTGGCAAGTCAGTGATCCATCTTATGTGGTTTTGAATGAAATGGCTGACCTTCGGTGCGTCTTCTTAGCTTTCTGCGACTTTTGCAACAGGGGCTCAACAACGTGCAGTGGTAAGACTCTGAGGAAGATATGCACTGACTGCAATATTTACGCTAACAATCTGACTGAGAGCAAAGTAGATGTTCGATTCCGTCAGCACACTGGCAACGCGAAAAGGGACGTCGACTATGATGGTTTTTTAGACTTTATTGATGGCCCATTTTCCGATGCCTATGCTTGTGCATACAAAATCAGTAAAAAGGCGGCCATTGAAGAATTAAAGTCCAAAATTGCGGCTGGTTGGCCTCAGTTGAACAATACGACCGAGGCTGTCTGTGAGACAGGACTCGAAAAACTTACTGATGTTAAACTCTTCACCGGCGTTCATAGAGCGAGATTTGACCCAGAAACCGGGAAGGGATTAGGCAAAGACGAGAAGGAAGATAATGCCAGCTGCAGCGGATATGTCTACGGCTACACAAACATGGCAACTTACGATTTGTCTCACGCATACAAATCACCCGTAACGAAGCGCTGCTAGTGGGTCGTGAAAAATTATCCATTGTCAAAAATAATCAGAAAGGAAACTATGGCGCAAAAAAGTACGGACGGCTGATTGAAGTACCCCTTTTCTTTGCATTTCGGTTCCATGATTCTTGGTTGTTTTAATTTTCTTTACATTTCGAACTATTACGATGCTTCTTTCGTTCTTTGCATTAGCTTCACATGGCTGATAATTGTTAATAAAATTTTTAACAGTTATTTTAAACAAATGAAATCAAATTGCGGTACGGCGTGGCAGCCACCAATTTTTGCATGCAAATTAACTATGCATTATTGCGGGTATAGCTGCAATGTGCCATGGTTTCATAAACCGTTGCAAGCTCGCTTCTAGATTAAATGTCTGATATTTTTGCTGCAATATTAATCGCGCATTCGCTTGCAACCGAGTGTGCACTATTGGCCACACCACCTTTGCATATTTTGATAGCAAGATCTAGTGAATCAGCTCAGCCAAAAATAAAAGTAAGGGCGTTCGTCATTTGTTTACGCTAAGCAAATAAACAACTCGCTTAGGTCAACTAGTTTAATAAAAATTTGATTGATATGTCTTGAGAAATTCGGCATTTCAAAATCTGCTATGCACATCCAAGAATAGATCAGGGTATAGGCAAAATCGCTAAAAATAAGCGCAACTGTGGGATTGTGAATTTCTGCCTTTCCTATAACCTTAGTTGCCATCGCGACAATGCGTAAAACTCTTTTCAAGTCATAGTGGGCGATCTTAAATCTGCCTTTCTAGCCTTTTGTTATTTCAATAAGAAGGGATCAACCACGTGCAATGATAAAACGCTTAAAAAGATCTGCACTGACTGCAAGTTGTACTCGAAAGAGATGGATGCGAACCGGGTCGACATTCAATTCCGCAAACACATTGGAAATGCCAAAAAAAGCTGTCGACTGTGCAGATTTTGTCATTTTCATAGAAGGTGCACTTTCTGAAGCCTATGCAATTGTATGCAAAATCAGTAAGGAGGAGGCTGTTAAACAAATTAAAGAAAAGGTCGCAAAAGGCAATCCAAAGTTGAACAACGCTACCCAGGTGGCCACAAACGAAGCTGTTGATGACCTCACTGATGTGGCGCATTACAGTGGTACTCAGAAGGAAAGATTCGACGCAGAAACAGGAAAGGGTAAAGGTGTTGTGAGTCGGGAAGACTTGGTTGACTGTACGGGATGTGTGCAGGGCTATAAAGACAAGGATACCTATGATGACAAGCATTTGTAACTAGCTTTATCAAATAATAATCCCTATTTCATTCCTAATAGCGTGAATCTTTGTTTCAAATAAACCAAATTAGACACATACGATTCTGTTCTACTTGATTTCTTCCTTTTTTATTTCAACGTCTCAATGGATGGAGTGGGCAGCAGCTCATTGTTGCTGTTTTTTAGCCTTTTATATTTTTATTAATGCGAAATTCACTTAAAAATATTCTGTTAGGACTCGTCGCAGAGCAAAACTGCCCTACTTCAGAAACTGTTAGCAAGTTTTGCACTTCTTTGAGGCCTGTATGACTTAGTAATTGAAGATTAAATAGCTCCCAGTCTCATCCTACTCTAACGTCGTGCTCCTGAACTCGCGGGTGCCCTGCAGCCAGCTGACGACAGTGGTCTGATAACTTCTGAGAATTAATCCATTCCAGGTGGGTCACGCATTTGACTCGCAAAAAAAACCTACAAGAATTAGTGGTTGCCAGCCTAGAAAGGGGTTTGAGATTGACACCGTGGCAAGAATCGGGGACATCGTTTGTCTTGACAGCGAAGAATGCTTCAAATAACTGCGGCATTTGGTACTTGTGGTGGTCCAATTCACCCACCTTTGAATCGACTCGACCATCTACAGATGACACCATGAAAACACCTCGACTAAGCGCAAGCTCCGACAATATGACACACCGTCACCACCAGACCATAAGTTCACCATGAACAGAGTCTAAGGCGCCCACAGCCGGTTTATCGGCATCTAGGAGCCCTCATACACCCTCACATCACGTATTCGACTGTCGCCGGCTCAGTCGGTGATTAAGGCCACGGGTTTTTGGGGCGACGAAATCACGACAAGGTGAAGACAGATAGGCAGACTAGGCACCTCTCGATCCAGTCGCCACTGCCGCCCCGCTTCCCCCTCTTTGACCTCGCAAGCGACTAGGCTAGACTAGACTAAGCCACCCCGATCCAGCCACCGAACCCAACCTCGGACACTGTGACAGAGATAGCCATGCAACCCCGAGGGCGACAGAACAACAACGACCCCAACGACCGCATAACCTCGCGCTTTTAACACACAATCGCAACTAAAAACGAAACCACCAAAACAGAGCGTACACTAAAACACCTTTATTGAATATAAAAATCAAAAGCGATTTGTTTAGTATTCATTGAGCAATTTCGGTTAATTGATCAAAAGAATGATTAATGCAGAAAATGCACAGACGTGGCTGTTCATCCACTCATCCCCCTAGGGACACTTGTCCGTCAGGGGTAGGGAAGGGAAGGCAACGACACCACGTAGATAAATGAATAGTAAAATCAAATCGCCGTTTAGCCGTAGTAGTAGTAGTAGTAATAAAATGTTGATAAGACGCGTAGAAAAGTATCAAATTGGAGAAAACACGTTGAAAATTTAGGGGTACAGATGGAAGTGAAGCGGGAGAGGGTGAGGAGAGAGAGAGGGAGGGTGACGAAGAGATGACAAATGGTCAACCTTTTCCCATATGGCAAAAAACAGCGACGTAGATGCATCCAATCTTGTTCACACATCGTTCCTTCTACCACTTTTTCTGCTTCTTCTGTTCTTCTTCCTCTTCTTTCTCAATGTAGAAATTACGGAAACCAGAAATTAATAAATCACTGATGAGAGAGTGGACCGACAAGCAGGCAACCGCGGAAACAAACAAT
This sequence comes from Taenia multiceps, assembly GCA_001923025.3. Lineage (NCBI taxonomy): Eukaryota > Metazoa > Platyhelminthes > Cestoda > Cyclophyllidea > Taeniidae > Taenia > Taenia multiceps. Next base: position 63,965,730 of record CM010311.1, on the reverse strand, counting down.
ACAGCAGAGAATTTCGAGTGCGGCGAATTGACATGTCAAAGTTACAAAATCAATTAAGAAAACCGTAGAACAGGGGAAGGGACTCGTTGAGAGTAGGGAAGGAGAAAAAGGACACGAATGATCTAGAAGACATGAAGTTTGTGTGTGTTGGTTTTTACGACAAAGACAGCAAATGCCGACTGACACATAAATGCAAGCTTAGAGCAGTGTAAAATAATGCCAAGTATACTACTAGCGTGGAAAAAATTGGAAACCACTCTCTATTTCACATTAATGCGTTCACACTGCTGTCGTCTGCACCTCACCGGCGTTGTCCAATTTGCTATTCTCCGAAGTAGTGTCAGCAGTAGACGACGCAGTCCTCGAGTCCATAGCAGCGTCGTCGCCATCGTTATCCAAATCAGCTAGCAGCGACTCCGCCGCAAAGAACGGCTGGCCTTGAGAAAAGCCAAACGACCTAGCACCATTCACAACTTGGTTCAATTTGACTGTTTTCTCCAGATCCGCGAGATGTTGAACCGAAATATTTCTGCCCCCGGTAACGAGAATGCAAACTCTGGCCATGCGTGGAATCACACCCTCTGACTGCAACCTGGCGACTGAGCCATTGTAAACGGCTGCCAATGCGACGCCAGAGGCAGGATCTAGGAGGACACCGTGATCATCGAGGAACCTCCTTACGGCGTCAATGGCCTCAGCGTCAGTGCAGGTCATGATTGTAATAGGGTAGCACTGGCACATATTCACCGCTCGAAGCAATGGAGCAGATACAGATAGAGTCGAAATTATGGAGGACGTGGACCCGGACAACGCAGATAACGGACGAAGGCTACCCACAGCACGCCCAAGGCGGTCACAACCCTCAGGCTCCATGGCGATAACATGAGTGCTCATCCAACCACGATTCCAGAGGCTTTGAATTACTCCACTAAGAAGGGCTCCACCACCAACAGGAGTGATAATTACGTCCGGTTGGGTGGTCATTTCCTCAACAATGCTCTCATAGCCACACCACAGATCTGGTGTCTCATATGGATGGACCAATTTTACGGGGATCGGATCACCAACCGCACTGAAAGGCTGATTCCCCTCACTGACAATCTGCTCAGCTTTATGGACTGCGTCGGAAAACGAAGATCCAGAAGTAACCAATTTAGCTAATGGAGCTTCCACGGATAGTCGCTTCCTTGTGAATGCATCCGATTCTGATGTCACTACAGTGCAAGCAATGCTGTGGTTCTGTGCTACTACGGCGGCGGCAACGCCGGCGTTACCGGTGGTGGGGCAGACGATGTGCTGTGCACCCTGCGAAACAAGCTAAAGAAAAAGTTTTAAAAAAAGCAAATTTTAATGTACTTCAGAAAAAATCGGGGTGCTTACTTTTCTAACAATGAAGTCCATAGCTCGAAGAGCGACAGACCCGGTAGGCTGAAGAAATTCTAGCTTTAATTCGACAACTCCACGACCTCCAGTTTGTGACAAGGCGTGTGAGAGGTAGGAGCTGCTGATTGTGGGCGTGACTATGGACAGTCTACGAGGGAATGAGAGGTCTAACTGACGCGAATTCCTGTACAGATCCATTGCCGACGGAGCACCTAAACTTGACCAGATACTCGAGTCGTTCTTGTTCAGCGTGAGACCGGACCGCTCCAGCATGTTGTTGTTGTCCACTTTAGCTGTCAAATTATCAACGAAACTACGACTCTGGCTGCTAGACATGGGTCCTTCAAGAATTTCCGGCAATTCAGGATTTTCAGTGACACCGAGAATGCCGGTAGCTGGAAAAAGATAATTGAAATTATCGTCGATGAATACAATACTTGGGTGATTTACCTCTACTTCTGGCAAGAGAGCGATTATGCGACGATAAAGGTATCGAATTCTCGTTGGATTCGTTGGGATTAAAGATACGAAGTGGTTGAACTCGGTGCGAGTTTGATGAGATCCCAAGAGAGGAAATCCTTTCTGATAACACGCTGGGTATGAATGGGGTTGAGCGTGATGGACCACCCACAGAACCCAAACCTACAGAATCTTTCACTGGGTATTGAAGATAACCTACTCTGACGGGAGTTTAAAATCATCATTGTACATGTTTCTCTTGTGACCGGTCCAGCGATATGTGCGCGAAGAGCCACAGATCCATCTCCGACGGCACATCCATGGAGGCGGGAAATAGCAGTATCGCAGCTAACACGAATATGTGAACAGACCTAAAGCGCAGTTTACCTTTGCTTTTCCTCAAAAATGACCGAAACAGTCTTAAATCTTGGCAGAACCCCATTGCTAAAAACGCCTTCGGTCACATTCGAAATAACATCTGCCGCAACAGAGCTGATACTAGGAGGAAGCCTTTGCAAATCAGCTGCGGCAAGAACTCGCATGTTAAGTACACTTCCGAAAACAGAAAAAATACCCTACGATAGCAAAACGTCTAGCATTCAAAAACAAGAAACCTACCACAAGCTCTGCTTCGTTTACATCTATTGGAAGCCCGAATACATATAACTCCCAACCAATAATGTTCTCATTGTTACTGTCCGGTGAGACATCATTACTACGTCCAGACGTGTATTTACGACCACCAGAGCATGCAAAAGCGACACGAAGTCGCTTTCCCTCAGTTTCAAAACCGTGATAGGTTGAAATAGCCAACTGGGCATGTTGAGGATTCATATAATCAACAAAACCATAACAAAGACTTGCACCGGTATTCTACGCACCGTAAATTTAAAATGGTCCGAACTCACTTTATCCCTTATCAATTTGCACTGACGAATGGGTCCCAGACGTTCAAAAAGACGCTGCAAATCAACTTGATCATAACTCTGCGGTAAGTAGTTTATTATGAGGTTTGTTCTAGATCGGTCTTCCATGCCTAAGTTGAGACTGGAGGAAGGGTTGATAATGTTTTGCTGTAGACACAAGGGTCTCAACGGCTGATTCACATCTTGATTGGCGTTAAATGCCCCATCCGCTGAGCCAAAAATTGATGAGCATTCGTTCTGTGTTGAGAATAGGCCGTTGAGCGGATTGGAAGAAAATCCGTTCGGCAGCATAGCACAAAGAGAATCACGCTAATGCGATCATTCAAAAACTCATATTATGCGAGCTACGGGTTCTAAACATTTAAACAAACAACAAAGATGAGCCTGAAGGAACGCATAGAACCAACACAAGCCCTGATTTCCTAAAGGAACTTATGCTTTTAAAAAGTGTTTGCTTCTACTGCTGTTGCGTTGACATGATATTAAAGAGTATAAAACCGAAAGAATTTTTGCGTTAATTTTGACCACTGGTAAATTTCTTTGATGTGACTGAAAACTTTATTTTTTCAGGACCATAGTATGCATTCTTTCACTGCTTTTGCGCTCACTCTTCAGTTGCTATGCCATATTTTGCGTTCAGCTTCACCGCAAATTCTTATTGACTAGCAAATAATAAGTTAACCCTACAAGCCATTTTGCCTTTGAATATATTCGTGAAAATCAAAACGTCGGCTCATTTCTTGCCTTATGAAGATACCTTTTATTTCGCAAAAGAAAAAGCTGACAAACGAGGGCACTCATTGCAATATTCACCATTATGTTAGGTATGAATAGCGTCATGTTCAAGGAAGAAAAGAAGAGAGGTAAAGAAGGCAGCAAGGTTTCAATGAAAGAACTGCTCTTTGCAAAGAGTGCCTGAAAACTAGACTTATTAGGTGGTGGTATTGGCGATGAACCCTAGCGAAGGCGTAGATACAAAATCCTTCTCCTTCTGCACTTTCTCAAGACTCCCCGTAGGCTTTCTGGATCGTCTGCTCCGTGGCCTTCAGGTAGGGCGACCTCTCATCCACAGACCGCTCAAAGACCGATCCTGGTCCGCTCCCTAAATTTCAATAAAAGTAACCGAGGTTTTTAGCGGATGTTTGGATTATCCTTCTACTTGCATGCTGGATGCACACACTGACACGCAAAAGCACGATGGAAATCAGGCAGTAAAGCAGACCAAGAGAGGGAAGCTCAGATCGCTAAGACGGAGATGCTAGATTACCTCCTGTCTGATTTCCGTACTCCGGTACTGAAAACAGAGGCGGGTCAGGTATAAAACCCCGTAATTAGATTAAGAAATAAATAAATTGATTGATTGATGAAAGAAGTGGTAGATGGAAAGAAGACAAATGAATGGTTGGCAAGTTGGTTGGTTTAGGTGGAAAGGTTAGTAAATATTGGAATAATAAAGGAATGATTTGGGGGATAAATAGATGGTATGATAGGTGAATGAAAGAATAAATAAATAGGTTTATCGATAGACAGTCGAGATAGTGGGTGGATTGATAAAAATTGAAATTGATAGGGTTTGATTAGCCGGCCGATCTTAGTTACGTGGCCTTCGTATAATTTGATAGATGGCAAAGTGGGCGAACGAATAGAAAGGTCGCTAGAGAAATAAATAACCAGACTGCAGCTAATTCGCATGCATTTAAACGAATGGGGGTCTTCGAACACACCTCCCATTTCCGACTGTGGTAGCTGTTGTTCAAGAATCTTGTAGGACTTGGGCTGGACGTTCTTGAAAGTGGGCCCACCGTGACGCCAGAGATGCTCTTCGACGATTTCAGATCGCTCTTCGGGTCCGCCTGGAGTGACGGTTGGGGAAGCCTGTTCGGCTGCCATCATTTTCATGCTCATGTTATAGTTTGTCACGTTGAAGGCACGTCTGCAGGTGAACGATGATGAAATTGAAAGCACTCAAACAAGCATAGTTGGATTCATATCGATTGGAATGCCACACAGGCAGATAGCTAGCCACATTGGATGGCAATTGACCCGTGGCCTATGATTGAGGTGACTAAATAGACAGGTGGATTGAATAGTCAAATCAGGAGTAGGCTAAAAGTGCATAAACCGACCGCGGTACAGATAAATTGATGAGTGCGTTATTATGGTCAGATGAAAGAATGGATGTCCTACGTATGAAGGGTTAGAGTCGTACGAAGTAAGTCAACGATCTATGGGTGGATGGAAGCGAGTAGATAAATAGGCAGGAAATAAAGTCCACAAAAAAAAGCTTTGCAAAGAGTGCATTCAAAGCTGAATTAGTTGATGAGAAAGAAAAAGAAAAGTAATTGGATGAAACCTTGTTGACCACTTTATGATTTTAACAATGGAATATAACAGTGTAACTACATAAGATGGATGGATAGATGGATACGGAATTGATGGATGGGAAGGATATGGATGGACAGATGGAAGGATGAAGGAGTAGGTTGGTGAATACTAGGTGAGGGATGGATAAAAGGATGGAAGGACGGAAGAGTGGATGAGTGGATTGATATATGGATGTAAATAGATGGAATAGAAGGGCCAGAAGGATGGAAAGAGGGTATAACAGATGGTTGAATACTTAGAGGGATAAGTGGATACGGATTGGATGGATGGACACGGGGTGAATAGATGGAAGGATGGATGAATGAGTGGATGGATGGAAGGATGAAAGAACGGTAGAGCAGATTAATGGATGGATATATGGATGAGTGGATGGAGGAATAAGTAGTTAAACGAATGGATGAATGCATGGATGCGGAGTAAGTGGATCGATAAGGGATGGATGGAAGGACGGAAGGGTGGGCTGTTCAATGAATGAATGGATAAATAGATAGGAGGTGGATGGTTGAACGAGTTGATGAATGAAGTTGGAATCGGAGGATGTATTCAGGTCAGTCACCTAACCTATGGATATTCAGCCACTTGCATGCATTAATTCAACGACACATGAAAACTTTCTTATGGGGATAAAATGTCCTACTTGAGGACGGTGAAATCAAGGTCGCTTCCAGCGCGAAGAAGTTCAGCCTTCACTTGGCTATGCGACATGCCTGAAAGCGGGGTTTTGCAGATTTTCACAATCACATCTCCAGGCTCAAGTCCAGCTCGGTGAGCAATGCCATTGCGCGTTATCTATCAAACAAACAATGCGATTTTCCGATTTACCTTGACACCGCGTTTATTTTGATTCCCCTTCCCAGAAGGCGTCACGTGCGCCCAACAACAAAAAATTGCCTCTTTTGATCAAAGACTGAGATCGAACTTACCATAGAACTCGAATCAACCCAATATGCATTGAGTGTTTAAAATTTGGGTTAAAAAGTAACATTTAAATTGCATTTGGAGGAAAATAAAATGCATGACATTACTTGGCAGGTCGGTTTGTTGAAGACTCGCTCTCCACTCCGCTATTAAGTGTGCCAATGTCCAGCCATATTTCTCCCTTCATCTCTTTAATCCAAACGGTAGATTCGTCACTTGGACGTTTCTATTTAGTACCCTAAAACCGCTAGTGGGAGTTCCAATTCCCCCTCCCCTCCCCTCCCCTCCCCTCCACTCCTAATTGCCATCCTGGCCACCACCAATTAGAGCAACGGAAACCCAAGTAAGACTTTTAGCGCAACATAAAATAATAAGTTAGTTGAAAAGATGCCTATTCAATAAGACATTTGGGGATGAATGAGAAAAGGAAAGGAGTATTCAAAACTTTCCCAATATCGAGTGCATTTTGAACGAAAGTAAGAAAAAAATATGGCATGCTCTTTTTAATAAAAAAAATCCAGTGCCTTAAGAACCAAAAGACTCGAGAAGAAGAACAACTGAGTCATCGCTGATCGATTTTGGAGGCGAGTGAAGCTCTGGCAACTTAAGTGATTATTTGTCTCATGTGAGTGAAAATCGATAGCTCGGCCTTATCAGACGTGGATGGAAAATTGTCTTCATCGATTTTTCTTCGCAACTTTGGTATAAAGAAGTGTAAAAATTACTGGCAAATTATTTTAGCATAAAATAGTATGCTTTAATAACTAAAATCCTCTCCGACCTTGTGCACAAAAACAGGGAGGCCCTGATCCGCACCGCCTTGGAGCACAAACCCCCAAGATTTATCCGATGAGGGTCGTCGAAGTTGGTAAACCACAGGTTCAGTTGACATAATCCTTTCCGTTGTACCCGAGTGCCAGAAATTTTTCCTGTCCAAGCAAAAGCCAAGACGAAGGCAAGTCGAGGCAAGCCGAATCGCGGTAAGGTCAATGCCTACAGTGAAACAACCACCTATGCAACCATGGAACCAATGGGAGACGGATTGCCCTTACACGCATCGCGAGATTGGTTGGAGCATTTGGAAGGTGTAATTATATTGGTGCGAATGGCGCGTACGTGCAACAAGATAAGAAACAATCGATTTTCCTTCCAAATGTACGTGTGGGTGTCGGTGTGGCTGCAGGGGGATGGGCGAGTGAGAGGGAGGCTTCACCCGAATGAAGTGGTGAAAAGTATTAGTTACAAGAGTGTGCACGAGGAAGAGGCTATGACGAATGGCATCCGCTGAGTTAATGATAGAGGAAAAGCTCTTTCTTTTTTGTCTTTGCCTAGCAGCCGGGGTTGGAAGGAAGAAGAAGGGGGGGGGGGGATTGGCGTATTTACACTTTGGAAATAGAAAGTTTATTGTATTGCATTTGATTATTTCATGTTTAGAGGTAGCTGCGTGGTAATTGAAAGGGATCTCCAAGTTGTAAATTTGTTTACCTTAAAGGCTTGGGAAACCCCTTGTGAATAAACAAAAAGTGGTTGTTTGTCCCTCAGCAAGAAATTTTATGGTGAACGGTTGTGGCCGCCAATCCACTGGATATACGCAGCTGCACCGAATCAGAGCAGTCGTCCGGGAACAATGAAGATTGGGGCGGATCCATGTGGTCAATAGACGCTTTAACTAACGGCAGATATTTGAGGACTTCCACCCCTCGGTGTGGGGCTTTCTAGGCATTAGTTTGCTGCACTGAGGTTCGGCAATCTGATAGATCTACACAGAAAGGGATATGAAAGTCTAACCAAAAGGTCAAAGATCTATTGATGACTAAAAGGTACCTCGTTTTGCTTACTCTAGCCTCGAGGGAAATTGGCCAATCGGGTGACCGTCCATCAGTTCGAAAGGCAAGGGTAAAATTGATGGTGCATCGCAGCGAGAATCTCGTCAAAATCCGCTTTACTTTCTCCCCATACGATGTCACTTGGGCAACACTTCGTTTGTGGGTGAAGAGGGTAGTTATTGGCTGACCTAAAAAAGTTTGTGTGGCTACGGCCATTGACTCCTTGCAATAATTTATTACAAGGACTTGTGAATCCGAGGTATGCACCAATCCATTAGTGCAAAAATGGAGGCTTAACATAGAACCTTGCCTCTGCTGACTCAGGCATACAGGACAAATGCCTTTCTTCAACTTACACTTAATGTTGAATTCACCGTTCCAAGAAGTGAAGTTGATTCATCGGGCCATCTCCTCTGGTATCCTTTCCTCTCCACTTTTCCCCGTGTATAGGCATAAACAATGAAGATAAGGGAGTTAAGCACAAGAGCAGCAGTTGTGACAAGGTGCCTGTTCCAAGAGTTATTCCTGATGATCAGTCGAGTACTCTGTCTCGCGAGCACATAGAGTGACAGAGAGACTACAAGTGGAGGTCCATGCCGCCAATATGGTAGTTCCTCATTCTGGCAAGCCTTGGTCAGGGAGGAAGAATACGAAACTGTCAGCAAAGACGAAGTCTATTTGGAGGGCTTCTTCGCATCATGCAAACGTTGTGTGCGGTTGAATAGAATGAAGACATTAGTTGGGATAATTGTCATAGTCGCTCCTTAATTACCGTCGAAAAAACGCACCTTTGCATCGAGTCTGTCTTTTGACATGCAAGTGGACGTCCAAGCAGCAAGACACCGCAGAACTCACGATTTTAAGGTGAACCTAACTGCAACAGGAGACGAAGACTGCGTCCTGAGTTTCCGTAGCTCACATACCGCAGACTGTTTCAAATACCATAAATCAAGGGACAGAGCAGGTCAAGCCTACGATAGTTAAAAAATAGTAGTCTACTTCTTTTTCCTTATCAAAGCGGAACTTGAGCTCACATGGTGATATGAGAGCTTAGGAATTGAATCCGCGAGAGACGGGCCGACATCAGCAGATCAAAAGTCTGATTTTATTTTAAAATCTGAAAAGTGAGGGATATCTAGCCCTCTGGAAATCGTACACAGCCGGATAACAATGGAAAAAGAATTATTATTCTACTAATAAGCTCACGAGTTTGCAGAAGGACTTATTTTTACTCCAACGTCAAGTTTATTAAACAACTTATTTAAAAATCAACCATTTATTTACCACGGATCCGCACATTCAACTGTGCATTCTGCAACCAACCATCCACTCTGCATCAATTCGTACCTCTATTCATCCATTCATCCATTTATCCATGCCCTCAACTCCTATCTATTCATTCATCTCGTATCCATCCACCTATACCTAGCCGTTCATCCATGCATACCTTTACTGTTCCATTCTCCCATCTTATATCCATTTGTTCCGCATCCATTTATTACGAACCTATCTTTCTAATCTTCTAAGTGTCATTTGCACTTACAGCCCAGTCTAGTATTGCACAGCACTTGGAATGAGTTATCTATCCTATCTGTACTCTCTCTCCCACTAAAGAAGATTGTAATCACATCGGTAATTTTTTTGAAAATTGAAGGGCTCAACATTGGGATCGACCTGTTTAAACTTTTCATTCCGCTAAGAGGAGTCATCAGGTAATTAACCATTGAAAGACGACTACCTTAGTTGTGAAACGCCTTATTTCATTTGAAAATCACATTCCACTTTTATCCATGGCTGAATTACTTCTACACGGCTAAAGTGGCGTCAAAAACCATATAAGCGCTGGTTTTCCGACAAAACCTGTTCCACGTTTGACTCAGCATAGCTTTATGGTGTGTCAGATTAGCTGTACGCACATAAGGGCCGCGCAAAGGAAATGTCACAAAATTAGCGTTTACATTATCATACACTAACCTGCCTGTTTCCAATATGAGCAATAACCTACGATTTTGCACGAAATAGCTAAATTTTCAATTATCGGAACTATCTTTAAGGACTTTCAACTGTCAATATTATAGACAGTACGTTTGTTCTACCACCTTTCACTTTATCTGCTTCCGCAGCTGGCAATAACCAATGAGGACCTCCGATTGGCTAATGCATTATCAAACATCTGAGCCATCAAAAATCGATTGTGGGCATCGATTTCCCACAATTGTGACTCATCCACTTCGTCAGGCGGTAATCAGGAGGCAATATCGTATTTTTTACAGAGGTGGGATTTTATGAAAAGTTTAGTTAAAAATGAAAACCACAAATTCGCATTATCCAGCGGTACACAACTTATGTTTGCTTTCCTGCAAAATCGATTTCTACTGCATTTAATCAGGAAATGTGCATTTAGTAACTTATTGCCGAAAAAAGCGTAAAGGTATTGAATTACCGGTCAGAATAAGAGGTGCTTAATATGAGCTCTAACTTCCTTTAAATGTGTATCTCTATTTGCATCACTAAATAGCCCCTGCCATTGTCAAAATAATGCACTTCCAACTCTTTCCCTCGCATGGCATTTATGAAGGAAGTGTATTTTACACGAAAGACTTGACAGAGAACATGGCTATCCGTCAAGCCAATCAATGAACACGCTTATTGATTTTTAAAAAATTTAAACTTTGCAATTCAAAATGAACTTCCTTGACGATTTTCAGGAATATTTGGGTTTGTCCTGAGTTACTAGGGCTTTTATGAAATAGCCTCCACCTTCTCCGTTAAAAAAGTAGACATAGAGACGAATGTCAAGGCCTCTGAGGACGAGCTTAGGGCGTGGGAAGAGAAGAATCAAGTCCAAGCACCGGAAGACTTGAAAAATTTTTATCTCACCTCAAATGGACTGCGAGTTACGTGGAATGGAAAATATGGCTGTTAGTTGGATAAGAGAATTGGTTGTAGAAATAACTTAAATTGAGGCTAATTTATTCCTGTTTTGATAACATATTTTAGTTGGAAATTATTATTATTATTATTATTGCAATTTTAAATGATTTCATCCATATAAACTAGTTTTACGAGCCTTAGAAAGGCTAAAATATGATATGGCTGTTTTCATTAAATAGGTCAAATGAATTAAGAATTACTTCGGGTCATTACTATTTATGCACTTGATTTGAAGCAAGATTAATTGGTAAAAAAGCTTGAAAACGTCCACAGAGTATGTCAAATTCAAACATAAGATGAAAAATTGGGTTCAAAAATGGATGGGTGGGTGGATGAGTGGAGACTAATGTGATGGATACGGGATGTTTAAATCGGTACGGGATGGATGGTTGAGTGCTTACAAGATGGGTGGATTGAAGATGGATGCATGATGAAGGTACATAAGGTGGATGGACGAATGGATCCACTGACTCGAGGCCAATTTATTCCTATCTGTTGCACCTGCCACACCGACTTTATTTTCCTTGGACTTATATATTTCCTAGTTTGTTAACTAACCCACCTTCTTATCTCGAATCCGTCTTTCCCACCCATTTAATTTTTTATCATATAATCGGTTACCGTCCTTTCACCTATCCATCCTTAAATCATTTATCCATTCACTCATCTCTTCCTCCTCCTCCTCATCCCTTTCTTAAATGTCCCATTTTCAACCCCTGGCTCATCCATTCACACCGGCTTAGCTCATCCTAGAACACAGCATCTAACAAGAACTTTCCAGTGCTTCCTCCCAGACCTTGCGCATTCAATGCCTTTAATAATTCCTACTTTGTAATTACTTTTTAATTTCTGTTTTTTTTTTCTAATCTTTAGTTTTAAAGGTGTTTGGTGGAGTGAACATCGGTGGATTGGGCACCTTAATTAAGTTTCAACCTCATTGTGAACCTGCTGCCTTGGAAAATCCCTTAACCTGTTTCACCAACGATTTTAAGTACTTGAACAAATCCAACGACTTCTTCATCCTCGGCCGATGCAACAATCACGCTTACGTCCTTCTCTCACCCTCGTTGGGGATTTACCTTTTGAATAGATCTATGGAGTTGGGATATATATGCGAGGGATTTATGGAGTACCTTCGTCTAGCCATGTTGCATTACATGCTTGATGGATGGGAGTGCTTTCTTCTGGGCAATGCAGATGCCATTCCCTACGAGCACGTAAGTACCCTTCATTCAAGTTCCTTTTTATGAACATGCCTGTAGATGCTCTGTCTGAAAGGACTGCCACATTTGTTTAGGCTCTATGACAGTGAAAAAGACCAAATTCTAGACGAAGATGGAAGTTAGAGACTGTTGAGATGGCATATTGCCCTGCTGTATCTTCCTTTTTGTGTTCCTTGTTGATGCTTTGTGCAACAGCACTTGAATAGACGCTGAGAACAGACCATCGCATTAGTCAGTTATGACTCCCTCTTCAAAAGCAATTCTCTTTTGTTCACGTTATAGTTGCTGGTCGGAGTCTACCTAGGAATTCACAGAAAATCTTCCATTTCGTACTTCCCGCGATGAAGCGGTGTGTAGAGTTGACTGGAGTCAGTCAATCGGTCAATCACTATAAGTCACGTAATAGGAGTGAGGGACAAATTGGTAGTGGAAGGATTTCAAGTACTAAGGCATTCTCATCCAAGTGGGCATGTTAAAGCGTGACACGGGTTTCATCACGTAGGCCGACTTCAGCTTTAACCTTCTGCTGCATCATATCCCAGAGTGACTCATCACCAAAACCTCCAAACCGCCTCCAGATGGCCGTCCAAGTCCACCTAAGTCCCGAATCACGGCCATCAGTTTAGTTAGAGTGAAATCGCACTATTTGCGGATTCAGAAATGCAAGTACAATAGTGGCAAGATCTCCGACTTGATAAATTGATACTTGCCTGGACGGGATTGCCTGTAACCCCCAAAAATGCTCCCTTCACGATTGTCGAGGCATTTCTCTCTCCATAGCTCATTTCCGGCAATTCTAAGGCCGTTGCACTCTGGCTGATGCTTTGAGGTCACTGATACCCTATTAAAGGGGAAGTAGTCTACGCATTGAAGTAGGCTGGGGTGACCTCCTAACCTCGGTAGCCCCGGCTAGCCAATCGGCTAACTGTCACTGGACCCACCTCGTATCCCCGTCTACTAATTCCTCTGGTCAAGCGCTCACCACTTATAAACGAAAAAAGTTAAACAATTTATTGTTATTAGCAAAACAGTTGATAGGATTGAAAAGTCACTATCCACTTAATGCTAACTTCAGCGCCTAAAAACCAAATTTGTCAAGTCTTTTTGCATAAAACGGGGGGAATTTTGAAGTGGTTAACGACGCTACAACATAGAGGTTGTGTTTCCGAAAGAAACTTGTCGATTATTAGGAAAGAAACGACTAAATCTGCTGCTCTGTACAGCCAAAGAGATCTAAACTCCAACTCAGGTCATTTGGAAATAACTGCATTTTTGCAGATGGCTAGGAATTCTAGCAGATGAAAAGGGAACTTCATGTGAAGAGACATTTTTGTAGTTGTGAAAGAAGTTTTTCTTGAGGCGGTTTTGTCTTAAAGCCGCATTGATAACTAATAAAAACACAAATTATTTTATAACTAATTGTCGCTTCATTTGTATCGTCAGGTTCTCTGCATAAACCAATAAAATCAGACTTACTTGTTTGACCAATAATAGCCTCGAGTCAAGCCAACCAATAAATTTGGGACTCTGATTCTCGACAATGGCCAGTCCTCAGTATAGTCAAATGCACTATCTAGAAGGCTCACCAAGTTCTCCCTCTACACTATTATGAATAATTACCATGCACTGCTTAGATTTAGCTGAATGAGGAACTGCAAGATTTGTGTTTATGCCCTTGGCACTTAAAATAAACCAATAAACTCGCTCCCCCAATTTCCACAAACGGTAGCCGGCTTTTTGGTAAGACAATGCGCTAATACAGGCACGAATAGAATTTTCACATTCGACAACATTGTTTTGAGCTTAAACGAATTACCTTGGGAATTGGAAACGGTGCTTTACGTCTGGGGCTTCAAAATGTCTGCCACTGCAAAATTTTACCGCAAATTTACAGAAGAACACGCAAATGCTACTTGGCTGTTGAACCTCCCTATTTGTTTAGCCAGCTTCGAACAGTTTCAACTTAACAATATTCCTGCCAACCCCAATGGACCAATAGTGGCTCTGTGTTTGTAAGCCGAATGAATACATTAGGCCAATAAAATTGTATTTTCCATTTTTGCCCAACGTTAGCGTTAGACATTATTTACACTCCTGTTTTGGGGTAATCTATTGCTTTCACGGCATTGACTTTTAGATCGTTGGCACGGTAGATGCAAATTTACCGCGAAAGAAGGAAATTAATGCTCAATTTTCAACCCTCGATTTAAGTAGCTTAACTTGTGGGCCTATTTTGAGATTGAATTGTGTCATGTTTTTTTCCTGTAACTTTTACTTTGTACACCTCGATCCCCATACCCGGTTGGGAGAAGATGGATAGCACTTCTTAATCCCCCAAGTTTGTTTCACTCCTTAGCATCAATCTAAGATAGATTGCATTCCTCAGTACGATGATCTCTCTCCCCATCTTTCCTCTCCCTCCTGTGCCATTGAGTCACAAGACTGGATCAAAAAATGTAGCATCTACCTTTCTGCATGATCACGCACAGCTATGCATCGGACCACTACGAGTGGGGAATTGCACCCACAACTATGATTGGTCCCCAGCCGCATCCGTGTTGGAAAAACCCACACTCCCACATACAGAAAGCCACATTATTGTCATAGGGGTGGAAGAAAAGGAATACACACACACACACACACACACACACACACATACACAAACATTGAATTTCAGTGGATGTCAAGGAAAGTTATTATCGTTGGGGATGGTATGGTCGGTAAATCCGCCCTCCTTCAGGCCTTTGTTCACGGTGTTTTTCACGAAACCTACATTCCCACCGTCTTTGAAACGACTGCTATGGATGTTGAAGTGGCTGGAGGTAGAAATGTCACTTTGGGACTTTGGGATACCGGTGGTCAGGAGGAATTTGATCAAATCCGTCAACTTGCCTATCCCGGAGCTCGAGTAATCCTTCTCTGCTACGCGGTTGATTCGTTGACAAGTCTGTCCAATGTAGTGCACACCTGGAGTCCAGAAGTTCGTCAATTCTGTCCCCAAGTACCGGTACTCCTTGTCGGTTGTAAATCGGATTTACGAGGCCTCGAGCTAGGTCGAGGGCGACTGGTGAATCCGAGAGAGGCTGCTGAAGTTCAAAAACGGATTGAAGCGAGGATTCACATTGAGTGCTCTGCTAAGACCCTATCCAATGTCTATACGGTCTTCCAATTAGCTGCTGAATGTGCTCTAGACGGGAAGGAAGTCCAGGTCCCCCAGCCGCCGCGACATGGTGCACAGACGTGTGAAATTGTTTAAGTCTATTTTTTACTGCCTTTGCTTCATGTTACTGTTACATCTTTTCTTTAAACCAAATCCTCAAAACAGCTTAATCATGAGTGACTATTCCACAGATGTTCCCGGGGTAAGTGCCATACACACACACACATCCGTCCAATTACTGAAATAAATTATTAAACGTCTTCAAGGTCACAGTTATACCCAACAGGTGGGTTTGGGCGTAATGCCCGCATTTTCCATCCTTTTTGACAAATTATGTATCCGCAATTTGATTGGCTGATGTACTAGGTCATTTTAAGTTCATGAAAGCTCTAATTAGACAACTGTAGCGTTCTAAACTGTAAATTACGCTGTGTCAAGGCATGGCAATATGGAAGAAAATTAATGTCGTCGTACCGAAGGTCTGGTTACCTCCAGACATGGCTGGATGTTTAAGATGTTGAGCAGTAAATTCACACTACAACTCTTTTGATTTCTTATTTCTATCGCATTCAATGTTCCCAATTGTCAAGTTGACCTCTTGGAGTAATAATGTGAGAGAGTGCTGCTTACCCTTGATGGAAAACATTGTGGCGGCTACCCAGGACCTCTGAATACCTCCCATCCTGAGAGACGAAATATTTTGGTGTAAAACACATTTTAAGTGTAGCCCTTGAGGCTAGAAGATGTTTTGAAATCATAAGGTGATCTGCCATGCCTATAGACTCCGGTCTTGAGTCTTGTTAAAACTGGACCTCTCTCTACTAGAGGTAATTATAGGGACCACAAAATTGAGGATTCGTCAGATGCGATCACCGTTGGAACACTATAAAACTTCATTTAGTTGTAGACTCCCCATCGGAACCACAAATGTAGCGTCTCAAGTCTTCTTTGAGGGCGAGAAAAGTCGTATGAATGTTAGCGTGGAGGGTGGGAGTGAGAGGCAGTAGACCCTGTCCCAAGAGCGTCATGTGATGGTGGCACACGCAGGAGAGGCAGAATAGTAAGCGTCGTTGAAGAGGCATTCAGCCCAATTCCAGATCATCGTATGAATATAGGTACTAACCGAGGACATTGTTTTTTGCATTTTAGTTTTAACTGCATGTCACAAAAGATTGAAAAAAATGGAGAGTATGATGGATAATAGGTAGCGTAATCGAGTTGAATGGGGGTAAGAGAGATAAAAGAAATTCCAGTGAAGAGAGATAGAGTAAGCCCACTTTAAGGGCCAAAAAGAAATTACTTGAATCGGGGAGGTGGTGACGATGAGAAAAATGGGAAGATCTGTGCCCCTAGAAGTCATAGAGCCAAAGTCATTTCTGCAAGGGCACTCATTAGGCATTCAACTTGATAAGAACTTCAAGAATCAACAAAACAATTCATCACCTCGTTCGCAAATCAACCGGTATCAATTTCATCTTTCCGCCCATCCTTCCATCCATCCAACTGTCCATCTTGTGCCCACTCCTACTCATCCATCCGATCATCTAATCAACCGTCCATTCATTTATCCTCACACTCATCTATATTCGTTCATCCATCCATCCATCCATCCATCCATCCATCCATCCATCCATCCATCCATCCATCCATCCATCCATCCATCCATCCATCCATCCATCCATCCATCCATCCATCCATCCATCCATCCATCCATCCATCCATCCATCCATCCATCCATCCATCCATCCATCCATCCATCCATCCATCCATCCATCCATCCATCCATCCATCCATCCATCCATCCACTCATTCCCTCTCTTCCAAACTATTCATATCCGTGCCCATCCATCCGTCAATCCTTACATTCATCTCTACTTATGTTTGTTATTCTCAGGTCAGTTTACTGTGACAGATATATCCATTTAGTTATTAACCTTTTTGCCAAAATCGTAATATGACCTCATGGGAATTTAAGCTACACCCCATTGGCTTCTCAATTAATTTTGAGTCATTCTACCTCTGTGAAAATAAATACCTCGAGGTTTAGCTTGTTATGAAAATATTTAATTACTTGTATCATGGTGCCTGCAGCTCTACATGGATTGTGTTCAACAGCACATTTCATTTAAGAAACTAAAGTTCTCGACATAAATGTCATTGGTAGCATTTGAAATAAAAGGCTGATAAAAGTTTCTCGCTAAATTCCATTGGCTCAAATAAATCCTTAAAGGTATTCTTTACTTCTCAAAAAAAATCTTATTTCCTAGTTTTAGTTGTGCCTCTGTCTAAGAGAGAATAGCAGACCAATAGGATCACGGAACAAGTCGATTGACCAATGACAGACTAAGGTTAATTGCGTCATCTGTAAAACCAATTAAATTTCAATTTCCTTTGCTACATTCTTTGTCTCCTTTTTATTTTTACTCCTCTGTGGTGTTACTATTGTCGTTTGGAGATACTATTACCTTTTTTAGTGTTTAGTAGAAACCAAGTGACCAATGCTGCTGGTAAATGGTGGCAGTTAAATCGATGGTACACATAGCTGTGCTACAAAAGCTTTACACAACGAAATAATAGATGTGGCGTAAATTTTGATAATGCAAGAGCCACTTTATTTCCCGTAAAATTTTTAGCAAGGTATATCGTGCAGCTTGTGGCCTTTAATTGGGAGGCAAAAATGTGGATATTCTGTTCAGGACTGCAGGCAAAATTTGCGATTAATAGAGCAGCTGATGATCTGAAGATTATAAAAGGGCTATTCTCTTACCCCACAACCATGAGCCGCAGTCACATTATCATTAAGCTGGCAATTCACTTCCATGGGTCTTGGAGCCTTCGCGCCTGTTTTTGTAACATGATGGATAACAAAAATTGCAAAAAAAGGCGGGTAAAGGAAAGGAACAATTTTTCTGATTCATTTGAATGCGATAGTGAAGTGATATTTATGTTCACATCAAAATTACTTTTTCATTTAAACCCTCCACGGAGGCTTTGGGGAAATTTTTCTGTCCTATTTGCTTCGTAGTTGCTTATAATGCGTTAAATCAAAAAGGACATCACGGATATCGTATTAAATGCTTCCCCGTTCTCTCCTAAAAACGTCTTTTAAATTTTGAACCACTGTTGCAATACTTGGATTGTTTGAACTACCGGTTTCGGTCATCTGGGTGGCCATATTGTACCAGCCAGTTGTCAGGCCTCCGAGCCATGTCAGCAGTCTCCAATCCCTCTGCTTGTAGAATGCATATGTATTCTGTCCTAGTACTGTGTCTTCCTTTACTTTCAAGAAAGCCTCAGGACGCTATATTAGTGGCAGCGAGAAGCGGACCCGACTTGGATGGATTTCTATCCTGATCTGTACTGCTTGTGGCAACCTTTGTCGGTGTGAAAGAGGTGCATGTGCTACGGATGGGAGAATCTCTGACATTCCATAACAGAAGGGCCGAGATCGATGTTCATCTTCGACATCTCTCCTGCCATCGTGTTCTGCTAGAAAGCTGTTGACAACTGAAGCAACGCTAGCCGTGAACTCCAAGTTCAGTGGAATTGCCAAGAGGAGGCAGCGACGTTGTGGTCAGGCATCCTGCGCAAGCTCTCTCTCTCTCCTGTTTTTGGGCAACTCGTCTTTGTTTGCCGAAATGCGTACCTACCGATGTAGGATGTGCAGGAGGCGGTTCGATTGCGTATTTTTATGCTTTGTACACTTAAATCACGTACATCCCGTTCCTATGAGGCCCGATTGCCCCATTCGCTCAGGGTTCTACGATACCCTCGGGTATGCCCCACGGCATCAAAAGAGCCTGGAATCACAATATGTGTTGTGTATGTCTTGACCCATTCGAAACCTTGGATTCGTACCCCCATCTTTCATTTAGACACATTATTGTGAGAGAGAAGGATCCAGAAATGCGCGTTTGCTGCACTGAGTGCTACGCGAAATTGATGGCACCACAAGAACACGCGCTCGAATCTCGATGATTGGGATGGTTAGCTCGTGGGTGCTTCTCACAGCGCTGATTACGTTGTAATGCCTGACAAGGGAGGCTAACCAGGGGGAGTGTTGAAGACAATGCTCGAAAGAAGGGAGTGGTTGCGTAATACTTTGTTTGTTCGAGCTGCCGGATTTGGTCACTTGGGTGGCCACATTGTACTAGCCAGTTGGCTGGCCTCCAGACCATGCCAGCAGCCCTTAAGCCCTCTGTTTTCAGAATATGTGTATTCTAACCCATTACCGTGTCTTCTTTTACCTCCGAGGAAGTCTTTGTACAATAGAACGTCCGTTGTTTGATTAGATATCTGTTTGTTTACAAACCAAATTTATGCCCTGGCTAGCATTCTGAAGATGATGACGGCCCGTGGGTGCCTTAGAAAGCTATATTACTTTAGAAATGTACAAAATTGCAGGTAATGCTGTTTAATTAACAAATTCGCTAAACAAATTATTTTTATCTAGGTTATAGTTATCTCATTGAAGTTATGTAGATGTGCATGCGTTTAGTAGAAAATATTGTACTGAAATCTTCGTAGGTCCTTTAAAAACGAGATCCCTCTTTCTTTCACACGTGAATCCACTTCTGCGCAGCAATAAGATACGCGAATCTACAACTACCCTACAGACTGTAATATGGACTCCTATGATAAAACCATTAATTTTCACGGAGATAAAGCTTTGCATATAAGTTCTTTTTAGTCGACTTTTTTAGGTTGATTATCCTCTTTTTTATAAGACGCACTACATTTAAAACTTTGGGGTTGCAAAGGTGTCTCGTGCCTTAATATGCCAGCTGCAATCTTAGCGATCTTATCGGGTTTGTTGGCCTCTTCAACATCCGCCTGGTCGAAATTCGCTCAGCAACCGAGCTTTGAATTTTTCGGTCTTAGGTCATATTTTTCTGTAAATACTCATTTTTTAACTCAGTTCGGAGTGTACTTACTTGGAAACGCAATTATGTGGTTGATGTTCGTTACGGCACTCAAGAAAAGTTCAAACGTTGTTACGGTTGTAATTTTGAATAATATTTCAAATTTGTTTGCTACTGTAAGTCGTGTTTGTTTCACTTTATCGTGTTTTCTCAAGGCGCTCTACGGATGCTGGCTGTTTGGCGAAAAGATCTCCCTCACTTGGTGCATTGGTGCTCTACTTATGGCAATTGGATGCACTCTTCTTTATCATCCTAGTGATAAACCGAAAAAGGAATGAGTACGCAACTGTGTACCAACTATTTTTTAAACCTTATTCCCAGTTTGAGAGCTTGTAAATTCCTTGTCCAAAAAACATGTTTTATTCGCTAGTAACTTCTTTACTTGTATGATTTAGCGTTTTTTTCGGCTCTCTAACCGACCGTAGTCCCTCACCTTTCATACTTATTCATTTTCTTTGTATAAGGAAGCCATTTTCAAGTCTTTTTATTCGTAGAGGGAACGTGGACATGGTTCTTCACCAAGAATTCTTGAAGTATAACATGAAATTGGATGCATTGATTCTGTCCAATTTGATGTGTCAAAAATGTGCATACATGTATAGAATCATTAGACAGGACCCGTTCTGTTTGTGTGCTTCGACCCAGGCAACCGGTTGCAAGGCATACAAAACCACAACTACTCTAGCGAACTCCCCCTGCTAATATTTAATGCTTTCCTTGGGTCGTGTTTGATTACTGAGAGATACAACCTTCCCTCAGTTTATTCAGCAAGTCCCTTAGCATTGCAATGATTCACACCCATCGCCTGCTTTTGGTCACGAGTTGTGGTCATCCCAGGCACTTTAAGTCTACCCACTCGTTGCATAT
The DNA here is from genome assembly GCA_001923025.3 of Taenia multiceps. Taxonomy (NCBI): domain Eukaryota; kingdom Metazoa; phylum Platyhelminthes; class Cestoda; order Cyclophyllidea; family Taeniidae; genus Taenia; species Taenia multiceps. The sequence goes on along the minus strand of CM010311.1, from coordinate 63,944,727 downwards.
TCAAATGGCTCTGATCAATCCACTTTAAACTCGTCCATCCCTCTGTTAGCCCAAGAAAATTGACGTGATTTATAAACGTAGCATTTTATATAAAAAATGAAGTAATATTCGCGACGGTATTATTCTTTCGGTTCCTGATATTCAAAGGTTGAGAGGCGCTTGGCTACGCTTTGTGGCACGTCAGATGGAAGTCGCTTAGCCCTCTCGCAACTCGTTGCCTCGGAGTTGGTGGATTTTGGCTTGGAAGGAGGTCTAGTCACCGCCTACAACAAAGGAAGATAAGGTGGTTGAGTTAATAACCGGATGGGACAAATATTTCAACCGGTCAGGACACGGCTTGACACCGGTTAAAGTATGTTTTGAGCTAGGCGGAATATTCGGTCCGCGCCGTCCAAATACGACTGTCTATCCAAACTTGCTTTTATAAGGAGGGGATCAATGAGGTAAAGTGACACCGCAGCACAGCATAGAACTAGTTAATGTTGTCAAATGAAATCCCGTAAGACGATTGGATGTCAAAGCAAAGAAAACAAGGTGGCAGAGGGGAGTTAGTCCGCGGAACGCTAGCCTCGTCATGCATCTCTAAACCGCGCAAATGCAGTCCGGGACGAAGCTTCAGATAGTAGGGAAGTCTCGAGACGCATCACTGAACCTGAGACCAAACATCCTTTCGCTCCAATTCTCCCTCGTTGGCGGTTGACAAAATACCGATTACGTTGCAATGCCCGAGAAAGAACGACTGATCAAGGCGCCAAGGAGGGGATTTCATCTGATTTGTGCTTCTGCCTCCATGACATAATCGGAAAACAAGGCCCATAGTCGTATAAATTCAGAAGAAATTTGATGCACGACGCACCAAATGGAAGACCTGGGAAATGCTTGAGCGAGAAAGAGTAGATGAATTCAGGGCAAAAGACCCGACAAGGGTCAGTGGACGGGGCACTATGAATAGATTCTCGACAGTTTGACGGTTTTAGAATGAACGGATAGACAGGTAAATGAATTTGAATTGGGCAGAAGATTCGGTAAGGTGAAGATTGCAAGAGAACTAAGATAGACAGATGAATAGCCACTGGAGGAGTGGACCTGGAACCGATCAGTTGAACTCAAAACGGATGTGCATTTCTACGAGTAGAGAAGAATGCGTAAAATTCCACTACATGAGGGATAATTGTCTATCGGTCCGGAAAGTAGGGGTGTAGCGGAATAAGATATGAAACTAAGAACAGTAAAATGGAAGGAAAAGTCTGAAATGGCTCAATAGATCCTGGAAGGTCGAAAGAACGACGGGCGGAATAAATAATTGCCAAATGGATGGGTTGATAAATCTAGGGAATATGGAGGAGAGTCAGGTCCGTAGAACCCAAATATCTTGGGATTGGAGACTTTGAACGTCAATCACGTCTCGAAATAGGATTGATCCAGGCATTAAATATGGATCAGGATGGCAAATTGAATCAGGTATGGACGCACGATGGACCAGTTAAACAGAAATGACGCAGTGGACGGAGTCGCGAAATAGGTAGGTAGACGGAGAGGCCTGTGATGAATGTATTCAGGATCGACAAATCTGAGGAATATGGTCATAAGGATGGATCAGAAATAGCTGATTAGGCGAATTCACCAAGACGGATTGATGAGTTCACAACAGACGATGAGGCAGACAGATGGCTGAATCCGAGTTCAGCATACCTGAGTGGCTTAAATGGATCCAAAAGAGCAAATACGTTGGATAATGATTGGATCAAAATCAATGAGGGACGGGTGAATGGAAATCATTTCAAGGATATTGAATAGATACAAGGTTTGTGAGAGAGCCAAATCAAACCAGACCATACCTTCCGAGTGAACGCCCTCCTCCCCTCTTTCTGCACATTAGACCTCGTAGCTTTAAGAGGCCTAGCTGGCTGTGGTTTCAACTCATCCAACACGCAACTTCCTCGTCCTCCAAAATGCTGCTTCAGTCCATCGCCACTCTTTCGCTGAAGAGGAAAAAATCATGCAAAGGTTAACATTCAAGGTCCGTTTGGTAACTGACCAAGTTGCTTACCTTGAATGGGTTAAAACGGCTGCCTTGGGTTGAGGTAGACCCTGTAGTTGCCTGTGAAAGGTTGAATGAAGTGGAAGCGGAAGCTGAGGATGGAGGCTCATTGGATTCTTCTTCTACTTCTGCTTCCTCCTCTTCTCCCACCTCATCCTTTCCGCTATCGCTTCCGCTAATAAAAGATACAGAGGGAAACCATTTGAAGGCAACAAATTCCACCAGAAAACGAGGAGGAAACCCGAACTTACCCAAGAACTTCGACAATTTCCCCCTCTCCTACTCGTTCTTCCTCCTCATCTTCATAGTTGTCACATTGCCTATTCTCCTTATCATCCACCTCCGAAGCACTTTGGCCTTCATCCCTCTCCTCCTCCTCTTCCATTGCCAACGCGATTCGTCCGATCCGGTTGGCCAAAGCTGAGCGGTTGAGCCGTAGAGCGTACCGAATAGCCAGGCGAACAGTTTCAACGTCTGGCATTAACCCAGCCACTGTTACCGCCGCCCAATCATTCTCCAGCTTCGACGCCAGCTGTAAGATAGGGAGAAGTATTCACACTTCTGACACTCACTTTTAACCCAGATTCATCCACCGAAACAGTATGTGGAGCATCTTGATCATGGGTCCTGCCAAGACATCAACCAGGCTTCAATTCGGCCGCCTCTAGTACTGCCAACATGAGTGTCCGCCCCAGTAGCCAACAATCCAAGGTATTTAAAGCATTTAAAATGGCTTTGACCCTACTGAGGCATGTAGAATGTGTCTCCATGTCACATTGGCCGGCGGGGAGGGCTCAACGAGTGTAAATCGAGAAATGTTATAGATTGCTCGAGCACTCGACTCCTCCCCGTAAATTCCGGTCAACCGAGAATGACTGCTTTGTCTTGACCTGACCTTGAGGCATCTTCCCCACCTCCGCTCCTTAAATACAGTTCTGGACGAAACTTCGGAGCCCTCTCGATACTTTACTGGTCCTAGAATCAGGTGTCCTTTCATCCCACTGTTGCAGATGAAATGGCAGGATTCCATTCTTAGGGCCTAGCACACTAAACGAATGATCCGTAAATTGATAGATTAAGGACGAATATGTAGGCGGGTCATGACCAGCAGACGTGGGGTCGGCCGTCCTCGAAACGCTCAAGCTTAACAATGAATGTACCTCGTAGCTCGATCTAGGTGCGAGCTTCCCAATCGAATGTTGGAGAGGGGGAAAGAGGAGAGAGGAAACCCACGGTACAACAGCAAAATACCACCAGCCAACTGGTAAAACCGGTCAACTTACAGCAAAAAGACGAAGCAGCGTCTTTCGTCGACTGTTCATTCGACTGGTATTAAGCAATGCCTCTGAGTCGGTGTGGATACCCCAGAAGGGTTTCTGATCCAGAACCAAGGTTCGGAGATAATTTTCCTCCAACTTCCCCTGATCTGTTTCATAGACGCTGCATAATGGCAGTCTAAAGGGCAGAGTGGTAACAATCGGTCGAGGAATGGGTCTCGGCCACCGTGAGGCCTTACAGTAGATTGCTTGCACCTGTCCAAAGCCTAAGTCATCCTGCCTAACTCGCTGTGTTTGATCGGATTCGGCAACAGTTTCAACACCCTCAATCTCTTCGAGACCTCTTTTCTTGTTGTCCATGGGTTGGTGAATATCTTCGAGCACACCAATAACAAAGAAGCAATCGTTCAGTCGATGCTGGGGCTTCACGCAACGTCGAGTGTCACATACTGGCACCCAATGGAAATCCATGACGTGTGGAGCTTCCATCATGCTTTGATGGGTCAACCGACGCAGCCATCCAGATGAGTCGTGGGTAAAGAGATTTCCAAGTTCGGAGAAGCCCAACCAAGTCAACTGGGCAGAGGGAGAAAGTGGAAGTGGATAGAAGGTCGAAGAGAGGCGTCCAAACGCCCATCCTCGTGGAGCTCCAGTTGTTAAGGAGAAATTAAACACTCGCCAGTGGAGATCCTCATTGCTCCAGCCCACAACAACCGCAAGAATCGGCAAAAAGGGATGACTGACCATGGTTACCACGTCTCTGCCGGGTAGACTAATCGGCGGTAGGCCTAGAGACGTGGCTTGGAGTAGTTGAAGGGATCCCCCTGCTGCCGCAGCCGAAGGTGCAGGCTGGAGAAAGATTCGCAGAAGTCTAGAAGATGTAGCAACCACTGCTAAGCCTTCCTCGGTTCCAATGACCAGAGAAATCGCACGACATGCCTCCCCAGGAGGTAAACTAACTGTCCAGTCAGATACAGTATTTGAGGTAGATTCTCTCCCAATACCAGTGTTGGCCAGCGGACGGACGAGGATAGTACTCAAATCAGAGTCGGCCACGGTCTTCCCACTATCGAAAGCGTCCATCATGCAGATGTCAGCCAGTCCCTAAATAAATTATTTAGGGGAATATAATCGGTGACTGACTTACGGGCGAGGCAAGCATAAGAGCAGTGGCGTTCAGATCAGCCATAGTGAATCCTTGACCATCCAAATGAATTCCATGGTGCAGAGTGGTGTCGTGGAACTCCACTTCAATTGACGCGCTCTTGGAGACATTAGGATCTTCAGTTTCAAAGAGTGTTACCACACCAATGTGGTTCCACACAAGGAATCGCTCGCGAAAACCTAGTGAATGAGGTATGAGGGGAGTGCTTTCAAGCCTACCTGAAGGCATGGATCCCGGTTGGAAGGACTTAATTCCCGCTGAAGACGCTGATGACGTAGCAGCCGCTTTCGCCACCATCTGTTGTTCGGAGTCATGTTCTTTTGTATGAGACGCCAACGATTCATTCGTATCATCACCTCCCATGTTTAAGTCACCTAAATATGCAGCTTTGATTTTCGAGATAGCAACGGTGTTAGAGTCGTCATCTCCTTCGTCCTCTGAATAGGCAGCAAGGGAATGAGACTCTGACTGCTTTTTTGCTTTCTCAGACGCTTCAGTCGCCTCTGCTGCTGCCTCTGCCTCTGCAACAGCTGCTGCCAATGCAGCTTCTTTCTCGGCTTGATCCGACGCAATGGTCATCAAATCAGTGAAGTCCATGGAATCCGTATCACTGAAAAGAGCTTTGATCCCATCAGGAGAGAGGCCTTCATTAACGTCAAGTTTGGGGAGTTCGACAGCCTAGAATAGTTGCATTTAAATGCGTTTCGATGACTAAATATACCCGTTCAAACAGATTCTGCCCCCACAATGATGGTATGAAGGTCTGAGCTACACTTCCCCTTCTCCCCAGTCCCTCCGTAAACAATGAAATAAACCTACTTCCACTAATGGCAGAACTAGCAAACCTACCCCACGTGTGGGAGTGAATTGTTGTGGCAACAAGATAATCCTAGCGATTAACTAGATCTCACCCCATAGTATGCTAAATGTGCGTAATTTTACAAAGAGGAACCTACAAAAACCCCACAAAGTTGTGAAAAGCATTCTAATATTAGGTTCTGAAAAAATGTGCAAAACCAAAGTGAAATACTTTGATAGTTCCTTCTATCGCAGTAATGCCGCATTCCGTCTGACCGTATAATTGGTAGTACGGGCTTTCCAGTCACCGTGGGTTGTACTTTCATCAGCAGCTCCCCAGCTATTCTGCATCCCACCCTTTTAAAACCAAAGCCTCAATCAAACAGAAGTGGTAGGCTTGAGGAGCCAACCACTTCTAATTCTTATCCCCATTATCTCAGGCAACAAAGAAGGTATATTATTGGGCAAGACGTACCGATTTAAAAGGAATATCAACTGATAGAAAACCGACAGCCCCAAAATTGTCAGTGCAATAGATGGTATCTTTCTGTGGCCAAACCATGCCGCATACGTGTCCAAAGGCGGGGTTATGAGTCCTGAGAAAATTCGTATTTGATTCATCAGAGAAATGATGCTTACGAATACAACACCGTCTCATTTTTTGGATTCCAAATCACTAACCATCCATCTGCACTTATAGCAGCCAGCACATCACCATCGTGTAAAATCTCACATTCAATAAACGCCTTATCTACACTGGAATGTCGTAGAATACGGACTAAATTCCAGTCCTCACATCGATCGTAAATGTTGATGCCACCTTCAACAGGAACAGCTAAAAACTATTGCATTATGCATCAATAAGAAGAAGCGCCCTTCTTACCTCACCATTAGCGGATTCCCATTTCAATTTGCATCTTGAGGTTGTGAATACAGGGTCAATGAATTTGGAAAGAATGGGAAGACGCTTGACTTCTAAGGTGTCACTCAATCGCCAGATTCGAACAGTTCCGTCACAGGAGGAGGTGGCAGCAAAGGTTTCCAATGGATCAAAATCAACGCTTAATATGGGCCCAGTGTGTCCTCTAATCGTAACCTCCCGCGACAACGCATCTGTATTTGTTAGATCAACTAATTTGACAACAAAATCACTAATAATACCTTATTAAATGGAAAATCGCCCAACCTGCTGCCAGCCAGAAGACGAGTTTTGTCCTTATTGAGGGCCAGACAGTTTACACCTGCGGTAAATCTAGTAGCAATACCCTCAACCAAACCACCATCAATGTTTTGCATATAAACATGGAAGCCCTCGGTGCCCACAATCACAACTTCATCCTAGAAAGAAAAAGAGGCTACTCAACTTTGGGACTACCTTGCACAAAATACAGTTCACTGCTTCGCCAACGATATATTCAACGGGATTTAGATCGTCTTTACTGGTGTAGATGCGAAGTTTCCCATCCTCATTTGCAGTTATGATTCGGCTACACCCATTCACTGAAATATGCTAAAATACTTGTGTAGAAAGTCATAGGCGACGACTGTTCTCCCTGGATTGTGACGAGAGCCAAAAACTCTAAAACGAGCCATCACATTCAGTCGAGAGCCAATTAATTTCGAAAAGTGGTACAAGGTTACTAAGACACTGGCAGCAACTACAAACGCCCTTGTTTTTTACTGAAAATCAGGGGTAAGGCACAATCGAAAGTGTTGTTGCTGAAATCCAACAACCAAAAAAGTGCATTGTTGTTTGTCAGATCTGCTAAAGATGCCAGCCAAAACCTGATCACAATCAATTATTTTCAAATAAGTAGGCACACCAAAAGACACTTGTTGTTGCCAAACGACGTTTAGCATATACTAAAATAAACTTGGCTAATATGCGCTTTTGCTCCAGTCTTGTGGCTAAATCAACGCTGCTGCAAGTCCTTCTAATAATTTATTAGTAATGGTTGCAATTTAATCGAAAGATATGAATTCAATGAATACAATTTCCTTATTGGGCTGAGACTGTGCATTCTATTGGGTAGCTGGATTTTTTGTGCGAACAAAACAGCCTATTGTCGATATAGATGTGTGTGGGCTCGTGCTCTTACTGACTTAGTGTTCTCAGGTTTCTTCTTAAGTTATTAGATATGTGCATAGTGCACATCATATATCATTGGGTGTGCTTATACTTGCCAATATGGGTCATGTCCCTTTCCATAAAATTTTGCTTGTCGGTTGATGTGCTCCGCTTTCCAGATGCAGATGCAATTTTTGTCGAAGTTTCGACGCTCATCTATTTTGACACTTCGTTTCACCTGCACTGAAGCGGGCCCAGTTCAAGCCGCAATTAGAGCGAAGCTTACGGCTCTTTTTAAGGTTCTTGAATTTGCTCCTGCTTACCTACTTTTAGCCCACTTACCTCGATATCATTAATGAGAGTCATCATCATGCCTCTAACCATGGTCATGAATCCCATTTCCGCATTTCAATTGTCTCAAAGGACTTTGAGAACGTTGGTGATGTGATGGTAGGCTAAGTTTTTCTTTATTGTACCCCTTTTTAGCGACATCGATTGGTCAAGAAGGCTCTTCAGCACGAATTTGACGCTGGTTTACATGCGATCTCCATTCTGGTTGGTTTTGTTTGCCCCAGTGACGAATAACTTGTTCGGTTAGGCGAAAGCTCCCTCGGAGGAGATGCGAGAGAACCCATCGGTGCCATGCATTGGGATATCCAAGGAGATAAACATCGACAAGTGATGATTTGTATGTATTTTCCATATTCATATTTTGTCGTAGAATTAATTCCAGTTTTATGTTTGTCATGTAATTCTCCTGTGAATACAAGTTTACGCTCCCGGAATGACGTGTCACTGTTGTTGTTTTCCCTTCTTTTTGGAAGAGTGAACATCGAGCACAAAGGTCGAGATGCTCATATTCGTGTCCGTATATTGCGGAACGGAGTAATGCTGTGTTAGGTCGTAGATAGGTGTAGCACCAATGATAAGATATGTTGTGGCTGGTTCTTGTTCTTCATTTCCTGGATTATTGACTGGCCAATTGAACGTCATGAGCTCTTTGCTTTGCTGATATGAGCTTCTGCAAATCCTTAATCTGACCTTAAAATATGGAACTTATATGTATGCGCTGAGCCCACCTAACAACGTGATGAGTTTAAGTTTGGAACTCATTGCCTCAGCAAAGACAAAATATCGTTCAAGTGGTACTATCCGATGCCATCATTTTAGAGCGTAACAACTCTTGCACTGAACCTGGTCGCCTGATAGGAATGGTTGTATGCCTCACTTGGAGTCCACCACTTCCCGTTTCACTTTGTGTCTCTAATGTTGCTGAAAAAACCAGGGAACCTCCAAATTCTCTCACCGTTGAAGATGTGTGCCAATATTTACTTCTCACCATAACCTAGTCGAGACCTCTGCTTGATCAATATACAAATGCGTTGATTGGGAAATGAACCGGATTTGAAGTGGTTCAGCTTGGGGGGCGCAAGAATCGGGTCGCCTGTGCGTAAACGTCGTAACCGCGTCGCTTACAAGCCTCAAATGGATCCACCCATGTTAATTTTAAAACACAATGCAAATTCTATCTTCTGAGTCTGCTGTTAACCTCTCTCACCTCGTGCCTCAAGTCTGTGAAGGAACAAACAAATCGAGTCAGCAAACACAAAATGCGAAGATCGTCTAGTGACACCGATTGTTCCCCGCCTATGAGTGACCTTGAGATCAGCTTCTTTAACGCTGATTGACTAATAAAAAAAAGTCGATAGACTTGATCGTGCCGCAAATCTTGGTTTTTAAGCAGGGATAGCGACACGTCCACTTTTGGCTTGTTTGAGATCCATGTTTTAAGGACATGGTTGACAAAAAAAACCGAGTTGAAGAGTTAAATATATCCGACATTTTTACTCTCTGGCTTGCAGCAATTTAACGACGTGATTGTAAACACTTTCATGTCTCTCAGTAAAGAAGCTAGAAAATCCCTCCTTTGCGATCTTGCATGTTGCATGGTGTTACTTTCACTGGCCTTCATTGGCAGCATAGTAGTCGAAAATTCCATCCACAGAAAATGAACATCGTTTATGGCTTTCTGAAGGTGAGTTTGATGGAACTAAGAAACCTCTCCCTTGACATCAGTGTTTCATTATCAAAATAAATTCACTGCCACCGCCTAGTACACCTTCATCAAAATTAACATGATCAATTTGATAGGAACCCTCTACTGCAGTCTCGGAACCGTACTGATTCCCAATTGTCGGTGGAAGGAGGAAGGGTGACTAACATCATTTGAAAAGGAAACAGGGAATAGTAGACAATAACACTTAAATTTATTGCGCTGAAGCCAAAGCCTTCAAGCGGCAGCCACAAGCCATCGCAACAAGGTGTAACAAAAAAACCCGCAATAATTCAGCACAACTCTCACAATCGCCTCTCCAGCGATGTGCTTCTGACGCTGACTGCTTCGAGGCCTTTTGATACAGGGCCTTCCGAGAAGTGTAGATATGCCAAAAGGCCACCTAATCGGTTGAGTCATGGAAGTGGAGACTAAGAGGATAAATCATTCTAGGCCTCTTCATGCCTAATTTTGGTTTGAATCGTTTCCTATTCAATTAGATCATTTATCAAAATTAAAAACATGTGGAAATATCCGATCAAAGTACCTCTACATGATGCTTAAGAAAAGAAAGTTACTTGGGCTTACGTTTCAATGACTGTTTCAGTAGATTCTATGGAGACCTTTAATTGCTCAAACCCGAAACATGCTTGGAATGTTTGCTAAAACGAGATCCAAAAAATAAGTGGGAAAATATTTAACGAACCGCACTGCAAACAGTTTATTCTGTCCCCTCACCCACTCGTCCAAAACTTTTTTACAATGTTACGTAGCAGAAGCTCTTAAAAAGGGGCGTTTTAATTGAGCTCGGCAACTGTGAAAGTTCACCTTGCGGCTCGTTTGCATTTGCTCTCTTAAGTGGATGGAATTATCGATTAATGAATTGCCCTCACGTAGTCTAATCGATCAATAACGGTTTGCCGATTAAATTAGAATCGATCTACACTTTGCTCCACTTTTGAGACCAACATTAATTCGCCCTCTCCAATGCATTATGCTTTGACCTCAACTTTCTTTTGCTTGCCTTTTTTTCCGGAATTTATGATTTGCACCTTTATTGATACCCCCTTTCACATAATCACCCATTGCTGCCCGTTTACCAAACTGCGCAAATTCGCATCACTCACACAATCGTGTGATAATCACGGACATATTAATTTCCGTCAACTGCGCCGATCACACTGGGAGCTCAAAGTGCATCCTCACTGGGCACAGTATAAAAGTGCCATTCAGGGGGATGGAGGGCGCCACAGTCCCCGTGAAAAAAATGCCACCGCCAACAAAGGCAGACTGGCAACTTGTGCCTCCTGCAGCTTGCTGCTGCCATTGTTGCAGCTCCGCGAATTTCACTTGTAGAATGCGAGGAAGCCGTCGAAGTCGAGTTGACAACTTCTCTGGACGGGATGGAGCACTTCCGCTGGCGTCGCCGTCACAAGTCACTCTCTACAGAACCCATTCTGTAAGGCAAATCGCACCCCTGGACACTGTGTGTGCTCCATTGCCACCGCCTAAAAATGCAACAACGATGTGCTGTCAAACGAACAACCCTGGGGACACCGGCATCTACTTGTCATCGCCCTTTGTACTCAAGGTAAGATTGCCCATTTCTGTCGACTTTGTTAGTCTTCCTAGAGAACAAGCATTGTATAACCAGGTCCGAATGTCTGAGTTGTTTGATAATCTTTCCAGCTACTTAGTTTAGTTAAAAAATTCACATTTAAGAATTACACTTGTGTTCAATCAGCCACCGACCAAAAGTTGGACATCAGTCAGTTTTTTCAAGAAATTTTTTTTCATTTTATGAAATTGTGGACTTCACTCAAATATGCATTAAGAAATTGACAAATCCTACCGCCCACCATTATGCTAGGGCGATTAGATCCCTCTGAGACGGCAATTTGACACCCATTCATCTGCTTTACTTAAGACGATATTGCCTTAACGTTCAACTTTTGGAGCAATTACATAAATCAAAAACAAATAGTGGCAAAGAAATCAGTCAATAAGAGACTCTTGACCTCACTTCATCCTCTACTTTTCCAAGAGTTAAACACTGAGAGTAGTTTGCAAATACGACCGCTCTGATTGGCTACTTGAAGGGACGATGTCTGAATCCCATTAGTCGCAATTTTTACTCATGATTTTTATTGGTTCATGGTTGATCGATCAATAGCGCTGGAGACGGGCCATTCCATGATGAAACTGCAGCGGAATTTCGGGTTTGAACAGCTCGATAAGAAGAAATTAGTATTTGCATTGGGGCGCGTGCCAAAACGTTATTTATATGTAAAACCAATCATTTGAATTATTTAATCATTGCTATGATTAAGCTTTTAAATTTAGATTAAAATAGTCTTAAATGTCGTAATGCTTCTCACAAATGCAGCACGAATAATAAACTAAAAAAAGGATTTATACTGCAACGCATTTTGTTCGAATTTACGCTATCATTGGTAAAAATTTGAGGCCGTGACCTGATTGGCGTACCTTAAATCGATCAATAAGTTTCAATCGAAGCTATTAGCATTGAACCACTCACAATCGATCAGTGAATTCGAATTCCATCCTCATGCTATAAACTTTTGCAGGGTTCATTCAGTAACACTTTTAATACCCCGTAACATCTACTTATCGCGGCAAAATGGATGGTTCCCTTTGTCAATTACCTTCTCCTCATGCAATCTATTTTAGGACGTTCGTCATCGCCATCGTTCACCATTTAAGTCTTGCCACAGCCCATCCAACCGCAACGTCCGTTTCTGCAGCTCAGGACGCCGGCATCAACAACGAATACGTGCCGCCTCATCCTGTTCATCTGAGCGCGGCGTCATCTACCCCTCTAGAGGTTCCCGTGGCAGTAGTCTCGTTCGAGTCTACTCTCGATCCAACTCGCCCGTCTGTGAGACCATTCTCACTTCTAGTCTACCCTCAAAATCCGCTGGCACAGCCTCAGTTGCCTGTGAATGCAACCTACCACCGGCTTGTCTGCCGAAACCTCGTATCAGGTATCTGAATCCACTGGGATCACAGAACTGTTGCCAGCCCACTAATGGTGTTACACGCAGTTGTTGCTGTTGTGATGTTCAATTCCCACTACCTCCCTCACCGCCACCATCATCAGCAAAAATGGTGAGCTGTGGCTCCTGCTGCAATATCACAGGAATTGTTGATCGGTGCACAAATACAGGATCAGACTGTCAAGTTGTTGAGCGGTGCCAGGTGGGTTTTTTCGCATATTCAATCGTTCACATTCTCTTTGTAAGCAGTTATTTTACTTGTTCGTCTTGGACACTACTTAGCTACCTTCAATGCAACATAACTTGAAATAACGAGTTACCGTGACTTAACATAGCAATTCCCAACATTTTGTTCTGCTCTGCTCCAATACAAACTAGCTTACTGTTCACAAAAAGTAGGAGCTGTTTAAAACATTCCATCTCGTGGCCACTTTTCTGGAACTAGATCAGAATACTAAAAGTAAGAAATTATCATTCATATCAAAATTGGGAGGATGTGTGCTCGTAAATGCAAAAATGTGATGTATGTATTTCTTATTTCTTTTTCTACACTTTCCCAGATGTCTCTATGCCAGCCATCACCCCTTCCAGAACCTAGAACAATTGATTGTGGAAGCCAGACTTGTACTCCGTCATCACAACCACCAAATTTCGAGCGTTACGAGGCTACCTCGTGTCTTGTGGAACGTATCACCACACGGAAACGTGCGGTTCCACGGAGTTTTTCGTGTATTCGGACCCCCGATACTAGTTACTACCTTAGACTGATGGGAAGGAAGGAGAATGACCTATGGAATCGCATTTCTGAGTGTGAGATGGACCTAGCAGCGTTCGAGTGCATGATGTCCAGTGATGGTGAGTCGAAAGAGGCTAACATGGTAGTGGTCAGAATAGATGATGAAGAAAATAAAAGGACTACATAGGGTTGGAATCAGAATAAGTAGACGGATGGGGAAGTGGATGGACTAATAATTCGGTCAATGGGGTGGTGGATGGGTGAGGGGTCTTAGCATGACTTAATGTAGAATGCGTGCTTGGGTGCATAGATGGGAGTGTACGAGAGGACGCATCCCAAGCTCTCTTCCAACTCGTTTATAATTGTCCATAACCACATTGATGTGGACCTAGGATTCCATGTTCAAATCGCTCTTGATAATTAGAGTCGGGACAGGAGCACACATTTGAAAATGGGGCATGGTTACCAGTAAAATCTTTTTTACCAAGAGGTCAAGACGGCGAAATATTTAAGTTATTAATCATCCAGTTTTGGTTTCGATTTCTAGTAGTAGACTACATCAAGGACGCCATATACAAGAGTCGTCAGTTAATAGACTGTGAATTTCGGAGAATTCGACGTCTCTGCGACCCTGAAGACATCACCTGTCACCCTGACATTAGTGGAACTCGCAATGGCGTCAAAAGCATTGAGGAGACGTGGCGGGAGGCACAACTCAAGCTGAATGAGGTGTTGTGCATGATGGATAAAATTGATAGACTGCGGGCGAGAGGGTGGAAGTGGTAGAAGGCATTTGTAATACAGGATTTTCAAGAGAAAGACCTTCATTTCTATTATTTCAATTTATTAAATAATTGGTTCACAAACCTGTCTTCTTTCGGTCTCAAGCACTGGTGCATTGAATTCTTGGTTAAAGAAAGAAGACTGCTACGCTTGAAAGTTAGCATTCATGTTTCAACGAGTGGTTTGACCATTGCGGGATCAAAATCTATGGGGTGATGCGTTTGTTGTTTATTTATATTCAAGATAAATTTATAGAAGCTCAGTTGGCCATTTTGCCTTTGATGGGTAGACTGTGTAGTGTCCCGAGGCTCCCTTTAAGGTAAGAGAAGGCATAGTACTGGGGGTAGAACACATGTATTCTGGAAACAAAGGGCTTGGGGGCTGTTGGCACGGCCCAAAGGCCGACCAAACGGCTCAGTACAATATGGCCACCCAAGTGACCGAAACTGGCAGTTCAAACAAAGAAAGTATTACAGACTGGGTTTTAAACTAGGCCATTAGTTTTAATCTCTTCTGTTCTGCCCGTGAATCGTGTCTTCATTGCCTACAGGGAACCTTCGGGGGCCACAATGGTGCAACTCTAAAAAATTAACAGGGCGAAAACATCCTAGAAGCTAATCCATTATAGCGTGAAAATTTATCGACTTACGCTAAGCTACCTTGTTAAATTAACTGTTTAGGGCAATCGAAAATTGCTTCGAACACATAAGGAACGATGTTCTAATTTAAGGTAAGGCGGTTTAAAACCTGATTCTATGAAAGCACCGTGAAAGAAACAGCGATCCACATAATGCATACAACAAAATTTTGATTTTGGAGGCAGATTATCTTAGAAGTAGATAGAAAACCGTTTGTTTATATGACCTAAACGCCGTGTTCATTTTTCGGATTTCCGGCATCCATAACTGTGTTGATGAGGGCCGATAGGAAAATCTACATTGGGAACCTCCCTCCTGACGTTAGAACCAAGGATTTGGATTCGATTTTTTCAAAGTACGGCCGTATTGCGGACATTGATTTGAAACGTCGTCGTGGTCCTCCTTTCGCCTTTATCGAGTACGAGGATGAGAGGTAATGGTTATTGCCGTCGTAATTTCTGCTAATAGGGACGCAGAAGATGCTGTACGCGATTGTGACGGTTACAAACTCGACGGCTATGCACTCCGAGTTGAATTCCCTCGAGGAGGGAGTTATAGTTCATTTCGTCGAGGTAGTGGTCGCGGTAGCGGTCCGTCCCGTCGTTCTGATTATCGTGTTATTGTTACCAATCTTCCGCCCTCTGGTAGCTGGCAAGACCTTAAAGATCACATGCGTGAAGCCGGGGATGTTGGGTTCGCTGATGTGTTTAAAGACGGCTCTGGTGTTGTCGAGTTTCTGCGTTACGAGGATATGAAGTATGCTCTGAAGAAGCTGGACGACTCCAAGTTTAGATCCCATGAGGTAACTTGCGATTTCGTAGTTTACTGCAATCTTCTGTAGGGTGAAACAGCTTACATTCGCGTGCGTGAAGAACGTCAGTATTCTCGGTCAAGGTCACGATCTCGTTCATATTCATCGCCGAGGGATAGAGGTCGGTACTCGAACAGTCGTTCGGCCTCCCGTTCCTCGAGTGAACGGCGCTAATATGACGCTGTCTGAACTTCACGCTTTCTCACTTCTTTTGAGGTGTGCTTGCGTTTTATCTAATACCAACTTTTAACGTAATGAAATCCCCAAACCCCAGGTCTAATACCTATCCCTCTCTTTTGAAGGTTCATGTTGGACATGGACACTGCTAGTGCCGGTTTTGGTTCGTTCGGACACACTAGGGAGGATGCTATGGAGGATATTAGTCCACATTAGGGAGGCACTGGATCCACCGGAAAGGAATGGATTGACTAGGACTAGGATTTCAGTGGATGAGGATAGTGCAGTCGGTCTTCAATACCGATTTCAACATCATCAGATGTGTGGATGGATGGAACGAGTGAATTCGCGAATTTCTGGCGAAAATGACGATTTGGACGAAAGGAGGGAGTGCGATGGAATGATGATGGAGATGGAAGGAAGGAATGGCCCCGCCTTCTGCAGCTGTTTTTGCTGCACGTGGAATTCCGTGTTTAAAAGGTTGTGGTTTAAGCTAATATCGATCCTGATAGTGCTAGTGAGATTAAATTCTGTTGCCATTTTTTTTAAAGCCATGATGTTGGTTATGGATGCTTGCAGAACGGCAGCATTGTCGCTGACTTTTTATGTATGTTTGTGATAAGATATTTGCTCCAGAGGCGTAGGATGTCTTCCAGATCCATGGCTCGGATATTTTATACCTTCCCATTTTTTTTACTAAAAGGCGGGTTTTTGTTTTTCGGTCTTTTCTCTTTTTGCAAAGTATTTTGGTTACTTGGTACATAGTCGGGTTGTTCGCTCGCTCAAGGTTATGGATAGGTGTTCGCATTTACTTTTTATTGGAAACACGCCTTGGATTCGTAAAGTACAAGTCTTGACGATCGATGGGACGAGTTGATTTACGAGTTTCTAACCAATTTTCTTATCAAGTTGTTCTTAACCGCTTCGAGGAAACAAAAGTTGCTGTGTGGTTGGTTTGGGCAGTGCTTCACGTTTTTTTCGGTCGGCCCGCGTCGGCGACAGCGCCAGCAAGTGGTGAGAGGTAGATGCACGTTCTTTGGGCTCGGCGGTGTTTGCCGCTCTGGATCTGGCAATCCGTTGTTTTTCATTCCCACCTCGAGGTGGCTTTCGTGATCACGTTCGATGTTGCTGGTGCTTGAGTCGCTGGTAATGATTCGGATTGGTAGTCACGAGAATGACCGTGAGCATTACTCGACGAATGGAGATCTGAGTGTGATTTGAGTAGCCCGGTCTCTCATTCTCGTGTTTTTTCTTCGACAGTGCTTGTGTCGACGCTTTATGCGTGCGGCCATTCATAACCCCGTTGGTGTCATTCCCTCAATTGAGGGGGATGTTTTGGTCACACTCTGAGGGCTAAGGCTACCCATGATCTGATGCTCTGTAGCGCGATCCATTTCCATTGGGAGGAAATGCTTCCGTCACCCGGTTTAGCACTAACGGCACCTGATGCGCTGTTAGTGATTTTGGAGCGGGTGTTAAGCTACTCGCATGATTTCAAACACGGCTCGAGACGTGGAGCTTTGTGTTTCACTAATAGGTGATCGGTGAACTCGTCTGGCTTACTCGGGCTTTGCTGTCCAGAAAAGTACGCGCTTGTCACTATCGGGACGATTTCTCCTGTCGAGGTAATCCGCATTGATCGTAAAGTGACGGCTAAGACGAGTCTGGCGGTCATTTTTGGCCTTGCTCATCTCAAGAATGCTGTCGCGACTAGTCTCTCGTAGGGTCTGCTCTAGGGTACTCATGGGTGTAATTTGTGGTGATGGGGGAGCACAGCAACTAGATTCTTCGGTTCCCACTCACGGGAAGTCAATGATCAGTAGCTTATTTCAAATTGATTAGAAGAGCGGTAGTGAAGGCCGCCAGTCGGCTGGGTGCCAACCCTTCTAGGCGTACCAGAGCGGGAGCAAATATTTTCCCGTCTTTTGAAAGTGTATCGTGAAAGCCCTTGTTTGCTGGAATGAGACGGGGAGTGGTTTCTGCGTTGTAGCACTGCTTGAATGGGCATGGCACGGACTACCTGGAGTTGGTCCACTCGCAATCCACATTCCTAAGGTGAAGCGTCATTAATGTTCGAGGTGTCTTTCTGTGCATGCGTGGTCCACTGGGAGTGGGGTTGAATACGGCTAAAAGCTGTCATTGGGAAGTGGCGCAAGAAGAGTGAAGGGAGGGAGAGGGCGGGGCACCGATTTTTGGAACACGTGCTTTGTAATGGGGTAGTTTATCGTCTTGGCTTTCGTAGCTTCCAGGCGTCTGTAAGACCTAAACGCATGTCGGACGTCAGCACTGACAATGGTCAACTGCGTGGAAAGCAGGCTAAATTTCTCTGGAACGCACAGTAAACCGTTTTTGCTGAAGTTAGTACAGGCATTTGCCGATGCACAACCAGCCATTGGTGCTATCGGGGAAGTTTGGCGCAGAAATACCCTAAGGACGGTGCTAAGGTGGAAGTCAAGCACGGGTATCGTAGGTATCGCCTATCCTCTCGAGAGAGGCAAACTAGCACAGAATTCCCCAATCCAAAGAGTGGTCGACCCTCCGTATAACTAATCGCTCCCTTCCTTTGAATGTGTGCATTCGGAAACGATATTAAAAAACTTAGGGGATGCTCACACCACACCAGCCTACCAGATTCGGTGGAACAACCTAGCGTTTGGGCTGATTGAAGATTTTACACAGCTAAGGAGGACTAGTACACAGTAATCCTCATTCTCAACTCAAGCTAAAAAATGTTATTTAGGAAAATATCGGATAAAGACGGCGCACCAAGTACCAAACCAGTAGTAAAGTGTCAAGCATTGTTTTACAAAATGTATTTCGTGACACTATCCACTAACTGAGTCAAATCCAGCAAAATTCGTAGCACAGTCTACATACATACCAAAAGCGGCTAATGATACTTGGCATGTCGTTCTGTTTGATGACTCTTGTAATTGATAAGGTATTGACAAGTGGCAAAAATGAAGCCAATGTGAAAGAATGGCACGAGAGTGCCCTTGCGAGGGTAGATCCATTTGAGACGGTAACGCCATGAGAAACGGGCAAGCGCTTTCATGTAATAAACAGGACTGCGACTGCGCGTTTTGAGGTAGGCCCAAAGGTCACCCATCTTTACATCACCGAGTTTGACCTCCTTAGGACCATAATAGTAACCGGGAAAATAGGCCCCATGGACGCGAACGTTGTAGTCCTTTGGAAGTAAGCCAAACTCCGGCATCGCATCAACGGGTAGCGTCCGAACGAAAACACCACCGAAACTGACAGACAGATTGCATGGCGCGCATTATCAGTATTAGCATGAACAACACATAAATGTTAAATCCCTTTAAGATTGATAACACTTAAATACTCTTTCTAAGTTTATTTGCTAAAATTATCTGCACTAGAATCCTGTAATAATTAGTAAAAATGGTTTAAATTTTGTTGGTGTTGAAGGAACAGATAGTCAGTGAATCATTAATCAGTTGGTATATTGTCTCCACTAATGGGTTGTGTGCAATTAGTTAGTAGCAAAAATCAAAATGGCTTAAGATAAATAACTTATTTCTTAGCTAAATGGCTCCATACCATGTGAGTTGCGTTTGCTCAAGTATCTTATTTGCCTCATCTTAGTGCCTAAATTTATAAGGAAAATTAATCCCTACCATATGCAACAGAATACCTCTAGCAATACTCTATGCTGCCATCACTAACATTTGGTTATATTTTAGTACATTTTGCGAACTGATAGAATTGCGATCCGCAGTGATGTTGCAAAAGTTTTACTGGTAACATTAGCTCACGACTGTCTAAATTGCCGCGATCCAGCCTCTGAGTAATGTGGGTGTCGATAACAACTAAGGTATCTTATTCAACCAAGAAGGAACTTCTTTGCTAACTGTCCCATGTAATTAATCAAATGAACTTCTGAATTTGTGCAACAGCTGAACCTTACTTGCTTAACTTGGTGACAGGGCGTGGCGATGTGACTTTTAGGCCACTGTAATCCACCAGGTGTAATCAAATGCGTCACATAACCTATATTTTATTCTATACGCCTTGTGAAATGGGAGTTGATCCGAGGCGCTTACCTATCAGGTGGTAGTAGGTCGAGGACAGATCTTGGAATATTTTTGGAGGGAGCAACCAATACAACTCGTGGGAGAAAATGCGATTTCTAAGGCTCTAATGTCAGCGGCAGTTGTGAACTTAGTACTGAGCCTGCTTTAAACTTACCTGGTATCTAGACTGTTGGAATGTCCATTCCAATCTAATAATGGGAACCGATACGCTTAGAGCTGACGGCAAATTTGGAGGAAGACTCTCCACGAATCTCGTAAGGCTGAAGATCAGATAGAGGTTTCTCCACCTCTATAAGGTTAGTGATAAAGCCTGTCAAAGTGTGCAAACTAGATAAACATTGAAGGAGCTTCTTTGCTGGAGGAAATTTTTGAGTGCGACCTGATAATCACGGCACATTTGAAGACTTTTTTTGTGTTTCTCATATCATTTGGTTGAATACGTGCTTCTATAACGAGTCCCCTCACGCAGAATGGAATGCGTCGTTCTTTCGTGGCACAAGACTGAACTACATTTAATCGGATGCTCCCAAAACAGGGATGTATCAACCCTCCAGCATTTGATTTGGGTTTGGACAGGAAGGGACAACAAGTTTATTGTACCTTAAACCAGCGACCAATGATTTCATCTGTATCAATAAAGAAGGGATGTTGACACACTCTGTTGAGCACATAAGTTTCCATGATAGATGCGGACCAGCAGAATCGACAGAAGGTAGGAGAGACTTAAAGTCCAAACCTCGAGACTAATGTCCTGGTGACCGCATATTATGCAGGTCTCCAAACTGCGCCCAAAAAAGCAAACAACATCAATGGGTGGAAGTTTTGTGCCACCAAGGATTGCTCTGTGGTCACACTTATGGACACTCTCGTCTTTTCAATGTTCAACTGGTTAAAATTATTCAATTTAGTTAGCTGGTTTTGAAATTACCGAGGACCCGGTAAGGTTACTTCGCAAGTGTGTGTGGCTCAAATCGCGCAGATCGGTTGGATTTTTCTTTGCTTGTCCGTACAGAAGTGAACAATATCTTTCTTCCCTTTTTCATTAGATCGTTGTTTACTGCCTTCGAAACTTCAAATAGTTCAGAAGTGTAGAAGTTCGGGGCTTCGATTTGACCTTCGTTCCATTCTAGAACAAACACAACTTTAGGTAATATGAGGTGACATGACCTGCTGACCTCGGTTTAATTTTTTGCCAAAAACTGCTAGATGCACTTGATTCCCCTAATGTTAGAAAAATTGATATCTTTCACAAGCATTCAATTTCACTGTACTTTTTTTTGGGCCATCAAGCATCTCCATTGACATAGTGGCATCTCGTTACTCGTGGGATTTGAAATTCTTTGTCATCCCGGAACGATTCAATGTGGTAGCAGAAGTGCCTTCGAGCAAACGAAGTCGATTGTTTACCCATTATCCTCGTTCCTGTTTCAGTGGGCACATCGGATTGTGAGAGGATCTAAAAGTCTTCTGTACGCATTCACTTCTGTGACCCCATTAGGGAGTTAGTGATCGCAGCTTGAGTACCTTTGGTGACAGAAGAACATGGTAGACCTCGAAATGTTGACGATCAGAAATAATAAAGTGTAAAATGCAGTTAACTATTTGTTTCACTGGGACATAACAGTGGTACGGTGATAGAATGACCTCTAGAACAGTTGAACTGGTTGTGATAGCAATTTTTGCGTCGTAAATTTTTATGCACCCTTAGTGTGTGGGCAATCAACCTTTCACTTCTTAAAAAAGAAGGCGCAAAAGGGAAATTTTTCAGCCCCATGTTGAAGAAAAATGACCTGATTTTAATATCTTAAAGTGTCGCACTCGACAACCTCACATATCGGGGTGCTTATTCCATCGCCAAGTTGCCATACCGATACTGTGGTGAGGCGTGGCAGTCGAGGTTGAATCTCTTAACAAATTCCTGCAAAATAACCTCACTCATTGCAGACCTCCAAAAAAAGTCAATAATCCCGACACCCGGGGCAAAAAAAAATCAATGCCTTCAGCACTCCACAAATTTAATCGATTTTTTCTCATGTACCACCCGTGTGATATCCAGCTTATCCACTGCTAAAAATTTGCCTCTCGTCATCAAATATGGGGATTGTTTTAGGGTAGAAAAATTATTTGTTCGATGATACAATGCCACACGGGAAGTACACATCCCTCCTCTTAACCGGCCCAAGTGGGATGGCAAGAGGGCATTAATTAAGTGCCCAAATTCCAAATATTCCTTAGGAGTAAAAGCTCCAACTTTTAATGGACAAAGGTGACGCACCTGACGCCCCGTTATACAGGGAACCGGCAACTCAGTCAATGCAATGTGAAGTGTGACATCTCTGATTTTTTTTTCCTTAGAAGGAGCTGTCAAAGCATCAAGGTTAAGTCAGGTTTCCCTTAAACAAAAATCAGCATCTTTATTTTTTCAGTGTATTCTCTGTTGACGTTGCATCTCGTCATCAAATAGGGCTATAGTTATAGGGTGGAAGACTTGTTTGTGTGATGGTTCAACTGCGCAAAAGAGGCACAAACACGCCCTTTCTCACCCAACTGGGCTAGCAACAAGACATTAGACGCCATGACCTTGATTCTTCAATTACGACTGGATTGGAGACGATGGAGTTAATCAAGCACTCAGAAAAGATATTATTTAGTCGTCTTAGCCAGAAAAGCACTTGATTTTGGTGCACAAAGGTGACACGCCTGACGCCCTCCCCCCCCCCCCCCACCCACCTCCACTCCTCATGCCGAGAAGTTGCATCCAATTAATGTGATGCAATGACTTGTGACGCCTCTAATTTTCTTCCTAGAAATGACTTTCAAGGTCTCTAAATTACTGCAGGTTCGCAAAAATAATAAACATCCTGCATAAACTGACAAATTCATTGATCTCTTTTCACCTGGCACCTTGTCACCATCTCTAGGACTTTTCGAGTATGTAAATCGAGTGAGAAGCATTAAATTAGTCTCTCCACCATTCTAAGGCTGGCATTAACCCGACGTTGCTATTGGTGACGTAGACAAAAACAGCAAAAAATAGAATTTTTTTGGTTTATTTGTAACACCTTGCGTCATCCTCAAAGAGTTCAAAGGACAAAAAACCCCAAATCAATCGCCTGTCCCCTCGCTTCCACATTCCAGCCACGTGAATAGTTGAGTTTCCAAGTCATCATGTGAACGGCTGATTTGCATGTCATGACAAGACTACAAGGGGAGTGTGGAAGGTGAGGCTGGGGATGAATCAGTGTCCCTCTCACGCTCTCTCTCTCTCTCTCTCGCCTTACATGCAAATCGCAATAGGAAGCCTGACATGACTCGGCAGTGGACAGTGTTGAGCTATTGGCCATCCGAATAGGCGAAGGCAGTGGTGATTGAGATAGACGGATCCACCTCGTCTTCAAAATTGTGGCAGACACAGACGAAAAGTCAAATCGAAGTGTCAATGCACCTACCGACGAATGCTTTATAATCATGTTTTGCCATCGACACGGTAGCCAAGGTGACATGATTCGATGAGTCGAGCCGGAGGAGTAGGGGTGGTTAAACATGCCGAGCTTTATCTTCACACAACAGGTTTGTCAATCGGCTTACTTTTAGGTTTATTTTCACCACGGCTAATTCATATCACCCTGGCTTCAGTGCAGTTTCACAGGCCGTTGGCCCACGGTGGTGCTGTAGGAACATCCGACGAGGACTCAGTATTGGATATCTTGAATCAGAGGAAGGAGGTAGGAGAACCCTGAGAGGACTTGCCGTGGCAGGTGTGTAAAGCACTTCTCCACGGCTCACCAGACAAACTCGCTGAAGAGTGGAAACAATGAGTGGTGTGTGTGTGTGTGTGTGTGTGTGTGTGTGTGTGCTACACTGGTGTGAGAGGGCGTGGCTGTCATAAAAATGTCACCCCCCCCTCCCCCCCACTCCTCCGATCCCTCGTTGAACAGATTAATGGTGTTTGTGGTATTCCATGTCGGCAGATGGTCTAGTCGCCTGACAATGAATAGTGGGGTCGCCTTCTTTATGACGTCCTGTCGATACAAAAGTACGTACAGGCCAGAAGGAGATCTGTCTCCTATGCGCACAGTAGTCCAGACGGAAAATATATCGGTAGACTTTCAATGCCTCCGTGACAGCAGGTTAGGTGCGCGTTGATCGGATACTCAAAAAATTGACGATCAGCGGTGTTTGAGAGACTACTGCATCTGAGTGCACTGCTGTTGCCTGGCTGGGGCCAGGTAGACGACACTCACATGTGAGGACTCGTTTGTGGCTCATTAAAGTCAAAAGTACTTCGACAGCACGAAAGCTCCAGGCGTTACACTGGCTCTCCTGACTTGTTAAAACAGGCGCCCTCCGACAGGCCCCGAATCGTCGAATACCGATAGAACTAGGTTGAAGGGTGCAAATCGATCCAAACGAAGATCCAAAGGTGCTCTCGGAGTTGCCTACTCGGATAGCGTGCAACTCTTGATCCAAGGCAAACGTGCCAGTCTTGACACATTAACACGCATGCTGGTTGCGAGTGACAAGGAAGCAATTATTCTAAGAAGAAGTTGCAATGCCAAACTCCACAAACCAACGGATAGCAAGGTACTTGAAAGATTGGCAAGTTAATTTTCACATTCCACGCACACTTGGCAGCCACGTGGCAATTTGATTCATGACCTCGTCTCGGTTGCACCCAAAGCGGTGCACTCACTACCCGCACTTTTGTAGAGAGGGCACCACTTCATTGCCGGAAGAGACGACTCCCCGGGTTGCTGATGCGGGACGCCAAGGCGACAACTTTTCACTGTCAGCACCAAGCAGTAGTCACGTGATTGACCACGCTGTCCCGAAGGGATCTAGAGAGACAAAGGCGAGCCACAAACGGAAGCTGCTCACAATAGCTGACCAACAAATTGGTGGAGTGCGAATCTAGTGCCGCCGAGATCCAAGTCGGAGGCGAGAATATGCGGGCGACCGTCCGTCTGACTCATTCCAAGTGTGGTTGGAAGACAATACGGGACCAACACTTGCCAAGCCATCGAACTATGCGAAAATTTATGCGGGTGTGGTATGGCCAGTGGCGCCTAGCAATGACTTCTGCCCCCAAACCACGCCACGTAGCTTCCGTATGCACGCCAATGGGAAAAAGTCCACCATCCAGATCGGTAATTTTAGGGTTGTGTGTCGACATGTGTGTGTGTGTGTGTGTGTTGGTTGTGTGTTGTAAATGGCTGTCCAAGGTGGCAAACAATCATATCTGGACACTAGTAAGGCCCGAATCCATACCCTCAAATGTATTAATTTCTAGAAGTCTGTTGGCGTGAACAAATCTAATCACAGCATCGACGTGGCGTAAGATTTACACACCACAAATGTCATGAAAACCTCGCCCTCCGGACTGTTGATTTTGTGCTTACCGCGGTAAACTGAAACCTCAACCACATCATCGAGACAACAACGACTGCATCCACCTAGAGACATCGCCTTTCAAATCTGTTAGATCTTGGATCTACCACACCACCCTCGATCACCCCTGCGTCATTACTGCCAACAATTGAGTCGCTTCAAGTGCCACGGCAACTTCAACCAGGTGAGAGGATATGGAATCAATTTATCCATTTTTCCAACAGGCAGAGAAGACAGATTGAGAAACAATTCTTCACATGGAGACCCATCCCTTCTTGGCGAATTTCAAAGTCGTCAGAAAGGAAGAAAACGACAACAGCAAACAATACTACTAAATTTTTCATCATCATCACGAAATACCTGCTACTTCGATAAGGAAGGGGCTGGAGCGGTAGGGGGGGAAGGAGGCAGGGGACAGACCAGACTCGCAAAAAGAAAGACCAACTGGATCAGCAAAAGACGAGGCAATGGACGGCAGGGAGGAGGAGGAGGAGGGGGAAAAGGAGAGAAAAACAGAAGAACCTCTACAGTAAGAGGACATAAAAAAGAACCCGCACGCACGCACAAACCAGGCTACTAGGACATTTAAATCTTCACGGTTTCTGCTTCTTCCACTGCTACTTCTTCTTCCGACGATTTGGCAACAGGAAAAAGAGGGAGAGCTTATGTATCTACAAGGTAGGCAGTTGATGTATGATGACTAGTTGCCATGGCGACAACGACGAGGACGAGGGAGGCTACAAGGGGTAGGTGCGAGAGTCTATGCCGCAGCTTGTGCGAAATTTGTCCATGCGTTGAGCATAAAGTTAACCAGCCTTGGATGCTGCTTAGACAATTTCTCTGGGACTGGGGGCTTGAACAAAACCTTAGCTTGCTGTAGTGGATGAAGTGACCTTCGAGGCGGGGGAGGAGCGGGAGGAAGAGAAGGAGGTAGTGATGGGTGCTGCGGACGACCAAATCGATGGTTGGTAGCGCTGTTCGTTTTTGCTGCGGAGCGCGCCTGACGATTCCTCTTCTTCGTGGTGACCATAATAAAACCGCCTTCGTCGTCATCGTCATCTTCATTCCCATTTCTGGCAGTCGCGTTGTTAATGTTGATGTTGTCACTCACTTTGATTGCTGGAATTGCCTCCACCGTCACTGTCACCATTGCCTTCTTTTCTTTTTCTTTTTCTCCTTCTTCTTCTTCTTCTTCTTCCACCTTTGACGGAGGCGTTGAGGAACAAACCTTGGCGAGCTCCTTTTCAGAGGTGGACGACTTTGAAGGCTTTGGTGGTGAAGGAGATTGTGGACTGGAGAGAGAGCTGTTGTTGACTTGACTACGCCGATGCTTTGCTTTGGTTGAGCGGCGTGAAGAGATATTCATCTGGGAGAGATCCTAATATCCAAAACGGTAAGCAATGAGTGAATAAATCGTAACTACTAATTAAAAATCCACTCATCAAGCAGTTGGATGGATGAATAACCCTAAAGCGCAATGACTGATTTTCCTGCTAGACTCGTACATGTAACAACTGCTACTTGCAGCACATCACGACGCTCCCTAAAGAGCCCAATTTCTTGAAAGTATTTTTGTCCGGTCCTTGAAGCAGTCACCCCTTTCCACCTACAAATTCCGTTCCGCCAAAGTATTTTGTCGCTGGAAGCCAACAACCAAGCCCCACCCTTGCGTCCGCCTTATCTACCTCACTTTCGTAGCCCACCTGTCCACTCCATTTCAATGCAAATTCCAAGGAGGGGTGGTAATTGCTCAGAACAGAGAAAAACACCAACAAAGGGAAAAGAGGATGATTGCGAAGGATAATTGTCTCCACACCCTCCTCAAGTGTTAATCTCCTAAATTAAATGACTAATTCAAATATGCGGACAAGGTGGTGGACATGGCTTGGAGTTTGACGAAGTGGTTATCAGAGGAATGCCAAGGATGAGTGAGTCACCATCCCCCACAGGCACTAGCCCAAAGTAGGGCATGCAGTCTTGGCGTCGTCTTCCAAGCATAGCACACCAGTCTGACTGGTTAGCTAGTGCTGGCTGCTTCCTAGGAGGAAAGGTTCCGTTCGCAACCTTTCAAAGCAGATGGATCTCAGCCACAAACGCAAACACGTGCCTTAGAAGTGGGGGTGGCAAATGAAAGTTTCACAAGCCAATGGGAAAGTGGTTCGAGGGCGAAACGCTCCCCTCGAGTACAAGAAAGAAGTAAAAAACGACTAGTCCCCTTGTCATCTGTTGATGCACAACATTTAGCACGCATTTCCCCCCCTCCCCATTGCAACCTTCCCTTTTTGACTGATGCAAACAGAGACCATTTGTCCGTTAATGGAATGTATGGTTTTGGGTGTTTCATCATCAGATTTTCAGCCCTACGATTCGGGACACTCTACTGTGTCACATTCTATTACCTACCCTTCTCGAACTCCCTCTGAGGAGGGAGTTAAAGGCGTTCCACAAAGCAGACTGCATCAAATCACACAGCCTAAGAGCCCGGCACACGGTACAGGTACCAATAAGTCACAAGTACATCGAGACACGGGGAGAGGCATAGTAACTTTGTAGTTAACTTGATGACATCTAGGCACTACCTCATGAGTCCGTGACCATGGGAGTGAAAATTAGAACATAATGAAGAATTCCAACAAAGGAGTCTATTTATGGCAACACAGTACCAGCTTGAACGGGCCAGCTGTTTCTGACGTGGGGGAAAAAACATAGGCAGCTGGAATGCCCCTACTCTATTAATAATGGCACAAAATACCACCGATTTCTAGGTTTGAAAAGTGTTTTAGACTTCAAAAGATGAAGAAATGCTGAATTTTTTTTTCAGTAGATAAGAAAAGGCGAGGATTAGCTCTCATATGACGGAGAAAGGGGGGACAGTGGGAGGCACAATATGTCCCCAATTACTTAACAAAACAGAGCCAAATTCACAGAAAGCACAGGTGATAATGTGTGCCTTACCGACAACCACATAAAGTGGATCCCTGGAGACGCATAAACAAAGCGATCTGGACATCAAAAGAACGTAAATTCATAGAAAGCGAACACTGGAAAGGGACTATCAGTGAATAAGTCGGTTTTCGAAAGGCAGGACAAATACTTACTAATTAAAACCTATCGAAAACATAACAAAAATAAACAAATTCTAACTCGGATTCTTGGACTGATAGCTGCAGCATCGACAACAGGGGTTAGCACCAAGTACAGACGCACAAACCCCCATCTAAGGCCCGACAGCGTTGCAAACAATAAACAGGGTAGATAAGAGGAGACGCAACCCTTGCTTATCCAAATAGAAAACACAAGAGAATCGACACTAACCGCCCAGGAAGTGAGATGGACGAAACCAACAAGGAGCAAACATCTGTTCAAACCGCCCCCAGCTCCCGCATGCCTTCCGGTTTAACAGGTGACCAAAAAAGTCCACACGGTTTCCGCTTTAGGCCATGACCACAACTTGTTGGTGTGGTGCTGTTATAACGTGTACGCAACTGCATAACGCACGAAACCTGTTATAAGTGCATTAGCAGCCCACCGTTACGCAACGCTTCACTGGGCTCTCTCTGTCGCTTTTGGAACTTCATCAGTTTCCGACTTCTGATTTATAAACCTAGCTTAAATCAGCACCAAGGATGATGTAGACATGCTGGCTGAACAGATGCGTCAAGCGTTAGCCCACACTATACTCAGACGACCCCGTCTGATGGATGCCCCTATGTATGGTGAGGGTGAGCGATTTACGTACGCTATACTAGCCCAATGAGAGAAAGCTGGTCGACCAGTGAGTAAGAAAGGGATCCTACTCTCCCAAGACGGGATTAAAACGTCACTGTCCTACAACTAACCAGAAGAAGACAAGTTAGGAGGGGATGAGAGGAAAATGACGATACATTCTCACTCCTATTACTCCCAGTTGCCATGCCCCTGTGCTCCGGAAACTACCGCTCCGCCTTGGAAGTTGAGTTAGGCAATCATGGGTTCACGTGCAAAATTAGCTAGACAGTTGGGAAAAGAAGATGGGGTTTGGAGGGCAAAAGACTTCGTGGGGATGCAATTCGCTGACATCAAGGATCCAGTTAAAGATTGGGGCTTAAAAACGCCTTGTGCCTCATTTGCTACTTTAGATTTGGTCGGGATGGACGAGGGGCACTACACACTCCTTATTTGGACAAAGGCCATGTCCTTGAACTGAGAAAGGGGCGATTTTACTGTCGAAGACTTTTTGGTCGCGGCTAGAAAGGTCCCCAATATCGTAGATAGTGCTTCTCAAAGTCCAAAACAGTCTAATTTCATTTTAAAAAGCGATAAAAACGAAACAAATTGTAGTTACAACCAAGCCTATAAAAAGGATAGTTAAAAAGCCTCGACTTGAGCAAAGGTTTCAAGTGCAAATCAACAGGAGCAAAAAGAATTCAAAATGCGTAAAAAGAGCTCCGATTAGTGCGAACTAAAAAACCCAGTTGGTGAAAAGTCTCATAATCCGGGTTACTTGTTTTGTATAGGGTAAAACGATCGAGGAAGGGGGGAGGCATAAACGCATACAAGTCAGAGTTTCAAAATGGAAGATTCTCCGAGGGGGGAGAACAGCTGAGTTGGCAGACTACATACAGTGAATCATGGCGAGTGGCACAAAAAGTAGGCAGGTCGGTCGGAAGGCAAGGCCACGAAAAGGTGGTAGTCAAAGTGAATGAAGAAATACCTTAGGAAGCGCTAACACATCAAATGGCTAACCGGACAGAGAAGGGAGGAATTCAGGAGACACCCAACATAAAATTAAGCAATTAAAAAGATAAGTGATGGTTAGCCCAAAGCCAGTCATCATTTGTTCCACAACCGACCTCTGAGCCAATAAAAATCGAGCAAAAAATCCCAAATGCTTTAACCTAAAAAACGCGAAACAGATCTTAAAACGCGGCAAATGTGCAGAATTCCTCAGTAATCAGACACCAGAAGTTGTACACTGATCATCTGCTCCAACTTTCAAGACAGATAATCATGAGTGAGCAAAACGAGGCTATTTGAATAAGCTTAAAAGAGGCCACCAACTCGTAATTCTCGGAAAAGAACAACCAAAAGATGCTATCACCACCATTCATTGGGTTAGCAAAGGAGGTTGAGGTCGGCGCTAAAGCACTTACTTTCTGTAACTTACAAAATGCCCTTATTTACGGTGAATTATAGAGCAGAACCATAAATCAATCCAGCGGTAAGGCATCCCACCATTGAGACCTTTTCCGTCTCCCCCAGCTCATTAAATGACGGTTTAATTAAACTGATGGATTTGATTCAAGACTGCCACCCTTAAAATCCTAGTCTAATTGGAGGAAAGGCCATAATATGTTGGCACAACAACAACACCGTCCAGAACTGGATGGGTGAATTTACTTGATTCTGGTAGTGAATCATTCGCATGAATCATAAAGAATCGTGGGGCTTACCAAAAAGGCGAAATGAAGTAGAGGTGAGCAGGTGAAATACAATATTCAGTCATGTCTAATAAACCACTGTGATGAAGATGAAACTATGACGACACCCAAGGAAGTGAGTTCTTGCTTTGCACCTGTGAGTGTGATGGACCGCGGACGACTGGGATTTACCCCACACGAAACCTCAAAAGTTTCTTCGACGTGGAGGCGCAATGCCTCATAGCTTTTATGGCTTGTGCATTAAAGTGGAATGAGGGAGATATTACTTCTTTCTTTGATGATCATCGCTCTCTTGGCATCTGCATGATTATGAGAGCTAGAATTGACAGATGGAAAAAAAGGTGAGATTGAAATGGGAGGGACCTAGAGCTAGCCTGAGTGATTTTGGCGGCACAAAGTTCCACCAAAGGAGAATCCACAATCGTCTTGTGTGCATGCAACGTGATCACTATACTTCCAGTTCCAGAAAAACCGCATGAAGGGATTAGGTTTTTCCACATTCTATCCGATAAAACAACAGAAAATCATTCAGTTAAGCTAGGTTTTGCAGCTCCTGAGATTCGACTCACTTCATGATGTAGTGGTACCACGTCTAATTCATCGGTAGATTAATAAATAAACCTGTATTTATATGGATGCAGCTTATTGCGCCTTCAAGGGTGGTACGGAGCGCTACACTGGCGGCAGTAATGAGCAAATCCGATATGAATAAAGGATGATTTGGATAATGATTACCTGAATATCAAATATAAGCGTCAGAGGAAGGTATTTGCTGCGGGTAACTCTACACAGAAGGCCCATTAATATGGTGGCAAGTTTTAGTAGTAATCCTACCAGTGTTCTACTGTATGGCTAGTAACGAGCGAAAATGCATCAAGCAAATAATTTAGTAAAGTTACAAATAAAAGATCTCGTGACTTTTAAACAAAAACATTGGATTTCCAAAAACATAACTCCCTTCCAAGGATGAATTGGAGACAACATTGAGATAGACAAAACGTTCCAAGAAACCAGCACTGGGCGTCCTGCATACAGATTGTACTAAGGGCACCTAACTAACGAGCCTCTTTGAAAAGGTTCTTAGTTAAAAGTTAACCAATGACCTAAATCGCAATCAGCCGCTGTTGGGCACGGAAATCTTCCCGCTGTAAAGGGAATCATCGCGAAATAGCCGTCCATTGATCCCGCTTCACTGCGTTTGACGCAAAAGAACACTAATAAGAAACGGCGAGAACGATGGTCAAAAAATGCGCAGCCAGCAAGCATCAATAATGAATTTAGCTAATGCATCAGAGTACACATATTCTCCACACGTATTCCACTTGGACTCACAAGACTCAGGTCTGGTAGCAAACTAATTGTCGTGGCATCGAGCATCGTGTCGGTAGCAGCGACTGGCGAAGTGCCACTACTAGAGGCGGAAGACGACTTCGAAGATGACTTCGCCACAGGAAGGAGAGGGTCCACATCAGCAGAAAGCGCAGGCATGTAGAAAAGCGGTTTGCCGTTCAGATCGCCCAACAAGCTGGCAGAGGAGAGAGAGGCCTGACGGAGAAAGCCGATGGAAGAGGTGTTGGCGTCCACTAACAAGAAATCTTCGGTGGTGGTAGTGGTGGCAGCACTGCTGTTGGCAGTGCTGCCGAAAAAATGACAATGCTGATAGTGGTCGCTGATGCCGGCTAGGGGTGGACGACCCTTGCTGCGATAGTACTCAGGTTTTAGGCTGTCAGCAAGCATTTCCCGAATCTAGGCGATACCCCAAAAAGTAATTAGTTTGACTCGTCACAACTACAGCTTAGCAAAAGACGCAGTTTCAAAGTAACCAAATCAAATTCTTTGTACGAAGGAAAATTTCGACAATTCTGAAAGTAAAAAACACAAGTCTGCAAGATAATTTTGCTACCAAAAATGCCATCAACCCAATTAGGCAACGTTGTTGCGACCGGAAAGTCCTCACCGTAACGACTATTTCATAAAGAATAAGTTGATGAAAAGGCAAAATCAACAGAAGCCTATTCGACGAACCACAAAATGAAACTTCAGGGCCGAGACCACCAAAATAATTTAATTTTAAGAGGGACTAGGCCGAAAGGACCTGCGCAAACAAAAGGACAGTTAGAACGAAAAGCAGTTGCTGAGCGCCGTTTGATGCAACACAATACGGAATCTAGGTTGACTGGCAGCGTTAGGTCGTGTTTTGTGCTGCCATAAATGACCATTTTACTAAGGAAAAGTAATATGCCGTGGTACTAAAACAAAAATTCCTTCCACACTAAACCTACTGGTAACAAATAAAATTGATATGAGGTTTTGACGACAGATTATAAAATAATTCACAAAGGTAAGCCTGATAACGAGGAATCATCTCATAGTGGGGGAAAAGAAATGCCACTAGCTATTCGCCCCAACAAGATCAACTTATGATACATTTAAAGACCAATTGGTCCTGGCAACAAACCCACAGGAGAGAAGTCAATCACAAATGGTTAGAATATGGAATTGCAGAGATATTCCGAAGAATCCCTAGAGTTCCTAATCAACATAGAGCCAATTGTATAAATCAAACAAGTAGCAGTCATTAAAAGGTAGTCGAAATGTGAAGATCACTCCAAAACACAAACCGGCAGAAGCAAGCACGGCTACGGACTAAACCCGCATACATATTTCCGCTAACATCGACTGCAGGCGTTGACCTTCAAGAGTGGCATGTTCGCGAAGTTTGTTAACAAATACGACAAAGTTTTTTAAACAAAATATCAGGCTTTTTGTACACATACATCTTTTTAAACATTTAGGGTTTTTTTAAAGATACATAAAAACAGGATAATAAAATTGTTTTTTTGCAGAGTCGAAAATGCATGTCTTTCAAGTTTGATCCTATTAAGTCTTGACCGTAAAATTGTAAGTTTGCCGTTGACAGTTTTCTAAGCTTGCTAATCATGTGCACTTAACAGGCTTGGACATTTTCTGCCTTGTTTTAGTGTATTTGCCGCATTTTTGGTTTTAACTGTTGGTAGACGTTAACGGGTTGTTTTTGGTACTCTTTTGATCCCTCGACTCAACGTTCTGTCTTAGTAAACATTCGGACCTCTCTGAGCTTTCTCTTGTGTGCTGCTTGTCGGATTTCTACTGGTTTTTTGTAAATTTTCAGGCTCTACTAAGGATACATAGGGGTCATTTTGCGGCTTACACGGACATTGGAGCGATTCCCGATGTCAAAAATGAAGCTTGGAACCCACAATGGAGTTTTTCACTGCGACGAGTTATTAGCTCTTGCAATGCTTCGTCAATTACCAGAATATCGCGACGCAGAACTAGTTCGGTCCCGCGATCCTGCCCGCCTTCAGGACTGTGATGTCCTTTTTGACGTCGGTGCCGAGTTCGATCCGGATAGGCACCGTTATGATCATCACCAAACGTGAGTCTGAGGTTTCTTCTTGATATCACGGTTGATTTCTAGGTCTTTCAATAAAACTATTAAGGACTTTTATCCCGACCTTAAGCCAGTCGTGAAGCTAAGTAGTGCCGGTTTGATCTATGTGCACTTCGGCAAACGCGTGATTGCTTCCATTTTGGGAGAGGAGTCAACTGATTCTAATGTTGTCAGAGCAATATTTCCATTTCTTTATGCCACTTTTATCGGCGAGATTGATGGCATTGATAACGGCGTCCCTACCGCACCTGTGCCACTTACGTAAGTTCCAAAATCCATGGGGTTCGACTGATTACATTTGATTGCATTTCCGTGCAGGTGGTCTTTTGAAGCCAGGTCTTGTTTTAAAATTTTAGGTACTCTATCCACACCAATTTGTCTTCTCGCGTCGATCGTTTTAATCCCTCATGGAATAAATCTGATGAGGATGAAACGGTATTTCATTTCTTGTGTTCATGAACCTGTTTATTCGCACTCGCTGAGACCAAGACCCTTGAGCTGTTAGCTGTGTTGGTAGACAGAGGAGATTGCCGTTATTCAAATTACTGTGTAAGGCTTCATGTGTAGGGGCCGAAAATGGCAAATCTTTCGGTCGGCACTGACTAATTTACTTCCTTACTGTTCAACCTTAATCGTGGTCGCTCTGTCTTTCGAGATCCTTTATCTATGCATTTCAAGCATGTTTCTCAGCTCTACATTCACCAATCAATCGACCTCTCCAGATTCATCCGTATAAACTGGTCACTATTGATTGTCTATTGCTCTTTTCTCTGCATTTTCACTTATCATCATCTTACTTTGGTCTTGAATTCTCTTTATAGCTGACCCAACAAACTTCTGCATGGACCTTCATTTCTTTTCTAGGAGTGCTTTATTCGAGCCTTCAAGTTAGTCGAGTCCGAGTTTGTATCCACTGTTCGTGACCTCGCAGAGACCTGGTACCCCGCGTACAACATTGTTAAGGACTCTCTGCTCTCACGCCACTCTGTCCACCCCAGTGGGGCTATCCTCCATCTCGCACAGGCCTGTCCTTGGAAGTCACACTTTTTTGAGCTAGAGAAGGAAGTTCTTGGAATTACTGACTGTGACGTTGACAAGAATACTGATTTCAAGGGTCGGCCGGTGTTTGTCATCGTGGAACGGAAAAGCGATGGTGAAAGGCAATTCAGTCTGATATCCATTCCCTGCCAACCAAATTTGCCATTCTCAAATCGGTAGGTCAGAAAAAATGCTGCATTCTCCTCTATTATGAAGTAGAATGAGCACGTCAACAAGGCACCAACAGTATGCTTGGATTGATCTATTGGATTCTTATTCGTTTCTTTTTTCAACAGTTGGCTCAGTAGACGTATCGAAAGCATTGCTTGTACTCACTTCTTTTTTTCATACTGACCTTTGTGGTGTTTTAGAGTGCCACTGGTAGCCGCGTGGGCCGGAAAAAGGGACGAAGAGTTGTCTGAATTGGTTGGTTTGTCAGGCTGCGTTTTTGTGCACACCAGCCTCTTCCTCGGTATTAACAAGACATTCGACGGTGCTCTTCAAATGGCTGTAATGTCGCTCAAGGCTGCAAATTATCTGTAGACACTTTTTATACATTGCTAAATATACTGGTTACGGAGTAGTTCCTCCTGCCTAACCGGTGCTGGGGTGGGGTGCCGGCCATGTGCCTAGTGCGTTGGCATTCATCTCGATCTGTGCTAAGGGTTCATTTACCTATCAAAAATTCTCTTAAAAAACAGGCGAAGTAGGTGGGGAGGTACAAGTTTCGCTAATACAATCGTTTTATAATTTGTGAACATAGATTGCAATGTACCTGACTTTTTTGTTTTACTTTGTGAACCACGGGGACACATTATTAAGGTAAATTCGCGTAGGCGGAGTTCGTGTGGCCTTTTTTACGTGTTCTTGTTCTATTCCGTCTTACTTTACAAAGTATTTCCAGGGCTTCGTTCTTTATGCTCCAACCACGATATTTGACACTTGGCCACCTCTTTGCTTTGTGTTTCTTCTAGTAATTTTTGAAATACATATTTGTTAAAAGCTTGAGTGCGGTATTTGTTATTCTTTTAACTTTATGCAGGACCTTGATAGATATGCAGATGTTTTTAATGCCCACTTGGTACTTGCATCAGGTGGATAAGCATACAATGTGTTTTAAATTAGCGCAAATTCATGATAAACAACAAACCGCTGACTACTGAGCCGACTACAAGCAATGAAGAGAAGCATCATCCTTCCGATTATTGGTGTAGAATATACAATTCCTTGTAGGGTGTTATACAGACAAAGGCTTAAAATTTCTAAGTTTATTTCTGCAGAGGGAAATGACAAAATCTACGATATGCCTGCTTGGGTATATAATATCTACCAGTTTGCGTTTTTCAATGAAGTATCGATTGCAGACAGTATCTTTGTGCATTTATATGTTCGCAATTAGTCAACTATCAATATTGATTTATCGCTTCTTAGGATCTGACAATATTTTTACCTCTTTGCAAAAGAAATAGGCCAATTTGCTGACGACCCACCTCTCCAACTATAACAATTTATTCCTTCTCCAATTCTTTTGTATCCTTTTGCGAATGGATCAATCAGTGAAACCTCGTGATATTCTCAAAGACGTAAGGATTTTGGAAACCGATTTAGGCGAACTCTCCACACGACAGAAATTACTCAAAGGCAATTCTCTTATTTACTCAAGTCAAACGCGTCGTTATTTGCTCCTTTAGAGGAAATGTACGAGCTCTTCGTTGATTTTCTGCCTGACGCACCTTCTGAAGACGAACAAAGGATAGGCAGTAAGGAAGCTTGAAAATTTGTTTACTAAGTTCCGCTTTGAATGAGTTAAATCATGTTGAAGTACCATCACTGAGTGAATAAAAATTGTGGTTCTCATGGCTACTTTACGTCTCTTTCTATAAGTAACAGGAATTATTATTTATTATTACTTTACTTCGGCTGCGATGTGGCGCTTGTTGTTGTGTGTTATTTCCAGGGGAGGAGCTGTTTGTATAGGACTAAGGGAACGAAAGTAGGTCTTTTCGATCCTAGGGACCGTGCTTAAAACAATCTGAAATGTATAAATTAAGATGAGTTCCAGAGTGGTGAATTGGGAGAAGACGACGATGTATGATGAGCTACAAGTCTTTAAGCGTTGCGTCAAAGATCCGAACTGACAAGATGCCTCGCCTTCTGTATCCATCTACCCATATCTCCATGTTTGTCTCCGTTCATCTATGCCGCTACACGGCAAATTTTTACATTAATTTTGCCTCTTCTTTTGCTATCTATGCCAATTATAATTCCAAGGTAATGCCTCTCATTCGTTGCCACAACTATTGCAGGCCTATTTAAGTAATGTGCATTATTTTTTGAAGACTTGCGTGTTTGTGACAAGAACCTAGGGATGGGTGGTAATTTACTGGCCGGATATTTCACAGAATTTGTTCAGTGATGCCTGATAAATACTCGTCAGGCTTTACTTCATACATGAAATACTTGCCTGGTTCTTTTCATGTGTTTGATACCATCTGATACATAATGACTTAAAATACTTACTAACAAACGCAAACGCAAATGATAAAATGCAAAAAGTATTAGAAGTACAACAAAATTAAAGCAAGGAGGAAGGCAAAATGACAAAAACTTCCGGATTTTTCACCATCTTTTCGACATAGTCTTACCAATCATTGCGTGCTAATTGAGCAACCAGCTGCTATTTCATTCAAACAAAACTCATTCTAGCCAATTTAGAAGAAAAGTATTTCCTTTTTTTTACGCCAGCCTCAGAGGACATCGTAGTACTGAAGATGGCACCATCCTTCGAAGGACAGAGGCCTGAAAACCGGGCACATTTTCGGAGCAGGGTTGGTAAAACGATAGAAAGGGTCCCGAACCCAAACTCGTGCCATTTCTCTTGAAATGGGAGTCGCTTTAAGGCACAGTGGAGGATAGGGGTGAAGCAGATGCTCCCTTTCTTTCCCATGCGAAGCAGGTATCCCCCTTCCACTGATGTTGCATGTCTGGGTTTTGGTCACGCAGAGTCCTCTTGTAAGCATTCACAGATTTTATTACGTCAATCATAATAGAAGGAGTGGCAATCGTCTGCGGTTTTCCTTTAATAACGATCTTTTTTTTTCGAAACCTGGACGCCCACGCGTTTATCTCTGGAATGCCCCACAAAGCTGATGTGTTCTACTGGGCTAAAGCCATTTATCTCGCGTCCATCCATTTGTTCAACCTTATTTATCCGTCCACCCGACTCACATCCATCTATTAATTCATCTATCCGTCTATTCGCCCATACTCTCCCTTTTTATGCGGTCTGTACTTTTGCTATAGGTGGGAAAAAATGATCGCTGAAGTGTATTTGTCACCTTCAGAGGTCCATATCCAACAGACAGTAAATGGAGCAAATACTCAGAGTGGCACAGAATGATTTCGGATAAAATAGGGTGGAGAAGTCAAGGCACAAATTTGACATGGACAGCGTGAATGACGGGAAGTAGGCTAGAATCGGTGTCAGTACCTCCCGTTCTCCTCTCCTTTGTCAGTCAGCATGTCCATCCAATGGGCACCCACCGCTCGCGGCGTGAGTCGTTCACTAGCTCAACGACCTCCTCCATACTCTCCTCTACGCCTCGGTGAACCACTACTCGATCAACGTAGGGTCGGTAGACGTATTCCAGTATCTCACTTTCCTGCGCTAGCCGTGTTAGACTCCCGTCCTGGAATCACAATAAGGGATGAATGAAGGTCATGAAGTTTACCGACTGAGAGGATAAGGTGGAGACAGGTGTTTTCTATGTAAAGGAGTAATAATGCCGTTATTAAGGCAGCTTTCCTGCCTTCCATTTTTTACCATTGGTCGCTTCAGAAGAGAGGTTCGGATTTGATCTCCCAAGTGATTTTCCTTCCTCAGGACAATCCGCAAACTCTTGCTGCTCGCCTTACCACCTATGACGCTGAGCAAATCATCCAGGACCTGAACCACACTCTCTCACCTAAGTCAACAATTCAACACCGTTGACGAAGTGCAGATAAATGCTATGGCTAGTAATTAGAGATACTTATGGTGGGAAGGAAGAAGACAGGGCGATTGACCGAAGCAGAAGGAGAAAGGGCAGAGAAGACGGATACAATTACAAGTGGAGGCAGGATGGGACAGGGCTAACGCGCAAACAAAGCCATCCTCCGAAGAGGGGAGGCCGGCCAGCCAGTCTACCTGCTTGGATGATACACGAATAGTGGATAAAAAGATGGAAGAAACCGACGAAGCTGAGCGACCTCAGCGCTGAAAAGCCTTTCAAAAAGGAGCGGCAAATCGGCGTTAACAGGAGACAAAATGAAGTGAGGAATTTTGAAGGCGGAAGAGGAAGTGTACGAATTGACTTTGACAAACGAGCATGTATCGTGGGTAAAGGTGGGGGTACGGATTCAGATAGGGCAAAAAAGGGATGGCGAGTAGTTGTTAAATGTGCGAGGGGAAAAAAGAAAAATTAACTGTGTGAAATTTGTAAATAAAACGAGAGCCAAGGGAATGTGCAAATGGTGAGCAAAATGGGGAAAAAATAGAAGTTTGGAGAAAATTGGACCGCAGGAGAGGATATCGAGGAGGAAGCAAAGTGAGCCAATATGGACGAAAGTAAAGAAGAAGGGGAAGAGAAGCGTGAACTAAAGCGGGGGATTTGGCAGAAAAAAAAGGATTGCAAAAGGAAGGAGAAGATCACTGAATTGAACAAATTCGAAGTTTTTGATTATGATGGAAGTGAGACGGGATATCCACTTATCACTCACCAACATGTCATGCTGCCCATCCTGACTCAGCAGTCGACTTAACGGCGGTGGGACCAACAACACCACCAGTGGTGCAAACTCCGCTGATCGAAGGATTCGCAAAGCTCGCGGTTCCACATCCAACACCGGCATTCGTCCAGTTGCTATGACAGCTCGAATACTGTCCAGTCGAATACCAAAGAGAATGTTTTTGCGTTGGCCGTACTCGAGGAACTCCCTGCTCACAATGTCTGCCGCCATTTCTTCCTCCTGCACAAAGTAGTAGTGCTCCCCGTTTCGCTCATTTGCCTCGGGTTTGCGTGTAGTGTCTATCGAATGAACCGACAGTCAAGTGGGATGGAGGAGACACTGACCCAGTAATGCAGTGCAATTCCCATTGGTTAGAAAGGCGGCAGAGTTGACCTCAAATCATTACTTGGTCGGAATTATAAAGTCAAATGATTTTGGAGGATGATTAAAAAATTGGCTAAGTGGAATGGTAGACAGTCACATCTTTCATCCCTATAGAACAGTGAACAAGCCCAATCGGGGACTTCTAGTGCCTCAGACAGACCAGTCCACGTAGTATGTGTCACGTGTGCCCTTTTCTAGACCTCAACCATTAAGTAGCCAGGCAATAGCTCGAAGAGACACACAAGGTCGTGCGAACGAGGGACCACAGACAAAAAATTATGAATATCAACTTATATATGTGCTTTCGGTGTGACGAAAGTAGGGGAAGGAGGAGTGTATCCCAACGTCCAATCGAATGCAGATGCTGGAAACGATCTGTAAGAACAAGACAGCAGTTTGGAGCTATTATAGGGAAATAGGATGGAAGCACCGGGTCTATCCATGCTCTGGTATTTGTCAGTCTTGAAGTCAAGCGTCTAAAAATGTTGTTCCAGCTACTGATTTTTTATGGATGTAAAAATCGTCCCATTTTCAGAATATGCAACGGTATCCCCAGGATGAACTAAAAATCTGGTCTTTAAGGCTATCGCGCACGTAGTACAGCCTAGAAACAAGCTTTTGTTGAATAAATGAAAGCGAGATTTTAATTTAAACCTATGAATTTTAAGGTCCTCATGAGTGGTTGAGTTGGTATAATTAATTGAAGGAACCAAGTGTTAAAAACTTACTGCGCTACTCAATAACATTTAAGTAGCATTTTATTGCCATATTATACAAATTTAATTAGTATTGCCTGATGTTTGCACAACTTAACAGAAATTCCATTTTTAAAAAGGACCAGCAGCTGGTACTAGTAATGTATGTTCGGAAAAATTAGTAGGCGAACTTCCAATCATTCATTTTCAAGAAGGGAGGAAAAAGAGAAATCTCACGACTTTTTCGAAATAATTTTGCCAAGTACTATAAAGAATTCGCTTTGCGTTCTATTTGCATTAATGTGACCCTAGAGACTAATCCACAGCATTGCAGCATCAATGCCCCTTCCCAGCCAAATTACCCATTTCCACAATCTAAAAGGGAAATGTAAAACAAAATGCTTTTTTTTTACTTAAAAGCACTGAATTAAATGTCCTCACACTAAAAAAGGAGTTTGAATTTTCATGCTTTGACGAAGAGTTCTTTTGTCAAATACTTTCACTGTTGCTTTTTTGTATCCACCCAGTAGATGGCTAAGCCTACTTGAATTACTGAGATTTAAAGCAGCCCTTTTAATAAATAAGGTGGTTAGCTTTCAATAGACGAGACCAATTTTTTTTGTCCTTTTGTCTCAAAAAGTTACATTGGCAACAGATGCTTTAGCAATGAATGCACTTCCTTTCCCGATTATATTTGTTCACTTTTGAAGTCTTCTTTTCTGCATTGTATTTCTCTAGGATAATATAAAATCTACATGGCAAAGTACTCTTCCATCCCCGTAGTTTTTGCCACTATTTTTGTGTTAGGGTAATCCTTCTGCTAATATGGTCTTCCATTTCTTATTTATGTTAATGAAAAAGCGGCTTCCGCACTGGTACACTTCATTTCTCATTCAGCGATGATTCAGTACCTCTGCCCTGGTGGCCGTGGTAAGCATGCATGACCAAAACAGGCGATCGTATCGAAATCATTAGCCTGAGGAGGGTGGATGGCTGATTTAGTGAAGGAGCTGTCAACTTCTTGTCCACGAAAAAACCAGCGTTATGTTCCAACCATATCCACATTATGTACTGTCACCAAGTGATCGCCATCTCCTTTGTGGTAACTCTGTTCCTCTTTCATAGGTAATTCCACTCCTAGGGGAAACAGGATTCAAAAGCTGTGGAGTTCAGCATGACAAATTTGCAGTTGTTTAGCCGCTCCACACGCTGGTCTCCGCGTCTTCGCCATGATGACTCAAACGCTATCTTATTGCAGACAAAGGAAGGAAATCGGATCAAAGTTTCCTTATTTTCCTCATACGCAAGAGGGTCTCCTTTATAGTGGGCTGAAGGAATATTTTTGGGGACGTTTTAAGCACAGCATTCCCCCTCCATATCCCTTCTATAAGTGAACTATTGCGAAAAATAAAGTCAGACTGGGAGCTTCAAGGATCTTCGTCAATTCGAAGCCGTGAATTGATTAATGGGAGGTTTATATCACTGCATTACAAGGCATGAAAATACAGCACTCTGTTGATTTGGGATTTTTTTTATTGTTCTGTATTTCCATTTCCCATAACATAAGATTTCTGTTGAAGAAGTAATGATAGGACGTATTTTCACTTTGCCTCTCTCGTGAGATGGTTCTGCCTCGGCTATAAAGATAGTTGTGGTAGCGGTAAATGTACCGCACAGAATGAAATGGTGCTGGTAATGAATTACTCAGACATAGATGCCTCACTTTGAGGAAGGAGGAAGGGGGATCAGGGTGGGAAAAAAACTCTCTAATCTCGATCATGAATAATTAAGTGACATTTTTACTGGAGTAATCAAAGACCTCCCACTGATGTTGAAACAACTGGTTAATGCCTAAATCATCTGGGAAGGGAAGGTCTTGCTAGCAGCCAAACAAATGGATGTCATGGTGAGCTTTAAAGTCTACAAATTTGACCTCAATAACTGGTTTTTAAGTGGAATGGTCCGATCTCCTTTCAAGAAAAGGTTTTCCTTATATGCCTTCGAGGTGTGTTATGCAGAGATGTATGTCACATGAACATACCTAATCTGCACCACACGAAACACGCTAATAAATGCGTCTGGAACGCACTTCAAACACCCACACGGAGAAGGAAGAAGTTCAGCCCTTAGGAGTGCTTAATATATAGTGAATGATGTGGACCTACATTCAATCTCTCATCCAAACAGCCATATCCAATCACAATTTATTCAACATTCAGTTAGATTATTACCATGTTGAGGCATGCCTTTGCCTTTTAAATTTTGTGGATGGAATCCATAGGGTTGATGGCTTTCACCATCTACCTCTCCCTTTAAATAAATTTAAACATGTACCAACTGTTCCAGAAGCTAATTAACGTCATATTTACTTCAACCAGTAATAACGGCCTTCGTAGCCTGGACCTCCGTTAGGCAGCGTTCCTCTCTGGCCTTTTAGACCCTCGGTGGGTGTATCGTAAAGCCTCTTCTACGACATCAGGTAAGATGGGCGAACCCACTTTGGGGAAGAACCAACGTTCGGGTCTTCTATACTACTCACCAGGGTTACCTACAGCAGAATCTGCAGACGTGTTGAAAGGGCGTCAACTCCGAACCAAATTCCAATCTCGCATTCCTATGTAGTGGCTGCTGATAAAGGGTGGATCATATTTCATTCAGTCAGAAGTGACATTATAGAAGAACTCACCACCTTCCCCTCTGTCTTCTGAGAAGACGACTAGAACCAAATGAATGTTACAGTATGATCCCGGAGTCACTTCACTCACTTACGATTCCCAACATTCAAGGTGTGCGGAAAACATAGCCAACTTACGCGGAATGACATGAGCAAAGAGGTCCGGTCGACCTCGAACTAGGACTTTTCGAAGGGCCCGTCGACCCACTCCATGAGCACCGAGGATGACAAGACAGCGGTGGTGAAAGTTACGCACCTTTGTCACCTCCTCGTAGGCGGAGAAGGCGACCTCACTGAAGAGAAATGCTGCACATTCACTCCATCGAGGTGAACGTCTAGACGTTCCTGCTGATGCTGTCGTCGTCGTCGTCGTTGTGGTTGTTGCTGTCGTTGTGGTTGATGTCGAGGTGTTGGTCTGGGTGAAGGGATAATAGCATGTTTCTCATGTGTTTTTATCAATGAATTATCATTAACCAATCAGAGTTGAGCAACTTTTTGGTGGGTTGTTGATTTTAAACGCCATGGATCAGATCCGTTAAAAATCGGTGACGG
Source organism: Taenia multiceps (assembly GCA_001923025.3). Taxonomy (NCBI): domain Eukaryota; kingdom Metazoa; phylum Platyhelminthes; class Cestoda; order Cyclophyllidea; family Taeniidae; genus Taenia; species Taenia multiceps. Next base: position 63,900,751 of record CM010311.1, on the reverse strand, counting down.
ACACGAACTTCGAGAACGGCCCTATCTCCAGAGATCTTTCCTAGGAGTAAGTTATGAAGTGTGCTCTATATGGTCCTAAGCTGTCTTGCCAAACTGCCTTCCTGGTTCTAGCTGGTTTTGAACGAAGATATCACTTGTCTGAAACAAACCTTCTGCCACCAACAGAATAACCTTGTTCACCGCTGATGATGTTAATAACATCACAAAAATGCTCCCATTTCGATTTTCAAAGGGTTTCCTTTTAGTACCGAATCACCTAGCGCTCAGGAAATTTGTGCTGGTGTCACGTACAGATGCACTTTAAGTGTGCTACAAGATCAAGGTCTTTCAAACAGGCGATCGTACTTGCCAAGGGGGAGAAAGAGGTACGGCTTGGTTGTACGTGACTGCTAGAAGGCTATCAGAGACTGCTGAAGGTATTGGATGGTTCTAGACTCACGCTTTCATGGTATTTGACTGCCCTTGATATGATGGAAGACATTTGTACACACTGCACCAATCAGGGGGGAGAGAAGGAGAACACCATGCTCTACAGTGTTCACCGTTTGCCCACGAAAAAGAATTCTGGGTAACCAGAGCAGGAACTGCTGCCGCAAATGCAGACTGCTCTAGCACTGTCGGCCATCACATATATTTGTTAAACAGGGAAAGCAAGTCTAGGATTTCATTTTTATGCTTATAAAAAGTGAGAACTAGATTTTACGTTGAAGGGGTAGACATTAATATTTTTATTCGGGATATAATTATTTTCATGTTCGCAACAAATTAACACTTCTTTTACAACTCCTTGCTATTTGACGTGTGCTTACATATTTTAGGTTTCCAAGTCAAAGGAAAAAGTGACAGTTGTTCCTCTGTCCTAATTTAGACGTTTGAAAGTCCTCGTTCATGAATCCATCCATTCAGCCAGCCACACATCCATCCATCTACCTATCCGTGTGCCCATTCATCCCTTCATTTTTCCATGTAACCTTCCATCCACCCATCCATTTATCTGTCTCATTTCAATTTTCCAAGTTTATTTTCGCCGATTCTCTTGTAAGTTTTGCCGTGTCCTTTACTTTCTAGTCAGAATTTTACTTCTATCAGTTAAATCACTTATACTTGTAAAGTCTGCTGATTAATTTTACTGTTGTAAACCTAAATTTTTGCATTTTCCCAAACAAATGAGTGTACTTTGCAAATAATTTATGAATGCGATGGATTTCCTTTTGTTAAAATAACCTGACACTTTGATATGCCCTAGCACTACAAATAAGGCAAGTGGAAGCATCCTTTCCCCGTGACAGGGCTAAAATGGGCATTCTTTTGTTGACAGTGCTAAAATCTATGTTTCGTGGAGTGAACCGCGTGCCCACCAGTTAATGACCTTGACTATCAGCCAATGGAAGCGCGGGGAGGGGATATGTGCTTGAATGCTGGCATTGTTTTCTTATTGGGACCAAAACAGGAAAAGTCGAATTTAATCCGTCTCTCCTGCTTCTGTGCCACTCCACGCGGTGTAAGGCATGCCTTTTGAAATGGAAATCACAAGGACCAGTTTGCTGTTTGAGTCGATAAATAGACGTTTTGATTAGAAGGTCAAAACTGAAGACCGAGGCCATTCAGTTCTTTAATTTGTTTCCTCTCCTTGGAACTGAAGGGCATCAGAAGTGCGGAACTCACGTAGAACGGCGGTTTTGCTTCCTGGCCTTTAAAACCTAATCACATTCCATCAAGCTTCAGATTCAACCACTCCCTCCCCTGCTGCTGCAATCATTCCAACTGCAATCAAGTGGACACCTACTTTTAACTAGGAGGATGTTCACCACGTGTAAAGGGACCTTCCAAACTGCGAACTTTCCAATCCTTAAAGTGTATCTTTATCGTCACCATTTAGAAGGTGGAGTCGCGTTATTTTGGCAATTTTGATGTGTTCCTGCTTAAAGGCGATTAATTTAAAAATTCGTTTTTGAAGCCGAAACGCAACCCTCTGTTTTCGACATCCTTCCCTTGTAAAATAAAAAAAGGCGACTTCCACTTAATCCTCACCTCACCATGCCTCAAAGCAAAGATGATGGGATTACGGACCAAAAAGGCCCTCGAGACCGAGGCACATTATTTCCACTTCCTTACCCGAACTCAGTTAAGTGTCTCCACGATGGCATTCTTGTGTAGAACAAATTATAGAAATGCGATCCTTTGCAAAATTACAAAGAAAAACCGCACTTCTTTGCAACATCAACTGCGGAAGGAAATAAACATGAAATTGCCAGGGCACTCAGTCTATTTTTTAAACTATCCGCAGTTAAGGATCGTCATAAATAAAAAATATAAAAGAGCACTTAGTTTTCTAAATATGTCAACTGCTAACATAAAAGTGACCATAAAACACTGAAGACGCCCCTTTTAATTTTATTAAACTCCAAATGTTAAGTGCCATTTCATGCGCCTAGTTCATAGCAAGGCTTTTTTGCTAGAATCAAACTAAAACTCTAATATTAATTATAAGAATGCTCTGAATTGTTGTTAAAGCTAGCGTGCAACCGAAAAACATCGCATATTCTTTTTGCAAGTTATAATTTATCCATAAATTTTCCTTAAGTCTAGTAGCGTGCATGGTAACCTGCTAGAAAATTTCCAAAAGTTTATACATCAATTAAATTTTTCGAAATAGGTTACAAAATTGTAGGAGGTTTCTCTTCAAATAAGTAGGCTTAACGTGGTGCAAAAAGCAAATTTCGAATAATTATTAGTGGAACCAAAAGCCAGTCAAATGGCGCCTTGCGCATGAAATTGCCAATTCTATTGGCCAAATGCGTCCCAGCCAATCAGCAGTCTCGCCGAGATTTGTGATAGCAGGTCGCGTACACCATCGCTTTTTCTATCAGGTTCTTTCCTTCGAGTGGTTACATGCATTAGCCTTTCATTTCACAAGTGGATAACGCCTTCTTGTTACTTGCTGAATCCCCTTCATAAATTAGCCGTAAATAAAGTTGCAGAACTGTCTCTCAGTTCCCCTAGGCAAATTTTGCCTTTAACAATAATTCAGCGGTGTCCATCATTGGTGACGACAACAAGCATACTAAAGCCAGAAAGACAACTATCGTGAATACCGGAGAATAGACACGTATAATGGAGGTGGCTCAAGCTGTAACGACCTATAACGTCATGATGGTCGAGGTTACGTCCACACTCCACAACCATCCAGTCTAGTATTCTGCAGGGTGAAGTCTTCCATCTTCCATCAGAGTTGAGTTCTGACGAACTACACTTCCTCCTTCCACAATGGCGCTCTTTCAGGGGCTAAATTCCGCCCCAAAAAGGGCGCAGGAAATGGATGATTAGATGGACTAATGGTTGCTGCCTTTTTTATGCATTGTTTTAAGTCTACGAGGCGTCACACGTTGCCCAGACAAGTTCCCAAATAAATTTCCCCCTCCGCCTACACCAAAATCATGGGTTCCATTTATAGTTGCCTACCCTATCCGATAGGCGCATTTACTTGTTGTAGCGAGGAGGATCTTCCAGGCCCCAGAAAATACTTAATCTTCTGCACGCTGGTAGCTAAATCACGTCGTTACAGGCAACTTGTGTGCTTCATTTGCAGCAGCGTGGTGGGCTTTGGCGAAAGTATTTTGCCACGCGTAAGAGACACTGTCTTTCGCTGTGAGGCGTCAATGAAGGTTTGACGTTCTGCGCATCTTCCGGTGACTAATGAAACGGCGTAGCAGGGAGGCGAGAGATGTTGGCGATAGCAAGGCATTGCACTTCTCTGATGAGGGGAAAATACGCACCTCAAAAGGACGCTCTTGAAATTCCTAGGCCGGACCTTCAATGCGTCGCTTTGCAAAAGGAATTGACAAAATAATGTTTACAACCTATTTTTTAGGTTCGTTCTGTGATCTCCACACCTTTTGTACCAACTTTCAGAATGTTCCCGCTCATTTTCAGTCACTTAGTAGATTAATCAGCTGTACTCGTAGTAAAGAGCCTTACCATCTTGAGAAATCGACGTGTAACCTCGTAGAGCTAATTGCCAAAACGGGTGTTGGAAATGACAAATTAACATACTGCCTATCTGTTACCAAGCCCAGCGACTCATTGGTGTTAGCGTAACCGTGACTAGTTGAAGGCATCGCAAAACAGTCAAGTGGGCACAAGCCAATACTTATTAAGATATAAGTAGCGCTATGGGGAGACGTTACACATTTTGCAAAAAAAGATTAGTGTATTTGTGCAATTATTTCCGCAAAAGCCACCGTTTTACATTCAAATCGCAACAGCTGCTTTGCACAAGACAATAAAAACTGAAATACTGGAAGGCATTTCATACGTGTCCCAATCTTATGGTTGATTCATTAAAACAAAAACAATGAATCCCAAAAAGACCAAGATAAACACATGGGCTGAGAACAAATAAAATAAATTGCAATAGCTATTGCATATTCCTACGCTGCATGGAATCTGCTACTAGATTATTTATTAATTTCAAAGGGTAGACGCTCTACATTGTGTTGCTTTTGCTTTTGACTCCTGATTTTCAAAAGCAGTGGAAAACAAGCGATTTAAAAGACGATAGAAAACTGTATCACAATATTTGTAGAACACCCAATTCGCTTGTTTTGAAAAGCAGCATTGATTAAACACTCCAAAACCAGTACGATGAAGGCAGTGGGTCGTAGCCACTCAATACCGGGACGTTTGCGTGGAAGGAATGCATCAAGCCCAATCGGCTGCATCCATGCCACTGACGACCTCCCTTCAGGGTCGGCCATAGCCCTTAGTAGTTCACTTCTCAAGTAATTATACATTAGAGCAAAGTGGGATTGAGAGTCCACCTGATAGTTGAAAATGCCATTTGTTTTTTAGTACGACTTTGCACAAAAATTCTAGTAGAAAGATGGAATGCGGTGCAACGTCAGAATTGTTAATCTACAAGACTTGACTGCCTGCTCAAAACAAAGATTGGTGCTCTTATAAATGGCCACCTACTCCTGACTACTCGATTCAAAGAAGTCCACCCTTGCTGGCGGCTGGGTAAAAAAAAGTCAGGCCTCTCCGAAACGTCTCAATCGCATTGACAGCTCGTTAAACTACAAGTGGTGGTTCAAAGTCCTTCAGAAGTAAAGGATCTAAAGTACAAGCTCATTAGTGATGCGAGGGAAACAATCTGTCAAGATGGAAGGCAAAATTCCTCCATGGAGTTCACAGACTACCCACACTAATATGGACAAGCATTGTATTTCTTCCATGTCCTTGACGCGTGTTTGTATTTTGATGTGTTTTAAATTAAGTGAAAGTGGAGAAGCGCGTGCAGAGAACGAATAAAAGTGGATCAACTTGCGGATTTATTTCCTGTCGAAGTGGTGTATTTATAGACACATCATAAGTGAGAGGACCATAAATATAGACACTATTTTCCCAAAGCTACGCAAGACTGCAAAGGTATCGAGGCACATATTAAAATGCAGCCCATGGAAAAAAATCCATTCGTCCAGGCAACCTGCGTTCATCTCGTACCCATCCATCCTTTAATGCTCCAGCCATCCACCTCGTACCAATCCATCCCATATCCATCGATCCACCTAGTTATCATCATTCACCCGACCATCTAGCCATCCACCCAACCATCTCGTAGTCAGCCAATCATCCCATATCCATTCAACCATTCGATCGGTGTCCATCCCTGCATTCTGTAGTCATCCATCTGTCCGGCATCCGTCCATCGAATGACTTCTCTGATTCATACGTCTTCCCACCTCACCCTCCTATTCCAAAACAGTTCTTATACTCAGCCATTCAAAAACCCTTCCATAAACGAAATTTCCTCTATCCGTTCACAAATTCTCCCATGCTTCCGCTAGTCATACCCTAACTTACTGTTTTCAGGAGTCAGAAACTATCGATTATTTGGGTTATTTGCGTCGTACATCTTGAAGAATTTCTTACCCGCAATGTTGAATTGCATCGGGAGCAAGTTCGGCTGGGAATGGTACTTCCTACACTGGAAATCTCTTCGCAGTAGTGTCCATTCTGTCGCAATCCAAACTCATCATCGCCTCGCACTTCCCTCCCCTCTTCATCCTCTTGAGCAAAACTGAACGTCTCGGAGGAATGACTCCTACCCGCGGTCCATCCCCTACGTCTACTGGTAGCGCGACGCCTGGATACACTTCGGTGCCTACGATGTCCCGATCTCCGTCGAAATGGCATCCAATGGGAGAGAGAGCGCTCCAGATTGCCTGGAAGTCCATTCAAACCACTGCCACCGGTAATACTACTACTTGTAGAGGATTGAGGCATTTTTCGAGGAGCTAGAAGACCCAGGAGGCTGGAGATATGGTTGATATGGTTTGTGTTATTCAGAGAATCCGTCGTTAATGCGCCTTGCAATGCGTTGGTTGCTCGGACAACACGTGACTCCTCCAAGTCAGCACTGGGTATAAGGCCAGCCGGAGTGGATTCGGATCCGGCTTTGTACTGCCTCGCCTGCTTTTCATGCAAGTGGAAGTGGGGTCAGTGCTACTCGAGAGAAGTCAATCAGCATGCACAGTCAGCGAGCCATGAGCGTACCTGCCACCAGGTGAAATCTGCAGCATCAACAATCTCCAAAATGTCGCCAACTTTGAAAGACTGACCCAATTCTGGGCAGGGCAGTTCCAGGTCCTCACGGGGGTCGTAGTCAAACATGGCGCGTACATGCATCTAAAATATTCAACACACATTTCACAGGATCAAATGCCTCTTCCTCCCATCCATGGAATGTGAGATAGACGCTGGGATGGGTAGGCGGATGAATGGACGCCCTCTGACACTTCAAAGGTGCCAATTATCCCTAATGAATAAATCCAATTTTTCGGTGTCTAGGTCCAGGCGATTGTGAGCATCACTGTCAGAGGACAACCAATGACGGTTGACATTCACCTTATTGTGTGGAACGTGCAGGAGTAACCGCTGTACAACCAAAAGCCAGGACTGAGAAATCAGTGGAATGTAGACCCCCTTCAGTGGTCCCACACTGCACTTTAAAATGGGAACATCTGCTCTACCTCTCCTTCTCTCCCGACGCTTTCAAATGGCTATAACCCGAAGAGGCAGGAAATAGCGTATCCTTTTCCTCCTTTCTTTCATTTTTACTGCCTCCACCGCGAACACTTACCTGGTACGCAGGTTTCTGTCCTTTCAAGGAAGGTGCTATCTTCAGTACCACGACACCCTCGGAAGCCAGCTGGAAACAAAAAGAAGGAGTGTGTTTTGTTTGAAAAAATAGCCAGTTTGGAGCTCAATTTAAAACTTAATGACAGGTCAAAAGTGGTGAAGGGGTAGTACAAAATTCGAAGGTGCGAGCTCCCTATTCGCATCCTTGTCTGGTATTTGTTACACTTCGTACGCCTTTTGGGCTTCTTTTATTTTAAGGGTTTTTTTCCACGTCATAAAGTGTCTGTGGATATCAAGTAACTTTCAATGACAAGTTTGATAAGGACGTACCAAATATTGCTGAACGCTTTCAATGGAATGTCCAGTTACTGGATTGCCATTAATCTCCAAAATCTCGTCACGGACATGAAGAAGTCCTAGAAAAGAAAGAGTGCTACTTAAACAACCTTTCAGTAGCACTCCAAAGTTATCTTAGCAAACTTGGACAGCAGTATGGGGAAGCATGAACTTGACTGGCTAACTGGTTGAAGGATAGAGGTATCTAAGGAAGTAGGAAGATTACGTGAAAGGACGTATGGACGAGTGAATGGGTGATCGGACAAATCCATCACCATAAAGCCTGCCAGCTGCCTGCCTATCTCACAGAAAGAGAAGTATGCAGGGGAAAATGCGTAGCTTGCTAATGAACTAATCAGAGGGAGGAAGTAGGTGTAAGAGGCGCCAAATGCATGGAGGGGCAGTTACCTGTTTTGTGGATCAGTCCGCCGTGAATTATGCGCGCGATGATACACCGACCCGATGAGCTTGACCTGAGCGTGAGCCCCTAAAGTTAAAGAAAGCAAGAAAAACCACACAAAATCAACTGAGTTCGTTGCATCAGAGAGTCTAGGTTACCAGAAAAATAAGAAAATTAAGGGGAAGGAGGAGAACTTGGGATGTATAAGTAGATGTACCGCAACTACGGTGAGTACTCCTTGCAGAGTTCCCACGGCTATGGGCTGATAAATGTAAATTACACTCCTAAAAAGCAAGCGCAATTTACATTGGTAAACTGACAAGTCGATGCAGCTAGTCGGCACCGAAAATAGCATCGGTTTTTTTTCCTGTGAAGAACAAATCACAAACGAAATTATGGCAGTTGAATGGGTGAAAGTGAAAAGCCTTCAGCCCCATCTAAAACGCGCAAATCTTTGAGCTAACTGGTGAAGCTGACGTTGTGAGCCGATTTCATAGGGCAGTGGGGAGTAAAACCAACAGGCCCCTGGTGTGGGGAGAGGGGAAGCATTAGTCTTGGCATCGTGTCTTAGCTGACGAATGGAGAAATGCTTCCAAAGGATGAAGGCGACTGCCTAAAGGATAGCAACTCACGAAGCAGGAAGAGTAACTTAATAGGGATCTACTGGGAAAGAGGTGGAAAACCAGGACTGTCGCATTTCAGGTCAATAAGAAACAACTTTCCGATGGCGCTCAGCGACCGAATAGGAACGCTCATTTAACCTTTACGCTATAATCACATCCACAAAAGTCCATTTTTGGAGTTGTGACTACGAAAAAGGCCACATTCAACTATTATGTAGAAAATTTAGCCAGTTGGAATTTACCAGCAAAATTTTTAACAAATCTGGTCCTTAAATCTTGCTTACCATTTATTTTTTTCTTTTAATTTATATTTTAACTGCGTACCCTTCTTCAAGCCCGCAATAAATGTCATATTTGAGCACGTCTCCCCCTTCTGCCCTCCATTATCTGTAGGGAAAGTCACAGATCCACAAACTGATTGGCCAGGCAACCAAATTACCACGGTTGATTAAGTAAACAAACTTTTAGTCAAAGCTTTATCTGCCTTCCCTATTTACCTGTTCAGTAAGACATCTGCAAAAAGGTTAACAGACAAAGTCACTGGACAATTTCTATAAATTTTATGAAATCATTTGATCATCCCACCTAGAGGAGCAAAATAGGTGATTTTTTTAGAGAATTTTATTCTTAGCAAAATTTAATTCCTGACTTTTAGATTTAACCACGATGGATAAATAGGTCTTGATTTTGACAAATTTGCCAACTTGACACAGTCAATTGTGTTGACGGTGATTTATTAAGGCCTCGTTTTCCCCGAATCACTTTGCGATCTGGAGACAGCCTTAAATAAACATCAGTTCTCCTCTCGTAAAGACCAATTCTCACGCCACTTACAAAAGCGGTGGCGCTAAATTTAGCCGCAAAAAGGGGCTAAACATAAAAGGGGATCATTTTGTCGCCCCACAATCATGAATAGCGTGCCAGAAATTGGCCACCGCTGAAGCGAACGCTTCGCAGGGGCTGCACTGGAGCCAAAAAAGTATCACAGACACCAATTCCATCAAAATGCTGCCGAGTGAAAGATGCGTTTCGACTGTTTGCAAAATTCCCAATCCTACAGCCCCATTCCGAACTTCACTCGTGGTCGAGGTAAAGTGACCTTTTTCATGTAATCATTCTTTTTAAAAGCAATTTAGCTTTCTTTGGTCGTAAAAAAGGGGGACTTGGTGAATCAGACTCAAAAAAACCATAAAAAACGTCTATCGTGCTCAAAGGCGGCGAAACGCTTCTGAATAAAATATTTCATGGGAGAAAAAGAATCCAATTTTAATTGACTTTTCTCCCAAAATTTACTAAAAAAAAAAGAACGAGAGGAGAAGGAAGGAGGCAGAGGAGGAGCATTTTGAATGCACTGGATGTAACAGAGGACTGTAAACTGGTGGGCGCTACACGCCCCGTTAGTTCACAGCATTCGGCATGGAGACGCGTCTTTCTGCTCTTCCCCTCCACTCACCCAGGGGCTAAGTGCTGGCAGAGGGGCGTACCGGGCAGGAGAGGGGACGCTATCGTTCGGTCCAAGTGGAAGATAGCGACTCCCCAGCCACCCCCCTCCCCCAATTACGTCTTCAACGTCAGATTGTTTGTTTATTTGTTTTTCACCATCAATTGCTTTTAATTGAGATCCTGAGGAGTCGGTCCTAATTCCTTCTTTCCAAAGCTAAAAATTTATAAAATCTCTTTGATTTTTGGGATTTTTTTTAGTTTATATTTCAGCCTGGGATAAAAGCCGGAAATATTTGTGGCGATAAATCCGGGAAGATGTGGTGGGGCGATTTGGGCTGTCGCAGCACTTCCGGTGAAGAAGAGACAGGAGCGAATGAGGAGGGGGCGGTGGGTGACACTCAACGCTTCATGCCATTTTAAAAGCTGAAACGCCACTCCAATGGGAACATGAGATGGGATATTTTCGGCAGGAAAAATTTCCCACATCAAATACTCATCCCTCTAACCTGCATGAAACGCAAAAGCGTTGAAAGCCTTTTCAAATATAGAAAATTCGGGAAAAAAACCACCAAGGGCAAAAGAAGCAAAAGACTTACTAGGGCTTCGCCCTTGGCCTTTCGAACCTCCACAAAGCGGATGCTTGCGCGATGGTGGGAGGCCCTCTCAGCATGGTGTCGATGCAAATTGCTGCTGTTAACGACGCGGTAGTTGTTATGGCAACAGGGGACAGTGAGGGCGGCATGACATCTTTCGCATCGGTGAACGTGAGAGGCGCCTTCCAAATCGGTGTTATTATTGGCATTAACTCCAGAGTGCATTAGAACAACCTCCGTCGGTGGAGATGGCGTCGCCACTTACGCATGAATAAATAAATTTCCAGATAAGGATCGTCGGCCCAGCTGCACCCGTTACCGTGTTCCCTGTGCGCTTGTGCGCCTGTCAAATGTCACATTAAATTTTTAACCTCCGACAGGCGCACTAACCCTCAAGAGGCCGCAAAATCTGCGCGTCGAATGGGCTATCACTGTGCTGGTAAAAGGGCATTGCGTTTGAAACAGCCGCGTTAATTGGGCCAGCCAATGGCGAGGCAGCGCACACTTCTGCATCACCCATCCACCAACCAGAACATGGTTTATCACGTGCTGCCGTCTATAGGCTACAGGTTATCGACTAGCGTATAAGTCCATGGCGTTGGCAGGTCATATATGCCTCCACATTCTTTTCACCCACTTAAAAGAAAACATTTTGCCAATCTAAAAGTTCTTTAATTAATGGCAAAAGTTATATTATATTTTTTTCATAAATTGCAATGAGTTCGTTTAAAATCTAGCTTATGTGTAGCAGGCAACCGTTGCAGTTTTCTCCCAGGGAACATAGAGATAAGGAGGAACACGAGGAAACAAGCTTCCCATTTACGTAAGTAGGGCTAAATACCGTAAGAATACCTTCAATCACGGATATGTATAAATAGAGTTACAAGCATATCAAGGTCGTATGCAAATTCCTCATGAATATGGTAACTACTATTAGTGAGAAACATGTTTCCGCCTTTTTTTCCTAACCATCCCCCTAGGTGTCTTCACCCTTCGCACTTTTAAATAAGACACTTTATTATCATCTTGATTTACTGAACATGATTAGTATCCACAACAAGGAGGATTTTTTTTGATTATGTCTGCGGTTGTTGACAGAGGGGTTGTTTCGCTCACTTGAGAGCATAAATATCTGTTCGTCGAGGGACCTTCGCGCTATAATTAAGTGTTATCGAGAGTGTGTGTTGAAACAAAGCCAAGTTAATAGCGCGATGCTAAGCACTTATAGCCCCGTTAAAAGCCGAAGATACAAAAAATTTTGGGCAGTGGGCTGTGGTTTCTCCCATCGCCATATAGTATCGGGTGGGTGCTTTGAGGAGGTTCCTCTTTTCTGGCCATTGCCTAAGCGTGGATCCAGTCCACTTTCCACTTTCCCCTCACGTCTTGATGTCAATGGGATTCCTTGTCACAGGGATACGGGATCAACAAAATCTGAGTCAACCTTTCCCTAATAATGGAATACATGGGGGTTCCCTGTATCCTCCTTGTGAACATCTAGCTAAGACATGATCAAGGTTGACTTGAGGCGAAGAATGGTACCTTACATTTGGCAATACATGATGCAGTTTCGACCATTTAGTTCCATTAATCACCCTTCAAATTGGCTACTTCTTCTTGGGGTAGATCTTGCCAGTTTGGACGATGCTCTTCAGACACCGTCTTCTGTATGCCAGTTCCATTTTTGTTGTAGCATTTACCCCAAAAGCAACATTCGGGAAGGCAGCATAGACTTGTCAGCCTGCGGTAATAAATTATTTTGTACGAGGGGGTAAATCGAGTGTAAGGTACTTCTTGAGGTCGGCTGCGATTTGTCTAAACGTGAAAGTGGGGAGATTTGCCAGGCGGCGGTTGTGTTTTAGCCCTACTTCATTGATTCTCTAAAAATTCTACCGATCAAAGCGGATATTCACATTCGCTACTAAGTTTCTGAATAGGTAATAAGATTGTAACAGTTGTGAAGGACCCCACTACTCGGAGAATCAATCAAGCTGTCATCTATGGGATGAGCCGACCCGCATTTGGCAAGGCCTTGCCACTCTTCTTGTTCTTCAACAGGGAGGCTACGTCATATCTCTTCCACTTGTAGGCCTGCAAACCAACTCTTACCGCCATAGGTTAATGCGAAGAGGTCAAGGTCAGGTACCATGTCAGCATAGAAGCCTAAGAAAATTGGCGTAGAGTTTTACTCTGTGAATAGTAAATGAGGACTGAACCTCAGTGATGTAAATTTTGTCAATGTGAGGACCACTTAGGAGCACCGGAGTAAACTCTTAACAAATTTTGCTGATGTGATAAAAGCCGCCCATCCAATATTCCCTATTGACCTTGACGTAAGGCGTGACTTGATTGGCTTACACCTCTCCACCAATGATTGTACAGCTTCGATTTGTTCCCTGTCTTGCCTTTGTGGGACCCACAAATCTGCTGAAGGATTTATGTCAAACGTCTGGATGGCATTTGTACATAATCACAACAAGTACAAACCAAACAAAAGTCCCGTTGTATGATGTACACATATTTCGCCAAATTAATTCCATCACAAGCGGGGCACTTATCGCAAACCACCTCACCCCTCCTGATCTCCTCGCCGTTGGACTATTGTATTGCTCTAAAGTTATGGGTGAATAGAAAGAACTCTTTGTGAATAATGTCCGTAATAAGGCAGATTGCACTTGCTGTCACAAGATTTTCACCACTACCGGCAAATGGGTGTATTTATTGGGGACTCAGGTCAGCTGGCGCAAAAGTTTTTTCCCCTTTTTTAAGTTTAAAAGAAAGAAAAGCCTTGGAGTCCTTGTAATATGGGGGATGAACTTTACCTCTGGGCAGCGTCTAAGGTCACACAAGTAAACCTTTAAGAGGTTGCTAGTCATTGGTAGGGAATTTATGTTTTTTCCTCCTCTTGGAGAGCTCCACAAGTCAGCAGTAAACAATATGATACCTCTGGAGGCATGAGTGTTAGAAAACCCAAAAGTCATCGGGAAGTTGAATAAAATCACGGAGGTCAAATTGCCCGCTGCTTAGGTGGTCACACACTTCAACAAACACGTTCAATGAAGTAACAACTTCATTTCCGATTTCGCCACATGACGATCACAGGGGAGAGGGAGACCTCAAGATTGCATTCTGCCTTCTCTAAATTACTGCCACCAATGGGATGACTTGTTACCAAAAGTTGAAAATTTTTTAAAGTAACTTAATATAATTAACCTTCTAAAAATGGGGGAAAATAGGGGAATATGCGTTGTTTCCTTTAATTGAGAAGATGACCAGGGGAAGGGGAAAGTGATTTGGCTCACTCTCGTGGGGCAATCGCTTCCAGTAATCCCCCACCGCCTTTGCTTCGAGGCATTAGGAGGCAAGGGATTAAGTGAAATTCTTCCCTATTTTTCTCCTTTTTTGCTTTCTTTAAAGAAAAAAAGATTTTTCCATCGCGAGAAGAACATTAAGGAATGTAGGACTAATTTTTCGGCTAAAGGTGAGAAAATTCCGTGGTTCAAGGTCTTTGATAAGAAAGACTTTAGCACTCCCTAAATTTTGAAGAGGAAAGATTGGGTCCATCTTTAACAGCTAATGGGCAGTGTGCCAGCTGAGTGGCAGAAAAGTGCCAAAGTGAAGGTGAGTGGGTGGTCGAGGACGGCGTGGAGGAAAGAATGCCTTGAAGGACAGATGAACGGAAGTAGAATTAAAGGAATGATAAAAATGTGTGATATGAAACCGACGATTTTCGCCTTTTTGAATGGTACAGAGGTTGATATGGCGAGATCATTGACGTGTTGGCGTGTTTCAAGGAGACTGACAAAGCAGAGAGGGGAGAACGTGAAACGAGGTATAGCAGGAAGGACAGGGGATGTTTGGGAGCGCTTGCTTCCTGTCTTTTTTGTTGTCTCTAAATTCTTCAAATCATAAGATAGTCATCACTTTTTGAAGCTTCAAGCAGCAAGGTAGTCACTTGCACCACAAAGTGGCGGGTGGGAAATTTCAAGTGCACAAGAGAAGGAAGCAACCGGGATCACAATGGGTTGCTAACATCTATACAAAGCAAGATCTTATGTTGAGGAGGTGTGCAATTGGCTCTGCATTATTTGCGATAAACTTCTCATTGGGGCGCTGAAATTATTTAAGTAGCACTTCTTAAAATATTTTATACTTATAAATTCGGGCTATTGGACTTTATTGCAAGCCAAAATTATAGGTTAACAAATTAACGCCCTGTAACTTACCTGGTTGAGGGGGTTTTTGGGTAAGAAAATGTACTTACATTTAACGGTTTGGCAAAGCGATTTCCAATGGTTTAAGCTGGTAAATCATGCAGGAGGCTGAGAATGTAGTGAAAAAATTCTTTTGACTCAAGCACCACTAAATATATCCATCTTCTACAAACTTAATAAAAGATTTCTTATATGGTAATTTTTTAGACAAAATTTGCACGCAACTAGATGTTAATGAAGAGGACCACACAAAGGCACTTTAATTACTTCCCTATTTTCTCCAACCTTTGACCTGCCTTTAGGCGTCTTTTAAAAAAAGATGGAATTTCGATGGTAAAGATGGCTGAATTGGAATTCATCTAAGGTCTCTACAATTTTACGATATTGGGGTGGCTGAAACTACTTCAGTAGCATTTTAGCTAAATGTTAAACAGCTCTGATATAGGCATCCTACCTTTTTCGAAAAACATTTGTGCTTCATGTAGACATGAAAATTAGTAATAAGTTCGCCTTGTGGACTTAAGGCAGGAGGAGGGAACACCCATGGATAGTTAAAAGTCAGATACCAAAACATTTTTGACCTAGCAACACCTCACATTGCAACAGTGGTGCTTCAATCAATGGAAAGTTGTCCCTTCTTTAACTCACAGCCTCACATACCTACCAATACCTACCTTGTCTAGATTATGGGGAACGCTTCGTCCTCTTCGTCCTCCCTCCTTACCTTGAAACACTGGACAACCTTGACTTTAAAGAGAGCAAGTGAAGAGTGGAAAGAGGGAATAAGGAGAAGGGAAGAGAAAAAACCTCGGGTTAAAATGTCCCCACTCTATTCATGCGTGACACGATTGGGAGAAGAGAGGGAGCAAGAGAGGGAGAGATCCATTTAGAAAAGCTCTGCCTTAAATGTGCGATACTGCGTCGACACGGTTTAGTTTAGGCAAGGGAAAATTTTGCTGATTGAATGACGACCTCCTTCAATTTAGCTAGATGAGGAGAAAAATTGAAGGATGGGGAATAAAAGAGAAGACGACGAACGTGTACTTCGATAATGTCGGCATTAGTTGAGGTCCCGAACGGATTATGCAGCATGGAGAGAGGGGAAAAGGCCAACTGGCTAAAGGTCTTTAAGCTTCTATTGTCAATTCTGCTGTATTTCCGAGTTGAGGGAAGGAAAATGGGGGGGGGGAGGGGCGAAGAGGATCACTCAACCCAATTCTGAGAGCAGGACTTTGCAATTTCCAACTTTGTGAAATCCGATCAGAGGGAGCGAGACCAAATAATCTTCCTTGGTACGGTGCAAATTGCAGTCGTCTAATATTTTGAATAGACGGTGACACAGGAGGCGCAAATGGAAGAGAAAAAAGTGTATTTCGGTCCATTGATGAGAAGGAAAATGACAACGCAATTCTATCAATTATTCGACATTGACAAGTGATGGTTGTGAGAGAGAGAGAGTGCTTGCGCCTGTTAGAGGATGCCAAAAAAATTGGGCAGTAGATGTACTTTAGCTTGCAAAGTACATCAACTGATTACAGGGTCGCAGTGATGATGAGATGAGCAAAGTGTTTTAGGGGAACGGTTTAGGGGGACAAACACGCAGGAATGAAGGCGATTTTTGAGGTCATGACGTGAGTAGAACCAAAAGTGTCATGGGGATGGACAAATCAGAGGAGTGGTTGTGGACTCCCATCCAAAACCCGTTGTAATACTTTGTTTGTTCGAACTACCGGTTTAGGTCACTTGGGTGGCCATCTTGTTCTAGCCGGTTGGTCGGCCTCTGGGCCGTGCCAACAGCCCCCAAGTCCTCTGTTCCCGGAATATATATATTCTGCCCTAGTACTGCGCCTTCTTTTACCTTAAGGGGAGCCTCGGGACGCTACACCCGTCATCACATATCGTTTTCATTCCCCCATCCGGCCTATACCCATTTGTCATTTCTTCTGGCATTCACCTATCCACTCATTTATCGCATGTTCACCCGGCCAGCGCCATCCATCCAGTAACGATTTATCCAGAATCCATCTATCCACCCGTTTTGCATTGATTTTTATCTTTCTCAACCACTAAGTATCCACTTATACATCCTTAATTACCACCACAAGCCTGCGTACTAATCTATCCAGTGCCTATCCATCATTTAATTTAGTCCCTTCCTGAATTCACTGAGCCATTAACTATCAAAGACCCTAAAATAAGTCCTATTGTTACAAAGATGATGCGAACTTTTTAATCGTGGTAATAATTGCGTCTCGAGGGAGATGGATACAAGAACGTTGGGTTATTAAAAATACTTAAAATCTGTTAACTCCCAATCGCAATCTCAAAAGGCAGTATTTAAACAATAGTGGTTTAAAACCTGCAAAAAATGCAGTTTTTTTTTGCTTATTACAAAATAAACAAATAAATATGGAAAACAAATACTTGAATTTCATTGGTCAATTGTGCATTTCCAGGCTACGAATTTAGCCAGCATTTGAAATGCAAAGATGATTAAGGTTTTTCAGCCCAAAATTATACCCATTTAAGAATTATTAGTTTACATTTTTAGCGTACTCTCATGGGATTTTTCGAATAAACAAACTTATCTATTGGACAAACAGTTATGCGGGACCAAAAACTCAGTTAATGACATTCAAAGTGTCAGATTCTGATCGGCTGGTTGGATTTTAGGGAGAAATTTACTAACGAGTTATCGTTTTTTCGCCTTATTTCCCGGATATTAACCTTACAATTTAACGATTTGTCACTGCTGTCAGGACGCAGATCTGCAATGATTTATTGTGCAATTGGAAGGAGGAAGTGAGTCAGTCGGAGTCGGGAGTGGAGGCGCGTTGAGTGCAACAACGCGAGGCGAAGAGATAACGCCACGAAGAGTTCCTAAGTCACAAGAAATTCAGAGACATAAGATCGTTGATGGAGAGATTGTCCAAATTTGTGGTCGCTTCAACTCAAAATATTTAACATCCCCATTTTCTCAATTTGGGCAATTCATTCAATCATTCATTCAATCATTCTTTCATTCCCTCATTCATTCATTCAATCATTCATTCATTCATTTGTTCATACATTCAACCATTCATTTATTCATTCATAAATTCATTAATTCATTCATTCATTCACTCACTCATTCATTCATTCATTCATTCATTCATTCATTCATTCATTCATTCATTCATTCATTCATTCATTCATTCATTCATTCATTCATTCATTCATTCATTCATTCATTCATTCATTCATTCATTCATTCATTCATTCATTCATTCATTCATTCATTCATTCATTCATTCATTCATTCATTCATTCATTCATTCATTCATTCATTCATTCATTCATTCATTCATTCATTCATTCATTCATTCATTCATTCATTCATTCATTCATTCATTCATTCATTCATTCATTCATTCATTCATTCATTCATTCATTCATTCATTCATTCATTCATTCATTCATTCATTCATTCATTCATTCATTCATTCATTCATTCATTCATTCATTCATTCATTCATTCATTCATTCATTCATTCATTCATTCATTCATTCATTCATTCATTCATTCATTCATTCATTCATTCATTCATTCATTCATTCATTCATTCATTCATTCATTCATTCCTTCAATCATTCATTCATTCAGTCATTCATTTATTCACTTTTTCATTCAGTCACTCATTCACTCATTCACTCATTCACTCAGTCACGCATTCACTCATTCATTCACTCACTCAGTCACTCATTCATTCATTCTCTCACTCATTCACTCATTCACTCATTCATTTACTTATTCATTCACTCATTCAGACACACACTCATTCATTCATTCACTCATTCATTCACTCACTCAGTCACTCATTCACTCATTCATTCACTCACTCAGTCACTCATTCACTCATTCATTCACTCACTCAGTCACTCATTCACTCATTCATTCACTCATTCACTCATTCATTCACTCACTCAGTCACTCATTCACTCATTCATTCACTCATTCATTCATTCACTCACTCAGTCACACATTCACTCAGTCACTCATTCACTCATTCATTCACTCACTCACTCAGTCACACACTCAGTCACTCAATCACTCATTCATTCACTCACTCATTCATTCACTCAGTCACTCACTTATTCATTCATTAACTCAGCAACTCATTCACTCATTCATTCATTCTCTCACTCATTCACTCTTTTACACATTCACTCATTCATTCACTCACTCATTCACTCATTCACTCAGTCACTCATTCAGTCATTCACGCACTCAGTCACTCATTCACTTATTCACTCATTCATTCATTCTCTCACTCATTCACTCTTTTACTCATTCACACATTCACTTATTCATTCTCCCTCATTCACTCACTCACTCAGTCACTCATTCACTCACTCAGTCACTCATTCAGTCATTCACTCACTCAGTCACTCAGTCATTCATTCACTCACTCATTCACTCTTTCATTAACTCACTCAGTCACTCATTCAGTCACTCATTCATTCACTCACTCATTCATTCACTCATTCATTCACTCACACATTCATTCATTCACTCTTTCATTCACTCACTCAGTCACTCATTCACTCACTCAGTCACTCATTCACTCATTCATTCACTCACTCAGTCACTCATTCACTCACTCAGTCACTCATTCACTCATTCATTCACTCACTCAATCACACATTCACTCACTCAGTCACTCATTCATTCATTCATTCATTCATTCACTCACTCAATCACTCATTCACTCACTCATTCATTCACTCATTCATTCACTCACACATTCATTCATTCAATCTTTCATTCACTCACTCAGTCACTCATTCACTCACTCAGTCACTCATTCACTCATTCATTCACTCACTCAGTCACTCATTCACTCACTCAGTCACTCATTCACTCATTCATTCACTCACTCAATCACTCATTCACTCACTCAGTCACTCATTCATTCATTCATTCATTCACTCACTCAATCACTCATTCACTCATTCATTCACTCATTCATTCACTCACACATTCATTCATTCAATCTTTCATTCACTCACTCAGTCACTCATTCACTCACTCAGTCACTCATTCACTCATTCATTCACTCACTCAGTCACTCATTCACTCACTCAGTCACTCATTCACTCATTCATTCACTCACTCAATCACTCATTCACTCACTCAGTCACTCATTCACTCACTCAGTCACTCATTCACTCATTCACTCACTCATTCATTCATTCATTCATTCATTCATTCATTCATTCATTCATTCATTCATTCATTCATTCCTTCAATCATTCATTCATTCAGTCATTCATTTATTCACTTTTTCATTCAGTCACTCATTCACTCATTCACTCATTCACTCAGTCACGCATTCACTCATTCATTCACTCACTCAGTCACTCATTCATTCATTCTCTCACTCATTCACTCATTCACTCATTCATTTACTTATTCATTCACTCATTCAGACACACACTCATTCATTCATTCACTCATTCATTCACTCACTCAGTCACTCATTCACTCATTCATTCACTCACTCAGTCACTCATTCACTCATTCATTCACTCACTCAGTCACTCATTCACTCATTCATTCACTCATTCACTCATTCATTCACTCACTCAGTCACTCATTCACTCATTCATTCACTCATTCATTCATTCACTCACTCAGTCACACATTCACTCAGTCACTCATTCACTCATTCATTCACTCACTCACTCAGTCACACACTCAGTCACTCAATCACTCATTCATTCACTCACTCATTCATTCACTCAGTCACTCACTTATTCATTCATTAACTCAGCAACTCATTCACTCATTCATTCATTCTCTCACTCATTCACTCTTTTACTCATTCACTCATTCATTCACTCACTCATTCACTCATTCACTCAGTCACTCATTCAGTCATTCACGCACTCAGTCACTCATTCACTTATTCACTCATTCATTCATTCTCTCACTCATTCACTCTTTTACTCATTCACACATTCACTTATTCATTCTCCCTCATTCACTCACTCACTCAGTCACTCATTCACTCACTCAGTCACTCATTCAGTCATTCACTCACTCAGTCACTCAGTCATTCATTCACTCACTCATTCACTCTTTCATTAACTCACTCAGTCACTCATTCAGTCACTCATTCATTCACTCACTCATTCATTCACTCATTCATTCACTCACACATTCATTCATTCACTCTTTCATTCACTCACTCAGTCACTCATTCACTCACTCAGTCACTCATTCACTCATTCATTCACTCACTCAGTCACTCATTCACTCACTCAGTCACTCATTCACTCATTCATTCACTCACTCAATCACACATTCACTCACTCAGTCACTCATTCATTCATTCATTCATTCATTCACTCACTCAATCACTCATTCACTCACTCATTCATTCACTCATTCATTCACTCACACATTCATTCATTCAATCTTTCATTCACTCACTCAGTCACTCATTCACTCACTCAGTCACTCATTCACTCATTCATTCACTCACTCAGTCACTCATTCACTCACTCAGTCACTCATTCACTCATTCATTCACTCACTCAATCACTCATTCACTCACTCAGTCACTCATTCATTCATTCATTCATTCACTCACTCAATCACTCATTCACTCATTCATTCACTCATTCATTCACTCACACATTCATTCATTCAATCTTTCATTCACTCACTCAGTCACTCATTCACTCACTCAGTCACTCATTCACTCATTCATTCACTCACTCAGTCACTCATTCACTCACTCAGTCACTCATTCACTCATTCATTCACTCACTCAATCACTCATTCACTCACTCAGTCACTCATTCATTCATTGACTCACTCAATCATTCACTCAGTCACGCATTCACTTATTCACTCACTCAGTCACTCATTCACTCACTCAGTCACACATTCATTCACTCACTCAGTCACTCATTCACTCACTCAGTCACTCATTCATTCATTCATTCACTCACTCAGTCACTCATTCACTCACTCAGTCACTCATTCACTCATTCACTCACTCATTCATTCATTCATTCACTGATTCAGTCACTCATTCACACATTCATTCACTTTTTCACTCATTCACTTATTCACTCAGTCATTTATTCACTCATTCAGACACTGACTAAGTCACTCATTCCCTCATTCATTCACTCACTCATTCATTCATTCACTCACTCAGTCCATATTTCACTCATTCACGCAGTCACTCATTCACTCATTCATTCACTCATTCATTCACTCATTCAGACACTCACTCAGTCACTCATTCACTCATTCATTCACTCACTCAGTCACTCATTCACTCATTCATTCATTCACTCACTCAGTCCCTCAATCACTCATTCATTCACTCACTCAGTCACTCACTCAGTCACTCATTCACTCATTCATTCACTCATTCACTCACACAGTCACTCATTCACTCACTCAGTCACACATTCACTCACTCATTCATTCACTCATTCACTCACTCAGTCACTCATTCAGTCATTCACTCACTCATTCATTCACTCATTCATTCACTCATTCAGACACACACTCATTCATTCATTCACTCATTCATTCACTCACTCAGTCACTCATTAACTCATTCATTCATTCACTCACTCAGTCACTCATTCATTCACTCACTCAGTCACTCATTCAGTCATTCACTCACTCATTCATTCACTCATTAATTCACTCATTCAGACACACACTCATTCACTCACTCAGCCACTCATTCATTCACTCACTCAGTCACTCATTCACTCATTCATTCACTCATTCACTCACACAGTCACTCATTCACTCACTCAGCCACTCATTCACTCATTCACTTATTCACTCACTCAGTCACTCATTCACTCATTCATTCACTCACACAGTCCCTCAATCACTCATTCATTCACTCACTCAGTCACTCACTCAGTCACTCATTCACTCAGTCACTCATTCACTCACACAGTCACTCATTCATTCACTCACTCATTCATTCACTCATTCACTCACTCAGTCACTCATTCAGTCATTCACTCGCTCATTCATTTACTCATACATTCCCTCATTCATTCACTCATTCAATCACTCATTCACTCATTCATTCACTCACCCAGTCACTCATTCACTCAGTCACTCATTCACTCATTCATTCATTCATTCACTCACTCACTCAGTGACTCACTCAGTCACTCATTCACTCATTCATTCACTCACTCATTCACTCACTCACTCAGTCACTCATTCAGTCATTCACGCACTCAGTCACTCATTCACTTATTCACTCATTCATTCATTCTCTCACTCATTCACTCTTTTACTCATTCACACATTCACTTATTCATTCTCCCTCATTCACTCACTCACTCAGTCACTCATTCACTCACTCAGTCACTCATTCAGTCATTCACTCACTCAGTCACTCAGTCATTCATTCACTCACTCATTCACTCTTTCATTCACTCACTCAGTCACTCATTCAGTCACTCATTCATTCACTCACTCATTCATTCACTCATTCATTCACTCACACATTCATTCATTCATTCTTTCATTCACTCACTCAGTCACTCATTCACTCACTCAGTCTCTCATTCACTCATTCATTCACTCACTCATTCACTCATTCACTCACTCAGTCACTCATTCACTCATTCATTCACTCACACAGTCCCTCAATCACTCATTCATTCACTCACTCAGTCACTCACTCAGTCACTCATTCACTCAGTCACTCATTCACTCACACAGTCACTCATTCATTCACTCACTCATTCATTCACTCATTCACTCACTCAGTCACTCATTCAGTCATTCACTCGCTCATTCATTTACTCATACATTCCCTCATTCATTCACTCATTCAATCACTCATTCACTCATTCATTCACTCACCCAGTCACTCATTCACTCAGTCACTCATTCACTCATTCATTCATTCATTCACTCACTCACTCAGTGACTCACTCAGTCACTCATTCACTCATTCATTCACTCACTCATTCACTCACTCACTCAGTCACTCATTCAGTCATTCACGCACTCAGTCACTCATTCACTTATTCACTCATTCATTCATTCTCTCACTCATTCACTCTTTTACTCATTCACACATTCACTTATTCATTCTCCCTCATTCACTCACTCACTCAGTCACTCATTCACTCACTCAGTCACTCATTCAGTCATTCACTCACTCAGTCACTCAGTCATTCATTCACTCACTCATTCACTCTTTCATTCACTCACTCAGTCACTCATTCAGTCACTCATTCATTCACTCACTCATTCATTCACTCATTCATTCACTCACACATTCATTCATTCATTCTTTCATTCACTCACTCAGTCACTCATTCACTCACTCAGTCACTCATTCACTCATTCATTCACTCACTCAATCACTCATTCACTCACTCAGTCACTCATTCACTCATTCATTCACTCACTCAATCACACATTCACTCACTCAGTCACTCATTCATTCATTCATTCATTCATTCATTCACTCACTCAATCACTCATTCACTCACTCATTCATTCACTCATTCATTCACTCACACATTCATTCATTCAATCTTTCATTCACTCACTCAGTCACTCATTCACTCACTCAGTCACTCATTCACTCATTCATTCACTCACTCAGTCACTCATTCACTCACTCAGTCACTCAATCACTCATTCATTCACTCACTCAATCACTCATTCACTCACTCAGTCACTCATTCATTCATTCATTCACTCACTCAATCACTCATTCACTCATTCATTCACTCATTCATTCACTCACACATTCATTCATTCAATCTTTCATTCACTCACTCAGTCACTCATTCACTCACTCAGTCACTCATTCACTCATTCATTCACTCACTCAGTCACTCATTCACTCACTCAGTCACTCATTCACTCATTCATTCACTCACTCAATCACTCATTCACTCACTCAGTCACTCATTCATTCATTGACTCACTCAATCATTCACTCAGTCACGCATTCACTTATTCACTCACTCAGTCACTCATTCACTCACTCAGTCACACATTCATTCACTCATTCAGTCACTCATTCACTCATTCATTCACTCACTCAGTCACTCATTCACTCACTCAGTCACTCATTCATTCATTCATTCACTCACTCAGTCACTCATTCACTCACTCAGTCACTCATTCACTCATTCACTCACTCATTCATTCATTCATTCACTGATTCAGTCACTCATTCACACATTCATTCACTTTTTCACTCATTCACTTATTCACTCAGTCATTTATTCACTCATTCAGACACTGACTAAGTCACTCATTCCCTCATTCATTCACTCACTCATTCATTCATTCACTCACTCAGTCCATATTTCACTCATTCACGCAGTCACTCATTCACTCATTCATTCACTCATTCATTCACTCATTCATTCACTCATTCAGACACTCACTCAGTCACTCATTCACTCATTCATTCACTCACTCAGTCACTCATTCACTCATTCATTCATTCACTCACTCAGTCCCTCAATCACTCATTCATTCACTCACTCAGTCACTCACTCAGTCACTCATTCACTCATTCATTCACTCATTCACTCACACAGTCACTCATTCACTCACTCAGTCACACATTCACTCACTCATTCATTCACTCATTCACTCACTCAGTCACTCATTCAGTCATTCACTCACTCATTCATTCACTCATTCATTCACTCATTCAGACACACACTCATTCATTCATTCACTTCATTCACTCACTCAGTCACTCATTCACTCATTCATTCATTCACTCACTCAGTCACTCATTCATTCACTCACTCAGTCACTCATTCAGTCATTCACTCACTCATTCATTCACTCATTAATTCACTCATTCAGACACACACTCATTCACTCACTCAGCCACTCATTCATTCACTCACTCAGTCACTCATTCACTCATTCATTCACTCATTCACTCACACAGTCACTCATTCACTCACTCAGCCACTCATTCACTCATTCACTCACTCATTCACTCACTCATTCACTCATTCATTCACTCAATCACTCATTCATTCACTCACTCAGTCACTCACTCAGTCACTCATTCACCTCAGTCACTCATTCACTCACACAGTCACTCATTCATTCACTCACTCATTCATTCACTCATTCACTCACTCAGTCACTCATTCAGTCATTCACTCGCTCATTCATTTACTCATACATTCCCTCATTCATTCACTCATTCAATCACTCATTCACTCATTCATTCACTCACTCATTCACTCTCTCAGTCAATCATTCACTCATTCATTCACTCACCCAGTCACTCATTCACTCAGTCACTCATTCACTCATTCATTCATTCATTCACTCACTCACTCAGTGACTCACTCAGTCACTCATTCACTCATTCATTCACTCACTCATTCATTCACTCACTCAGTCACTCACTGATTCATTCATTATCTCAGCCACTCATTCAT